>NW_010589233.1:217391-268277 GCF_000705375.1 Tinamus guttatus | reverse complement strand
TCCTGCTGTTGTAACTGAAAGGAAACCAGCTCCTCTGGGCAGGAGACTTGAGAGCGAGAGTCCAGCCAGGGCTGTCTGAGTCTACTCGCAGACAGGCCTGTCTGCATTGGCTGGGGTTTCAGAGCAGCCTCCCTTCCCGTCGTGATCACCCTGTCCTATTTTGTATTTTCCCCTCATCTTCAGAAATTGCACAAATAACTTATTTTAAAATTTCTGCATGTTTTAGGAGTCTGAATCCCATTTTCAAATGTGAGTTAAGCCTGTCAGAGACTGTTTCATTAAAATCAATGCAATTTAGATGGGCCCATATAAGAATAAGGTTTAGACTCCTACCATTGCTTGCACTTTTGAAAGTGTAATCCCTAAACCATACCGTGGGCATTTTGCTTTGCTGTGACTACTCTCACAATGCAGAATTGCATCTCAGTCTGTCTGACTGAAATCCAAACCTTTAGTGCAAACGTGTCATCACTTGTTCCTCATGAAGATTTCAAATTAGATGCACTGAAGTTGCAAGGTCAACACCTTTAGGAACAAAACACAGCTTGCTGCATAATCTTTATACATAAGCCGCAGGCTCTTTTGCTCCCCTCCTTGCCAATCCAACCAATCCTGAAAGAGAATCAAACAATTTTAATATGCTGCTTTACAGCTGACTGCTAAACTGATTCTATCATTAGAAAATACATCTGCATTGATAGTGTTTTTAAAAGGACTTTCAATATTTCATTTAATATAACTCTTTGCAAAAGAAATCGGGGGAGGATACTAATACTGCATTTACTATTTAAATCTTAGAAGCATGAACCAAACAGTGAAGGATTAAAAAGATAAACCTGCAGACAAAACTTTTTTCCTGAGTAGTCGCCTAGCTCTAACAACTCGCAGTTACAGAAGGTTCTAGGGGAAGTACTGGAGGATTTTCTGAGTCTTTGTATTTTTATTAAAAGACACCTTTGCAAAAATATACTGGTTGAGAGTGCATTTTTTCTTTATCATACAGCATCAAGCTTCATTTTATCATATCCCTGATTATGATGCACATTGAGTAAACTAATCAACTTTCAACTTTTTGCTGTGTGACCATAGCCTGTGCCTCAGGTAATTGCCTTTGCCAATGAACAAAATGCTGCACGCAAAGCAAGCAGCAAAAATAAACACAAGGCATTTAAATAGAAAGTTGGTATCAAGCAATTAACAGTGGACAGGTAATTGCCTTCTTTGGAAAGAATTTTCCCTAAATAACTTTACTGCTAGAAGAGTAATTGCTATATCAACATGTTTGCTTCCTGTGTTGAGGGATTGAAAAACACACCTATTGCTCTCCAAGCCAAAGTCTGGGTCGGTGTGAAAAAATACCTGGGCTTGAATCTCATGTTTAGCCTCAAAGCCCTGTCCTGCCACTCAGGAGGAGCAACACAGTTGTGCACTGTTTGTGACCTTCCTTTCCTTGTAAGGTTGTGTCAATCACATTTGTCTTAATCCTTTCCAAATTATAATGTGTATCTCTTGTGCTTTTTTTTTTCTCCTTCCCTTTCCTGACATGACTTTTTCTTCTTTTATTACTGCCAAAAGATGACAGTATGGTTTTCCACTATATTCAGTATTTCACCTGAAATATGTGATGTTCATGACCTTTTCTTCACTGTGCTTACTGTCTCGACACAGTTTCTGTGCTATTACCCCACCACTTTTTAGTCTTTGATCTCTTTTCTGGGTTTTTCCTCTTCAAAATCCCTCTCTCTTTCAATACCATAATTGCTATTTCAAATCCTTTCAGTTTTCACTTTTTACCTAACAAGCAGGAGAAAAATGAGCGTGGTTAGACAAAATGGGGAAAGGCTTGCAGTGCCTCGAGGTTTTTGAAGGCCCCAAGACCTTGAATGTTTAATTTAAAAAGTTCCAAGTCCTCTGGCCCTCTCTAACTGTGGGATCAAAGACACGTCATTCTCCTCCTCCCTATTTCTGCCTTTTGCCCAAGACAGTGGAATTAGGACATTTTTAGGGTTCTTCCTTCTTTCTGGATCTCCTATGAGAAGGTGATCTTCTACTCATTTTCTTTGTTTTTGTGGTTACTACGAAAGAGTCCCTAATTTCACTTTTGAATCCTCTTTTTTAACAACTTGTTCCAGGTGTCATTCATCATTTCTGAACTGTGAGAGGAAGCTATTGACTTGATAATTTTCATTGCCATAGTGACAGTTCAGAATTAAGTTTTCTATCCTTGGAGACTTAGAGAAATCACTGAGTAGTTGGAAAGACACTGAAATGGGAAGCTCGCAGGCTCAGGAGGATGTGACTTCATTGATTTATTCTCAGTTCATATTTGAATCATTATCTTTGCCTGCATATAGGTTGGGAATTTCCTTTTGATTTTAAACGAACAAACAAATCTATGAATTTGCTAACTTGCTGAAGCAACTTCCCGCTTTCCTTAGACACATTGATTTTGAAACCCTTAGTACATTCACACTCATAGTTTCAGCACTGTCTGAGCATGTAATCCATTTTTTTTTCTGCTTGAGAAGGAAATTTACTTGATAGTTGAATATGAGCAAATGTAGTAGTGCCTTTCGTATCCTGGCTGTATGTCTTTTCTATCCTGGTTTTCTCTCTTTCCTTTCTCTGTCTCTCTCTTTCTAAAGCCAACTACCACTATATAAAATACAAAGCGCTATGTATAACAGTAAGAATAAGGACATGACCAAAAGACCACCCCTTGCTCTTCCAAAAAGGTTTGAAAAGTTCCTGAGGTGTTTTTCATAGACCAATGTTTTTAGAAATCTAGAATCCACAACCATCATGTGAGGCCAAATAGACTTCTGCTTTTTTCTTATCTGAGGTTGTTGACCTCAGGAGAGGAGGAGAAGGTTACAGGGTCAAAGTCTTTTCCTCCTTGGAGCTTGCTGCTTGCTGGGAGAGGGTTGGCTGGAAAATAGATGTTTTAGAAAAAGGGTTGAGGGTCATGATTTTAATTCTGTTAGGGAACAGCTGGTTTGAGTTTCTTTTCACTTCTATCTTCCCTCCCTTCCTCACAAATCCATGGAGAGAAAAAAATTTGTTCAGGGGAAAGCAGTAACACAAAAATAAAAGATTCCAATATTTTCATTTTTTAAATATGCCATGTTTGTTATAAGATTCCACATTAGGAGAGAGAAGAGGAAATTATTAAAATAATTGCAACCCATTGTTATTTCAGGGATTGGATTGAGATTGATCTACAGTGCCACAAGTTTATTTGTTTTCCTGCTAAATGTCAAATTGTTAGTAGTAACGTTCTAATGGTTTTTAGTGGACAAACTATGCATTATGATTTTTAAGTTAGTGATAGATAAAGCCAATAATGTGCCCTATTAGTTTGTATACAAGCCACTGAAGAAAGATGATTTGCTTTGGCTATTTCTGTTCAGATTTTCTTCATCTTTTCATGCTGCTTTCATGCACTAAGACCAAAGAGAGAGAAGGAAACTCACAACTCTCAAATGAATGGCAAACTAGGAACAGATTTTTTGTCTGCACTCCTCTGAAAAGCTGGCCTCAGGCTGTGTTGGTGTGTGGCTCAACAGCAATCAGAGGTCATAATTTCATTGGCGGTTAGCATCAGGTTTAATTTTTCTAATATGTTACATTTACCAAAATGTCTGGTTTCAGTTACACTTATGCACTGACTGAATCAGCTTTGAGCAGCGTGATGTTTTAAGGTACCTGAAAGGCTACAAGAACATTTATGGAACACATATGCTAATTGTTTTTAACCCCTTTCCTTTCTAAACACAAAAACGTGTTTTTGAAAAGCTATTTAACAGCAGTAGTTAGTGATGGTGTGCTTTTATTCTAAGAAATGAGCACAAGGAATAGGTAAAATAGTTGTTTTAACAAGACTGCCATCTACTGATTCACACAATTAAAAATAATCCTGATGAGTAGATTGTTCATTTTTTTATAGCTTCTTTTTTGAAGGTTTGCAAGATAAAGAAAATCATAACATCTTTCTGTCACCTCAGGAATGCGACCAGGTTCACATTGATGACGTGTCTTCGGACGACAATGGCCAAGATTTAAGGTAGAGCAGAACTGAGCAAGATAAAATGTTACTTTTCACGTTTTCTTCCTGGGAAAGTGGTGAAGGGTTGTTGAGCGTTACAGCAGTTTATCTCTGCCTTTGCAATTTATCTGTCAATAGCTCATGGCAGAACTCTGTCTCTTACATTTTGTAAATTTGGGGATTTTCTTGTATCCAAATAGCACCTATAACTTTGGAACAGATGGCTTTCCTGCAGCAGCCACCAGCGCTAATTTGTGCCTAGCGACGGGTGTGCGCGGAGGAGTGGACTGGATGAGAAAACTGGCTTTCCGCTACCGACGAGTAAAAGAAATATATAACACCTACAAAAATAATGTTGGAGGCAAGTAACTATGAACTACACAATAGAGACAAATTACTATTAAAAAGGAAAAACTCTTCTCTTCTATTGCTGTTTCTAACATGGTAATGTTTCTTTTGTGAGCTGTACATTGTGTGGAAAAACTTTCTGAACTAACAAAAGCAAAGGAAAATGGCAGAACATTCCTTAATTTCAGTGCAGACATGCCCTTATCTGTTCCACAGGTCTTCTCGGTCCAGCCAAGAGAGAGGCCTGGTTACAACTCCGAGCAGAAATTGAAGCTTTGACAGATTCCTGGTTGACACTTGCACTGAAAGCACTCACACTTATCCATTCAAGGTGTGTACCAAGCGTAAGGACTAGACAGGAAACTCTCAGATGTCTATCGGTATTTTAGAAACTCTGCCGGGTCTGGTGCACAAAACATCTAAACCGGAGGACCTTCTCCTCATTCTCTGTTCTGATTTTACCTTGCCACTGTGTGCCTTGCTCTCCTCTCAAGTGAGAAAAGCTAACTTCTTTGCAAAGAAAGTGTGGCAGCAGTAATGGTGAGGGTTTCTAGTGAGAGGGCTAAGGTGTTTCTCACTTTGTTTTGTTAAAAAAGGATGGATATTTCTGTTTTCTGTTCTACAGGACGAATTGTGTGAACATTCTCGTAACAACTACTCAGCTTATTCCAGCTCTGGCAAAAGTCCTGTTGTATGGATTAGGGGTTGTATTTCCCATAGAGAATATTTACAGTGCAACTAAAATAGGTGAGTTATTTGTATAAAGTGATATAATTAAAGTTGTAGTTCTACAAAAAAAGCTATGTTAGTCTATATTTATTTCTGAACATATATTCCTGTAGCTCATGGAGAGTAACAATGACTGATCTCATGAAACACTTCTCATACTGAGGCATCCTAAATCTGCTTTACAAATGTGCGCCATGATCCAGCACAGAAGACTTCATACATCTCCATAAACACTGAAGCAGCCTCTGGTAGGAGGCAATACAATAGCTTTTTGACATCATTTCTCAGAACCATGAGACTATGGAGCAGTTTAGATCATTTTTAGTAGGCTGAAAACTCAGAGCATTCAAGCAATCCTAGCTTAACTGAGGAAATTCTATAATTGAAAGCCTTGACTGAATTCATTTTCATATGCTATGAAGCAAATTTTGATAAATAATTTACCAGAAGCCAGAATGTTTTGCTGCAGAAGGTAATTATTTAAGTTCATGCATATTGAATATAATACGCTTCAGCCAGAAATGTTTATTTCTGTTTTCTGGTTCAGTATATAGGATGTTATTCTGAGCATGCAGAAGTACATAGTACCATATGGCATGTGTGCTTTTAGTGTTTAACATGATTATGACATATCTGTTCTGTCTCAGATTCCCTCAAAATTGTGGGCTACATGAAAACATTTTTCATGTGTTCTTAAATATCTATGATACAGGGAAGCTCAAATGTCCAAGAAAAAAATGGTGGGTTATTTTTAATTGTTTGTTTTTGCTTTTAAAAATCTTGGTTGATAATTTGATGTAAAAATTCAAAAGTATTGCTATGAAAGTTGTAGACCTATTTCCTAGATAGGATCGGTGCTGTACTCTTTGTAGAAACTTTAAATTGAATCTTTGAATTATAATACTTTAGATATACACTTTAGTTAAAACATTTTTAATAAATGTTCATTTTTGATTTTAAGAGCAAGACAAGAGGGAAGGTTATTTTTGGAATGCAGGGGGGTTGGACTAGATGACCTCTAGAGGTCCCTTCCAACCCTAAGCATTCTATGATTCTATGATTCTATGCTGAGTTCAGCCATCACAGGCAATCATGAGATTTCTATAACATGAAAAGATACATAATTTTCAAGCACTAGTTAGTGTTGGACTTTGTGTCTTGTGCTATTATTTAAGGGTATTCTTGCATAGTTTTGTTTCTCTCTTGGATAGAAATCTTTGTTTAATTTCCAGTCTATTCTTTTTTGAGCTGGCATTGTCCTGTAGTAGAAATAACTTATTTCTGAGACTTTTTCTTTTGGATGCCTTAGACATACAGTAGACACACAGGTATGCGTGGATTTATGAACAGACTGAAGAAATCTTTCAGAATGGGAACATTTAAGAACATTTCACTTTACAGTTTTTCTAAGTTCCTGGTATTAGCACCTGAAACTATGTGTAGGGTTAGAGTATTGGGGTTCATTTCGCTAGTTCTATGCAATGAAGTAAGGAGCCCAGTGCTGGATCAAGGACCTTGTCCATGTATTGAATTGCAGGTGTTTAAATCTTTCTGGTGACCCTCTAAGGCAGAATACTACTGTTTCAGGAGCTGTGATTAATCTTGTCACAGGGCGTAGAGAAAAAGCCAGAATTTCCACTCAGATTCAATCAATTTACTCTGTTCAGGATCCTCGGCTGTAAGCAGCCAGTGGAGAATTCTGCTGGTAGGGAAATTCCCTTGGAAACCTGTCTCAGATTAGTTCAGGAGATATGAAAGGTGATACCCCAAGGTGGCTCACTGGTTGCCCCATTTACCATGTTGTGGGTATTAAAAGACCTTACCAAGCAGATTTTAAGGATGCCTGCCAGGTGCTCAAGCAGCAGGAAAGCTGCAGTGGGCCTTGGGTCATTATCACGCTGGCGATGCTCCTTCCTATTCATCCTGCAGGAGAGGCTTCCCTCTCATCCCTCTCTGTAGTGCCAAACATGTACTGGAAGTGTCGGGGTGGTGCAAACTAAAATAATTTTTAAAATGATTTAATTGTTTCCCATCACCACCTATCCTGAATAGTCTGATTTTTTTCTTTCAGGAAAGGAAAGTTGTTTTGAGCGAATAATTCAAAGATTTGGAAGAAAAGTAGTGTATGTTGTTATAGGAGATGGTGTTGAAGAGGAACAAGGTGCAAAAAAGGTAATGGCCCTTTTTCAGTGCAGGTTGATTTCAAGAGTTTGAAAGCAAAAATGTCCTTTCTTACACATGGAGTATCGTGTACTGAAATTGGATTTTTTTTTTAATCTTTGCTTTATGAAATATGTTTTGGTCGTATCTGGTGGATACGTGCATAAAACTGTATGTAACGATGTGCCCCGCTGTTATCCAAAGGACACTTTTGGGTAGCTATGTGTGTTTGATTTAGTTCGAAAGGGAGCCAGAAAATCGGCCCCTGACTTTTGTGCCAAGAATTAATAGTTCTATTTTCCTTGGCATCCCAAAATACTGAATAGGCCGTTATCAGTGCAAGTAAAAAAATGGTGGTTCTTCTGATTGAAGACATTGCAGTAGGAAAATGGGCATTTCTGCCTTTGCTCCATTTTATAGGTAAACCACTTTTACACAAATTCTCTTTTACCCTTAAAATCTCTCTCTGTGGGGCTCCTGTAGCCGTTTCCACTGTCACCTCCTAAATGGAGAAGTGCAGCTAAGCAGAGCGCCCGGCGTTTTGTGAGAGGCACCGCTGGCTGGTTTCCCTTCACCAAATGGGGGGTTTGTCCCTGGCAGGTTTCGCTCCATCTGATGTGGGGGTTTGTCCCTGGGAAGGGCTCCGGGTAGTTTCCCAGCTCGGCGCTTTGCAAGAGTCAGTCTCATATATCCCTTTGGCGGACGGACGGGAACAGTTTGCTCCTTTCTCCTTCAGAAATGCCTTTCATCTTTGCAGAGAAATGTTTTCCCGCTGTAAATGATTACATTTTAAAAGCTGCATTTAAGATCCGGGGGGAAAAAAAAGTCTTCTCTTTGTTCCCTTTCTGTTCCTTGGTGAAAAAAAGTGTTGTATATGATAATGGCAGGAATAGTCCTTTCGGTAACATTATCTAATTCAATACTTTTTTTTACAGGAAACATGATTCAGAAAAGCATAAGAAAAAGAGCCTTGCCAGTTGCTAAGAGAAGTAGTAGTATAGAAAGTTCCTTTGTGCCATTACTGATGTATATTCTTTCTCGTTGGAAGGAATTTCCAGATTTAAAGAATGTTAGATGCTCTGCATTAAATTATCCGCTACAGTAAAGCCAGAGAAGTCACTAAGTATACCAGCAGTCCTGCCGAAGTGCACTTTCTGCAGAAACTATTAATTTGATTAAGGAAAACGCTTTTATGTTCTTGTCCTGTTTCTTACTCCACCTAGAAAGACCCTAGTATTTCCAACGGTGCAAGTCAGATATGCCTTTAGTTTTTGGCCTTCACACAGTGCAAGAGGAAGAACTGCACATTGCCATGCAGCAGGAGCTGCTCCCAGTTCCTCTGAAGCCTTATTTGTTGTCTACTCATCGCCTTGTTTTTAGCATTAACGGCAGGAGCAAGCGGGGGTGCCTGCTGGTGCACAGTGCCCCTCCGTACAGGCATCACTCTGTCACAGTAAAAACCTAGCCCTTCTCTGCGGAGTATGCCAGCAAAATAGAGGATTTCCTCCTGCAAAAAAATCCCAAACCCATCAACACAAACTGATTTAAGTACCCCTAGAAGTACTCCCTGCCCTGCTTGTCCCTTAACACTGTAGCCGCTTCCTTCACTTGCTCCTTCCTTTGCATAAGCAGCTCTTTGCCAGGGTAGGGAACCTTCCCTGCACTTAACTGGCTAAATTGCTGGTAAACTAATTTTAATAACAAGCCTTAACTTTCCTGCTTCCTAAACTGGAAGTTCAGCTCTTTTCACTAAAGTGAGCGCAAAACAAAAACCTCACAGATGAAATAAGCTTGAATTTCTATCCTCACTTGGCAGTATTCATTGCCTAGCTTATATGTAATCAGTGAAGTGATATTTAAGCATGAAAAAGACAGCTCAGTGTATATGCGATGTGTAGTGTAAATAAATCTACATAAACTTGAGGCCTCACCACACACCAAACTTCTTTAGATGCTTCATCATAAAACAGGGTTTTCATTTATGTGCATTATTTACTGAAAATCTTTTGCATTATTGTTGCTGCTGTAAAAATTAAGTAATGTAGATTTATTTTATTTATTAATACAGTTTAAAAGATTAGTCTCTTTAAGAAGTATTCTGAGGCTGCATTCTTTTTGTTCTTGTAAAGAAAAATAGTGCCTCTTTTGATGAAAATAAATACAATACGCAGAGGAAACCGCACACTCTTAGGTTTCACGCAGCATGGGACAAGCCATGGTATCCACACCTTTGTTCCGCTGCCGTTTCCTGCAAAATACTTTATAAGACAATTAAAGTTCTGGGGACGTTTGCGTGGCGGGCTGCGGCGAGGCCCGACGCTTGCGCGCGGCTCCCCAAGCAGTCGGGGCAGCTGCAGCTCCCGAGTTCACGGCGAGGTTGCTGCCTTTGCAGCAGCTTCCCGAGAAAAAGAGGGGTCGGGAGAAGCCCTGGGAAAGGGAATGGGTGCCCGGATGTCCGTGGGACCGTTGTCCTACAGCAGGCAGAACCGCTCCCCCCAAACAGCCCCAGGGCGACGTGGCTGTCGGCAGAGTGAGTTTGCACCGGCCGGGTTTCCCTGCCAGAAACTCCCTTGTCTTGGACCTTTCTTTATTTATTATTATTGTTTTGGTTTATTTTTATTTCGGAAACAAAGTTGTGAAATGCTCGCAAAGCAGAATTAAAAAAACTCTTTGAGTTTTGTTCTACTCCGGAGAGTCCTCCGTGGGATTTGGAGCTGAGGCAAAGGAGGGGGGTCTGTGCGCCCCGGAGCTGGATTTTACATCAGGTGGTTGGGGAGAGCGTGGGCAAATCCGCTGCTGCCTTTGTGTTTCTGCAGCGTTCAGACTGCTTTTGTGACAGGGAAGGAAGCGGGGAGGAAACATCATAAATCTTTGTGGAGCAATAAATAGAATATAAATGGGTATCCAATATGCCACTGTTTTAAAGCTCACAGTCAAACTGTGCTGTTCGGGTTTGTGATAGGAAGGAAAGACAACTGTTCAGCAAAACCTGGCAGAAATACAACAAAAATACCAGGAAAGGTGACAGAAACTTATGAATAGTTTCTACTCAGATATGTTTCAAATCTCAGGGGTAAGGTTTTTGTATAAATACCTACGCTTCTAGGGGAAAGGAAGATGGTCTGCACTTTTCAGCATTGCCCCATCAAAAAATGGCTTTGTTTTGCATGCAGACTTACTGAATAGAAACACTTTATTTTCTTTGAAATGCTGTGGGTTTTTGGGTTTTAGTAAATGCACACTGTAAAAATAATATTGTTTTTTCTTTCAGGAAGGAAATATTTTAATAGTTTCTCAGTTATTTAATGATTTTATAATGGTTAGCTTTAGTAATTTAATAAAGGGTGAACTTTTGATGTCTTTTTACACCAAACAGTACCAAATTCAGCCTTTTCCCACCATATTTCAATTCAAGGTGTCATCAAAAAGCAGATCATTAAGAGAGGTCATAAATGTACTTATTATCGAGTATCATGTGTTGTTAAAGATCTACAAAACAACTCATGTTTTTCATTTTTAGAAGTTCCATATTCACTAGTACAATATTAAAACCATACAGAAAATTGTTGTTTTACTACCAGTCTACATGGTAGGTTCCTCCTACGTTCCTCCAGTAAGCAACAAGAAAAACTTGCTCATGTTTTCATTGCTAATGCATCCAGTCAGACTGTGTCATTAGTGGGCAGCATTTGTCCTCCAGCCTCACGCAGTAGTAAGTGAGATATTACTATTTTTCAATGTGCTTAGAATAGAAGGCACCTGTTGTGTATCAGATGTGGGGTAACTGTTGGCAGGGGTGACTTTCTAAATGCAATATTGGGTAAATAATCCACCAAAAGAAACTCTTCCTGCCTGGGCATCTGGTGAGAAAAATGGGCCACTGTCTCAGGGTTGTGTTGTCACTGTTGACAAGGCAGATAGTGGTGCTTGCTAATACAGGAATAACTCGTAAGGTCTTGGACAATCATTTCCGTTTTCTTAAATAAGGGGAAAAGCTTTGTACAGTGCAATAAGCACAAATATGTGTGTGTATATATATACATACATACATAGATATATATAGATATGTATCAAGTTTGTTTCCCCTCCTGTTAGCTATGCAATATGTGCCATAGGATCAAACTGATATGGATCTGATTCAGCCACCAGAGACCTGTGCACAGAGGTCTCGTGCAGATTCCAGTTCGCTGGCAGCAACGGCATTCCCAGCATGTTTTATTTGCTAGGAGTGCAGTATTGGCCCTTTGACCTATAGGCAGGAGAAGTGAAAATAGTTGTAATCCTAAGACTTACACAACTTTTTTTTTTTACACAATTTTATACAGAACTTTCCAGCCCTCACTCCTGTAAGTAAGTGGAGGCCTCCTCCTTTCACAGAGTAGATAAAAGCAAAGGATATTTAAGTGAATATCAAGCCACAATGAGGTCCACTTAGAGTTTTCAGTTAAAGCCTGACCATAAACAGCTGAGACTAATCCAAAACTGCTATTGCATATGGACATCCAGCGAGGAGCGCTGTGATCTGATTTAGCAGAGACTTAGCCTTCTGCCAAACCCATCAGGTTCGGCGGGCTCCCTGGATGCCTCCCGCGCTCCCTGTGATGCTGAGGCTATAAGCAGGGAAGCAGGATAGCACGGGAGCTGCGCAACGTGGGAGCTGCATCCAAGGATTTGCTGCTACGCTGTTCACTAACTCGCTGCCCAACCTTGGACAGCTTCCATGCCGTTGACTCTTGGCTTCTGTGCAGACACGTGTCAAAGGCAGACGTCCACCAGGCTCTTCACCATGCCACATCATACGTGTGTTATTAATGCCTCTGATGCAGCATCCAGGTAGGAGCGGTAGGAAGATCTCATGGCCTAAGTGAGATAGGTATGCAGAACCTATCGTTCGGAGAGCCCAAAAAATGCCACAGATTAGAGGGATTGTTGTTTCTTTTTGCTAGTGTTGATTCATCTCCTGAATATGAAGAAGTAAATCTTTAGGAAAGGCTTAAGCTAGAAAGCAGCAGTGTCTGGCTTGACAGAGCGGAGAGGACAGCCTATCAATGCAGGAAAGGCATTGGGAATTGGATAAGTAACCTGATGAGCTAATTGCACGTAGCACGGAGACAGCACAGTGGAAGTCTCACTCAAAGGTGCAGGGATAGTAAATGTCACAGTTGATATTTTACCACTTCCTTCTTAAGGAAAATGGTAATGTGGAAAAGTCTTTTGGAAAGATTTTAAGCATTTCCTCCAGCATCATCTCACTTGTCTCTGAATTTTTCTCCCTGAAAAAAAAGATAATCACACAGTTGTCTGTGCGAGCAGCTGTGGCTCCCCCGTTGTTTTTCATGCTGAGATTCAGTTTGCTCTTTCTCAAGGCTTTGTGACAACTGGAATAGAACAACACAAATCAGAAACCGTTCCAATGGCATTTCCTTGTGGGTCTCTTTATTTTCTTCCTGAAGAAGCTTCTTTGCTCTAGAAGCTAGACATTATCTGAACATGGACATCTCCTGATGCACCCGTACAACTCACCAAGAATGTATAGTCCAGGTGCTCGCCAGACGTAATTAGCTGCTAATGAGCATTTTTCCAGGATAGCAGGCTAGAGCTATCCTGAGTGGAAAACCCTTAAATGTGCATACTGTGGGTGCTCAGCCTCACCTCTTTAGCTCTACAGCCTGCTCCTACTGTGCAACAGGTCTTGCTAGTGCACAAACAGCCTCTTAGCCCATATTCTATCCTGTATCTGGTGTGCACTTCCAGTTTGCTTCCAGTGCTCCGTTGCTGACCACGCTTTAGCAAGGTCTTGCTGATTTCTGTTAATGATTTCAGCATCATCTCTGCTGTCCCTCACAAGATCAACCATTGCTTGTGCCTCGACCATTGCCATTTGAGAGATTTGCCCAATTACACAGTTATATTTCT
The DNA here is from genome assembly GCF_000705375.1 of Tinamus guttatus. The sequence continues at coordinate 255,079 of NW_010589233.1, read as the reverse complement.
TTTCAAAATCTCAACTTTTTTCCTTACTCCCAACATCTCATTTTTATCCAGTTGAAGCAGCCTAAAAATAATTATTATTTATACAGCATTTGTTGTTTACCTTACCTTCTAAAGACACATTTATCACAGGCTGTGTGCCAAGCAGCTTGTCTGGGAAGACACAGTAATTTGTAAGCATTTACAGTAAAACACACATCTGGGAACAGAAGGTTTCACATCAGTGTTGATTTCACTTTAGTATCCAGCTTGTTTTTGATATTATTGTCTAATGTTGGGGGTGATGATGTGGATGAAAAAAGAAGTCAGCATAGAAATGATGAATTAAAGAAATGGAATTTTGCCAGTGACTTCATAGAAATAGGTATTTACTCAGGAGCTGCTGAAAGAGGATGAAGGAGGCTTACCTGAGAAACTGTAGATAAAATGCTTGAGGATCTGCGAAGCTATTGTGATAGTGAATTGCTTGTGGTTTGCACCCTAAAGATGCCAGGGCACAAGCTGAATTACTGCATTAATAAGCACGATCAAGTTAGCCTTCAGAATACTGTTGACTTGAAACTACTTTCCCATGGGACCAGTAGAATAGCTTCCTGAAGAAAACTGATAGTTGTCTTCTTTTATTTATGAAAAAAAAAAGGTTTTGCTGATACTATAATCCCTGATTTGCAATATAAAGATAGTGACTGTTCTTAATCAGCTTTTTTACTCTTCATGGATGAGGTAATGTGTGCTTCTTCCTGGTATTTATGTCTTTGGTTTATTCAGGTTCTTTGCAAACATATTTGTGCTGCAGACTGAGATCTTATTACAGCTAATCGGAAAAAAATATGAATTTATTTTAAAATTCTCCCATATGGAAAGATATTTTAAGATCAGTACTAACGATTACCATTATAATACAAACCACTGGGATAAGATTCCTTTCCAAGTGATGTGAGCAACATATGAGCTATTCTGAACCACCATTGGTATGTTCTTAACTCACCTGCCAGGGATAGTTCCACAACGAATAAATAGATTTCGATACTAAATAATACTTTAATTTCCTCTCTTTTTATTTGTAACCAAGTGTTATTCACTTCTTCAAGCTCCCCAAGTGCTTCATGCATAGACCCTTTTTTCCCCTTAATTTATTTCTAGAAATAATATTTTCTTTTGCACTGTGCTGAAATCCTTTTTGGAAAAAGAGATGAGAAAACCCTCCCTTCCTTAAGATTTCCTAATGTGTTTTGTTGTTGCTGTTACTTAGATCTGCTATTACTGAGAATTTATGCTGGGGATGGGGGGTAGGTAAACAGGGTGGCAAATGTGAAGCCCCTCTTCTTGCATAAGACAGTGGGTGGGTCTAAATTCCAGAATGCTTGGGGTTATTTTGATATTTTGTCTGTGCTGTTCACAGCATGCTATGCCATTCTGGAGGATCTCAAGCCACTCTGACCTTATGGCCCTTCATCATGCCTTGGAACTGGAGTACTTGTAGCAGCTCAGCAGCACTTTGAAACCCCAGAACCTCCTTGTGCCCGCGGACGGTTTCCCTGTGTCTTGTGTCAGCATTGGACTACAGAACTTTGTGATTTCAACATGTTGACGTACAGCTGCAATTGGTCTTAACCCTTGCCCTTTCAGTAAACGGAGGAACACGTCTTTTTCTTCAGAACAGCTGTTGACTCTGGTACTGTGAGTCGAACAAAAATAAGCCATGCGAATGTTTTAACAACTCGTCTTTACCTTATTTGCTACCAAAAAGAAGTGGAAATGAAAGGAAAGGAAATGAAAGGTTCATACCTGTGAAGAAAAAAAAAGGACCTGCAAATGCTTTGTAGTTTTTAGACTCTTCAATGTGACACACACCGTTTCTTCAACACAGCAAACTTGATTGCACAATGAAGACTGAGATTTTCAAAATACCAGTGGAGTAATTTTCTTGTAAAGAAAGTTTACTTTTTGGTTTCTCATACCCAGGGTACTCTGTACATCTTTACTTATTTATGAACAGACTATATTTTGGCATCATATAATTGAGGATATGTATAATAGGATTAAAGGCTATTGTAAGCCTTTGCCTTATGGTACAGCAACTACTTTTGATTTTAGCACATTACAGAGTAGTTTAAAATATGTCTAATTTAAAGTAATAGGTACATCACTGAGACAATCATGTACAGGAAGATTTTTTTTGTGTAAATTTGTAATAATGAATGATTCTTTTACATATTGTTAAGGTAAATGCTATTGAAAGATAGTAATGCCTTGTTGGTGAAGAATGAGGCCGTGTGTGCACAAAATATTGTGCAGTGCCTTATCAATGCGTTGGATATAAATATGTAGATAATGGATTTTTTAGATAAATTTGTCAAGACCAAAAGCATGGATGTCAAGTGTCAATAGGAATGGGGTTTTGTTCTTTATCAGCTGTTTCTCTACCTTCTTCTCTCTCATCTACTCTATGAAAAGATTGATTTCTTTACCCCCACTAAGCAAACGCAGATAAAACAAATAAATGAAGAGGAATCTCTTGATATGTCCTTTTAATGTTAACATATTGGTGTGCTTTTAGAGTATTGAAAAATGAATTACAGATTCATTCCATAAAGAAGTATATAGAGAGCACAAGTATATTTTAAGATATGACTTAAATTGAAACCTCCGTACCAAATAGTTTTGTCTCACCCCAAAATAAAGAAAATTATCATCATCTTTATTTTTAGAAATTGGGAATATTTTCGAGAGATTGAGCAAGAAATATTCATGCCCAGATCTATACATTTAAGTCTTTTAATCCTCTTCCACCAGGAGTCAGATTTTCCTAAGATATAACATCCATTGCCGGCAATGGAAATACTGAAATAGCTGTCACCAAGAAGCTGAAATTCATTTCATCTGTATCCATTTATAGGACAACCTTAGACTGCGTCTGTCTGTGACTTGTGACTTTCCTGATCCTGAAGGCCATGAGCTACTTGGTCAGATAAACTGTGAGTCTGACTTTTCGGCTTGAATTGTACCAATTCCCTTTGCCTGATTTAAATCTCTTCATTAAAAAGAAACCTCGGCTTTGTGGGTTCATTCTCCAGCCTTTCTCCTTGTTCTCTTTTGTTAAAAACACCAGCCTTGAAACAGCTACCTGCAAAGCTACAAAGCACCAACGTAGCTTCAAAGCAACATCCTTCTCTATCGGAGGAATCATATTGCTGCTAGAATTCGATGTTTGTGGATTTCCAAATTGCTTTATTTGTTGCTATAACCAACAAAAAGGGTTTTGTCCTACCAAGACTTGCACATGTGCTTTACTTTACACAGTATGAGTATTGGAATTCATGTGGTACTCACATACAGACATAAAGCACGTCGTAGGTAGTTTTTAGAATGGAGACTGTAATTAGCCTTTTTTTCCCTCAAGCAAAGTAGGCAGTGATGGGAGTTGGTTGTCTTTTCTTTTTTGTTGTTGTTTTTTTTTGTTTGTTTTTAGAGCTTTTTGATTTTTTAGTCACTTGCAGACTGAAAAAAACAGTTTATCTGGGCCTTATTGTACAAAAAAAGTGTGTTGTGTCCACAATTGTGTACAGATTTTTTCTTCATTAATTTTGTTTTAAATTAATAAAATTGATTTGTGAACGTATTAAATAATCCTCTTGGATGCAAGTGTATAATATTTCTCCTCTCTAAGTCAAGAATGAGGTGACATCTCTCACTTTTCGCTGTGCCAAGGCAGAAGCCCCTTTACTTGCTTGTGCTGCTCACTTGAGAAGCTAGAGTAAAAATATTTGCATGTCGTTTACAAAAGGTTCATCTAGAGCAGCCGTTGCTTCACTTATCAGGAGATGCTAAAGAAGGTCAGTGCAGAATAGGCCATTAGTGTAGTGGGAATTAGTGTATGGTACCCTCTCCTTTTGAAATGTGTGCCAAAGTATATTTCTCATAGAAGTAGATGCCTGAAATTAAGATGTAGAAGTGCTTCAGAATCTGATCCAAAATAATTCATGTGCTGAATAGAGAACTTGTAAAAGGTAGTGTTGCTTAGGGAACAGGTAAAGGGTGGAAGCAAGTTGAAGATCCCATCCTTTCAACATTTTAGGACTACAGAAAGTCTTCCATCCTCAGAGGTTCTATAGGTTTGAGTATCTCTAGGAACTTGGCACTTACTTATTTTTCATTGCAAGCATGGAACAAGGCTTACCCTTTAAATTAGGGAAAGTGTGGTAGTGCCCATTCTTTTTATGGCAGGCCCAGGTTGCTTCCATAGTAGATCCACACACTCTTCTAATCACTCTGGATAACTTCTGAATCACTCTTCTAATACCCTCATTTCACCATCCACAAGGTCATCCCAAGCTAGTCTGCCTGAGAAGTGTTCTCCACAGCTCCGGAGCCACCCTGCACAAAGGGACGAGCAGAGCCAGAGGCTGCATGGAAGAAATACTTGGGCCAAAATGAGAGTATCACTGTGCTAAAGGGAAAACCAGATTTGGCCAGGCGGAGGACCTGAATCCATGAACCACATGTGTATTTGGTGCAATGGCTGCTCAGTAGGCCTTGTTTGCTCCCCAACCGCATGAGGAAGAACCTGGAAGGGGAGGCCTTCGTGGGGACTGACGCTCACTAGTCCAGTGGGGCCTGGTTTTACTGCTGGTTTTTGTGGCACAGCTTCAAATGGAGCAAAGCTTAGTTAAGTGTGGGCTTGAATTTTCTGGAGAGATAAAGGCTTCAGCCTGCATGACTTCATTTTGAACTAATTGTATGATTACAGTAGCTTTGAGCAAAAGGAGTATATTGCACCCCTTCTCTGCATGTTACAGAGCTCCTTGATGTCTGCCTTGCTGGGAGGATCTCATTTGAAGTCCTGGAAGTCCCTGGTCAATTAAGTCCACGGCAGATGTAGGAGAAGAAATGTCTGCTTTCTGCTGGCACTAGGAGGGAGCTGGGAACAAAGACTGGATGTGTAAAGAGATCAAGCATCTCAATACAAGCAGCTCTAACTTCAAAAACTGCAGTATCTGTGAATTTTAGGCAAAAAACAGGATGACAATTTCATTGCACACTCCACCTGAGTGCCACTTCAGGTAACTTGAATTCTTCTATATTCAGCCTTTAGAGTCTACCTCAGTCCGGTGGAAGAAAAAACAATGTCAAAATGACTTGAATAAGAGCTGGTATGGCAACAAATGAAGCAGCAGGGTTATCAACCTGCATGTGCCAGAAACCTTTTTTGCTGCAGGGTGTCTTCTTCAGCAGCGAGATCTGTGGTCTTGCTGCATGGGCAAAGACTCTGTCAGCTACACGGTGCTACTTGCTACCAGAAATCTTCTTCCCTTAAAAAGCTCAAAAATTGAATTTCTCTCTGTTACAGAAAAATAAGTGAATTCTTTTAAATAGGACAATTCAGCATATTCTGGAACAAGTATAATTGTTGTCATTTCATGAGTTTTTGCAAAAGCCTCTGAGATTTGCTATCTCTTGTGATTTCTAGGTCTTAGGTTGGAGATATTTTAGAGGATGAATCCCCTTGCCAGTTAGCCATGCTTTAAGAAGCCAAGTTTAAAGCAATCTCCTTCCCTCGATGCATTGCAGGAAGTGCCTGAGTGCACTCCCAGGAAAAACATGCTGTCGTGCTGAGCTTGTTTTGTGTTTAGACTGCTGTAAGATCGCAAAGTTTTAAAGATGTCCTCATTCATGATTCTTTCTAATCTCAAATTAGACTTAAACCAGGAACATAAAATGCCAAACATTTGCTTCCAGAAATTCTGTTCTGCAAACAGAACTCTGCCAGACCTGTAGCTATACATTATTTGACATTACCAATGGAGGGTATGTAGCCTAAATATTCTATTCTGTGAACCACCTCCTTTGATACATAAATGCACACACTCTTATTAAAGAAATATGGCCTCAGGTCCCTCATTTTTTAAACCTTTCACATCTTTAAATGATTATACATACAGTACTCTCGCTGTTTTTGAGGCAAGAAAAGCCAGATGCGATCTATTATTCTGTAGTAATCCATTAAAGCATTGAGGTTGCAGTGGCAGATCACAAGTACAGCAGTACAAACTTGGGTTTATAACGTGGAGAAGAAATTGAGAGTTTTGTTTATATTCCCCCTTTGTTGGAAAGATGACAACCTAACAAATGAAATCAAAAACAAGACCAGTCAAGGAACTGCTTCTCTCTGTTTGGCATCATGGAAGTTAGATGATGCCCAGAGTTAAGGTCTGTCTATACATTTTCAGTGCAGCACCAGTGGCTCTGGGAGGCAGTCCACAGACACAGTCACCTAAACCCCCTCTGGAATCCATGGTCTTCTCTTATGAGTATCTAAAGCCTGTAACTGTGGTTGGTAAGGGTCATGCCCATGACAACGTTACACAATTATTTTAAGAACTTAATATGAAGGCCCTATTTAAATCAAAAAGTGACAGGGTTTCATATATAGCGAAGTGTGTTATGTTATATAGGAAGCAAGATATCTACTTGAGATCTGCTTTTGGGAACGTCAATACCACTCCAAGTTTCTGTTTCATGATGCTCACTGATAACTATGTACAGCTTTAAAAGCTTTAGTTCTGGAAAAAAAACACATCAAGATCATTGGAACTACATAACTTTGGGGTAGGGCCAAGAAGTGGAATTAATTATTATTACTGCTGTCTTTCATGACTGGACAGCATGCTTAGTATACAATATCTCTGTCCACAAAGTGCTTACCATGAAGGCTAATAATATACACTGTTAGGAAGTCTCCTTTGTCTTTTCCTTCACTTTTCTGCTTCTCTCAGTGTTGTGATTCTGCCCTGCAATGTGAGTAGATGATGGGTGTCAAGAGGCATGTTGCTTTGGGTCATTTGATGAGGGAGAGGCACAACTCCGTTCTTTGCCAGCAGCGAGGCTGCACAGCTACTGCTTTCATTGTGCTCCTTTTAGCCAGGGATGGACTCTAGAAACCACCCCCTAGTTAAACCCTGGTTAAAGCAAAGGGCTAGAAGAAAAAAAAAGTAAAAATGCAGAGGAAAACAGTCAACCACCAAGTGGAAAAAAGACGAGAGGTATGAAGAGCAGAGCACCCACCATGGCCACACGATGACCCAGGAGCTGCATGGTGCTCTGCCCAGAGCCGTGAGCTGGTTAGAGGCCCCACAGTCCCCAGGCACCCATGAGCTTCTTGGTGTGGGTGGACAGCTTGGCCAGGCAAGGAGAGACTTAACAAGGACATACTGCAACTTGGTACAGACCTCAGAGGAGGAGTGTGTGCACAAGGAGGAGCCTGGTAGCAGTCCCACTCCCGGCTCCTTGAAATCCTCTTTCACTGTCCCCCTCATCTGTGTGCGACTCTTGCCCTGTGTAGGGGGGCCATGGCATGATGTGGAAATGCATGTGCAGGACGTGCTGGGAAGTATAAGGAGTATTACCCGTGTGACCCTTCTTGTGATATACAGAAATATTGCCCAGGTGGATTATGGCAGAGGAACTAGAAGGCTGTGTCATTTAGGTAACTTGGCTCGCTGACTTTAAAGCATATGGTTTGCAATAGGAAAGTTATTTACTCTCATTCTCCAACAGAGTTGTAAGAGATAAATAGAACTACTACAGTTGCCTGCACAAATCATCCATCTTTATAATTGTTTGCCAACTTGTCATTCCAACAAAGAAACCTTCACACTGAATACACCTTCACACTGTGCAAATAAACCTTCACACTGAGGAAAAATATATTTTTTTTCTTCTGTGATAATATATGGTGCCAGAATAACTGTTGAAGGGAAACAAAGAATTCAAAGGAAAAAAATCTCACTCTGCCAGCTCCCATGAGGGTTGCCAACAAACACCTTGTAGAAGTCAGCCTGACAAATAAGTTTTTTAAAAGTGATCTGCCCTTTCCAATGTCTTACCACTTACTGACCGTTATTTTCTGGGAGGAGTTATTTGTGCCTAGGTCTTTATTTCTCACCCGCTCTTTGAAATCTGTTGCGTGGACTGCTGACAACTACTCCCCAGAGGGCTGCCCTTTGACACGGTGCTTTTTCCAGTCTTGGGTACAGACGCAGCATTACTTTTCTGTAGTGGGAATTGAGGCATTTGCAAAGGAAGCCCCGGACCACTTCCTTTCCTTCATTGCCAACTCATGTCAGATTTGACATGGAAGTGAGATGAAATCTAAAGATATCACTAAACTCTGTAGCTGGGACCGCAGAGACAGAAGAAGTAACGCAGAGGAGACGGGGAGCAGTTAGAAGAAGAAAGAGGAAATGTAATTTGATTTGAAAAAAAAAAAAAGATAATAAATCGGGGAAAAAGTAATCCATAGCAGGAGGTGGGAGGAAGAATGAAGAGCCATCTAACATGGAGGAAATGAGCTTAAGCATAAGGAGTTGCCTGATCATTTTCCTAACCAGGCAGGAGTGGGAGCTTCCCGTGCTAAGGCACCTGATGGGAAGCATTCCACTTCCTACTCCCTTCCCCCAGCTCATTTCTGTGCAAAACCTTGGCAATTAGTGCAGACTCACTCAGGAAACACATGACTTCAATTCACGCTGCCTTTCTACCTTATCCAGCTCTCTGTTTGGCACCTCTTGGGAGACCGTGCTAAACACAAGGCTAGAGATTATGGTACTTCCTATTCCTTGCTGTTATTACTCTCAATGAATTAAATATTTCCTGTGGGAGTGGGAGAATATAAGAGAGAGAGAGAGAGAGAGAGAGCAAGCATGCAAGCTACCAAACAGTCACCTAAGAGTGTTTTTTTGTAGAGAAAAAAACATCTTTTATCACCAGAGGCACTTAATGCAAAATACAGCAGGTACTGGAAGCAGGCTCTTAGATGAGAGCTCTTACCCACCTACTACTACTGAATTATAATCAAGCTCTTTACCCTCCTTAGAAAAATGCTAGATATGTTGAAACAAATCGAGCAGGAGAGAGTAAACATACCCTATCTCCTTCCTCTCCAAAGTGAACAAATGCAGTCCATGAAACAAAATCACGGCATTTCATTTTACCTCAATAAATGCTATAACTCCAGAAGGGAGGAGTAACCTTGCATTACATTCAGATTCAGCTTTCTAAATCTATGAGTGCAATCAGTGTTTATGTTATTCAACATTTGATAGTGCATCTCTGTCACAGATATCAGAGGTTTACTTATTTGGTACTTGCCATTTATTTTGTGGTCACAGAAGTTTATTCTAGCAATATCTCCATTACATACCAGACAAATCCTCCAGAACTGCTCCTGCTATCCTCTTATGAGACTTTGAACTCCATTAAAAAGAAAGACCCAAATTTATCCCTAGTAGCATTCTTCCTGGAGGTATTTGGTTCTAGGACAGAAAATATTTGAATGGCAGCTGAAAAAAAAAAAAGCCTAGATTACATACTAAGCTTTCCAGAAGACAAGGAAGGATCAGTAAAATAAAATGATAGTGGGAAAAATGAAGGTTGCAGTATCAGTTTTGAGATATGGCAATTGTAAAGAAGAGAATAGGTTATTTTAAGTGTTTGGGATCTCTTTTCATGTTCTTACAATCTAGTTGTGATCCATCCTTCTATAATCTGAAGTAATCTCTTTGTCCTGCAGAAAACCCAAACCAGAAGATGAGTGCGCAGAGCAGGCAATAGAGCTAATATTAATACAGTCATAGAAGCAAAGGTGAACTTGCCACCATCGTCTTTTCTTCATGGGGGAAGCAAGTCAATATATTTCTGCAGCAAATGATAGCTGAGAAGTTTGATAATCTTTACAATTTATGACCTATTTTTTATACTTACTTTTCTGACAGATAAACAGAATTGGTTTGTAATGGCTAAATTTACTTTCATTGCAGTCAAAGACTAAATTCCCATCAAAACCTGAAGAATCTAAACTGCCTATTACAAAACACAGACGTTGGGACACCCATTCATGTCTATAAAAGTTATGGGCATGCACTGAGATTTGTAACTGAATCCTAAAAGTTTATTGGCACTTTTTTTCTTAATATTGCTCATTTTTTTCCATTAGGAATAGGAAATAGCCAAGCCAGACTATTGCTATAGTAACCTCTGAGCCACAGCTTTTTCTTAAGACTTTTATTTGGTTCATGAACCTTGTTTTGTTTGAAAACATTGCTTGATTTTATTTCCTCCTCCCTGCTGAGCAGTCCAAATCCTGAGCTGAGCCCCTGGGTGATGACAGCAGATCCTTATCCCCGCTCTTTTTTTTTTTTTTTTAAACGATTTTTTCCTCCTTAATTTTTCTATAAAGTGCACATCTATTATACTGTTCTTGCCATTTTAACTTCTTTCTATTGGGTACAATGTCCTCCTCCATATTCTATGCCCCAATGTTTTAAACATTGACATGTGAGATGAAAACTATTTAATACTTCCATAATAGTACGTAATCTATTTCCTTCTTTTCTGAGATGGAGAATACTGTACCTGAATTTTGCAGAAAAACGTTACAGTCTAGCTACTAATATTTTCCACAGGCTTCTAATTGCTCTTTCATCTGTACCAAATATAGACTGATGTTCAAACCTTGTGTAGGTCTCTGGCAGGACTTTGAACACTTACGTTGTCTCTGGTCTGATTTCTAAAACCATTCTAGTAATTTTGAAAACATGCTGGCAAAAGAAGTCTGTTCCACAAGACACCGGTTTAATTTTTAGACAGTGGCTTTCTTCTGAATATTTGTGGTATCATTCTCAAGCGTTGAAGTACAAGGGTTTTCTAAACCCTCAGTTTCCTGGTGAGAATTCTTCTGGACAGATGGTTTTACTATCCAAATGACAAACTAATTGCCAAATTTAGAAACAAAAATCATATTTGAAATGATGACCTAACTGTTTTGTGAAGGAAGAATAAACTCTTAGAAATGCTGCATTATGAAACACAAATGTGAAGGTAAGATACGAAATCTGCTTGCAAATAAGTCTGAGCATTAGGTTTGTATTAGACTGTAGGTGAGGTTCAAGGATTTGTGTTTTAACTCAGTGGCATAAAGCACTGTGAGATTTTGGCTCCCACAGATGGAAAAAAATAATTTAATCCATTCCTTTCTATCTGGAAATGGAAAGTAGACCCCTTTCAATCTTACTTAAAACGAAAACTGAAGCACAGTTTCAGTCTGAGGTTCAATCCAATTATTTCCACAATTCAGCAGAGAGACTGAGATTTGGATTTGGGCCCTTTGATTTACTAATCCACCTATATAACAAAATGACATTGCCTTTAGTATACACAAGGATAACTCAGTGTGAAAAGTTAACCACGCCACAAGATGCTTGTGGCTGAGCTGGTATCTGAACACGCTTCAACGTGGAGCAGTTGAGGCCTAGACCTCTAACCAGTGCATTGCCATTCCCAGTTACTGGGGTTTCACTTCCAGCACCAGTTGCAGTCAGTGTCGGTGCTGTCCCTGACAGACCAAGGACGACTGTGTGTCCTTCCCACCACTCTTCTGAAAGATCCTGTTGTGAGTCTGCACATATGCATAAATCAATGTTTTAGCCACTCTTCACCTTCCCTTTTTCTTTCCTGTGAGACTCCAGAAGAGAGAGACAACAGTGTATGCATCCATACCCATCTTATTTATTAGTAGCTTCAACACTGAATATGCAGGTAGTGTTCTTTCATGGCTGGCTTCAAGCTGCTTCATATACAGAAGTATTTCATATATCTGCAGAGTACATTCCTCACATCTTTTGATACTACATGGTATGGATTTCCTACATTCAGAATCAGTGCTGTAATGCTACAGGAGTGTGAACTGGCAAAGATGTGGCTTGCTGTTATGGCATGTTAGATCTTTTATGCAGATTGGATTTCTGTAAATTCAAGCCAAGTCACTGAGCCAAGCGACCCTCCTCATGTCTCACGCGTTTCATATCTTCACTAGTTTTATATCTTCATTAGAAAGAAAATTCTCCATTGCTTCTTTATGTACAGTGTTTGCCAAAGGTGCTCTGAGTTTTTTTTTTAAATCATTTAATTATATTCATGGATAGAAAAAAAGTGTTTTGGTTCAAATTCACTACAGTGTTATTGAACAGTATCATTTAAGTCTGTCTAAACAACACCAGGAGAAAACAATTATATTACTTTTGTAAATGAAATTAATCCTAGATTCTCCAAAAGGAGGGCTAAGTATGCCATTAAAGATATAGCCCATTAAAAAGTAATGGGAACCCTAGTGGTCAGAATCTAACCAGCTCTGACATCCTCACATTTTCTTCTGAGTATGTGGCGGTTTGCAGTTTCCTTTGCAGCAAAAAAGAAGGAAAAAAAAATTGAAAAGCACTGCTATGATTTGAAATCACTGAACCAAAGTCGAACCCCTATAACTGTGTCTTTTTATTTATCCATCGGTGCTGACATTTTGATCCACCAGAACTTCCTAATTCCTCAGCTCTGCAGTACAGACAGCAAATCCTACTGAACCATGTTTTGGTAACACTAATTGACACAGCTGCTGAAGGAGACCAAACACCCCCAAAACCCCAAAAAACAAATAGGATAATGATAACAGCCTCTGCCCACAAACCTAGCTTGTGGTCTCTGTGACTTTGCCATAGTTGTTCAGCTTGCCAGATGCTGACTAAATCAGTCTGCAGCTATGCTGCTATTCCTTCATTTACGTATTGTCCAGGTTGCTTGGGAGATAAAGAGCATTCTGTATGTTTAAAAATAAAATTAAAGGATAGGATATGATGAAAAATAGCATAATGAATAAATGGTTTCAGTTGAATAATGCAGCTGATGAAAAGACAGATCATTACATATCTTCCAGAAACTAAAAGATGGGCAGCACTCAGGAAGACAGGATCAGCCAGGCTAGGAGAAATGACTTGGCTTAAAGAGCTTGTTGCCCACCATGCCAGCACCTGTGGTTAATTTTAAAGTCCATGGAATAGCTCTTGCAAGTTTAGCTTGTGCTTCACACACCTCACTCCAGAGCTGGAAGGAGAGCAGGCTCCACAGCTGGGGCTGGTGGATCTCCAGCACAATATTCCCTGATTCAAGGGGATACGTGAGAGCGTGCAGACCTCTTTGGAGCTAAAGCAAAATACTGTCTAATGTGCAGAGCTTTGCACTATTTGCATGTCCTGGACACCAGCCTAAGTCCCATAAGAAGGCAAAGCATAAGCATGGTCACCATCAACAAGCACTTACCCCAAAGGCCTCTTCTTCCCTAAACCAAAGCATTTCATGGAAGAAAAGCTTCCAGTTAGAGCTGATGGCACTTGGATTCATCTTCAGGTCACCTTTTTAAGGCAAGGGAGTACCATAATTCCTGTTTTCCATATGGAAATGTGAGGTGTGGGAAAAATAAATGTAGATCCAAAAAGGAACCTGGATACTTAAAGCGCAGTGTAGCATCCAGAAGTTTATTTCTTAATATTCTTTCTGCATACTCAAAATTGCCTTTCTTTGAATGAAAGTGGCCAAATGTCTTGATTTCACAGAAAGGCTACAAAGCATAAATTCTGCACAGTCTTTTAAATCTTAGATTTTCTTCTAAACTTCATGAGAATATAAGGGTTGACAGGTGACTTTTTAAGGGAAGAGATTGACAACAACCTTCAAAGTTGTGTTCTACATAGGAAGAGACTATTAGGCAGTAACATCTACTGTGAGCCAGCGATAGCATAGTGGGAGGAGGAGAAAGATTCATGGAGCTCCAGGGATTCAGATTTTCTCAGATTCCCTACATTATACTAAGTAAATGACTTATCAACTCTTATCTAAAGTCTCTTGCCTTTTAATTAAAGAAAATATGCAAGATAGCTGTTAGGACATTTGCATGCTATCAATAGTGAAGCACTGTGCGCTTCTCAGACGTAAAAAAAATACCAAATGTGTTGGACGTATGTCAGTATTTAACTACTTGTACAATTTCAGTTTAAAAGCAGTATCACTTCTATCTATCATCTCATTTGTTTTTACTTTCCTTACTACCACAGATCGCAGTAGGTGAGTCACATGTCTTGATGCCTATGAGAGTGCTTCTCCTCTTTCTACTCCTGAATTTCCATGTTCCTTGAGAAAGTGTCACTGTGTCCCAATTTTGGCTTTCCTTGTGATTTGTGGAGGCAATTAGAGGTAGAGAAAACAGTTGTCCTTGGTGATCGTTCAGCGAAGGTCTGCAGAGATGATGCCTTCCGATGTCCTATCACAGCCCAAGCTCAAGTCTCTGCAGGGATGAACCTGCTGTACCTCAACCCAATCCTTGCTCCCACGTAGGCTACGGGCAAGGCATGTGCGGAGCAGTTAGAGTCTTGCCAACCTCTCATGTTTTGTGATACGAGAAGTGAAATTAAGCCCTAAAGATACCGTGTCAGCTAAATAGCAAGAGTTTTGTGAAAGGTTAGTTGTCTCACATTTTTGTCTAAACGATATAATCTGAGTGAGAGAGAGGGAGGAAAAAATATTTACAAGGAAAAAAAGGCTACTCAGCTGCAGTGTTGTTAGGTTCATTGTGAGACCACTTCTTTCTTTCTCCCTTACCAAACATAATCCTAAATTCGTCATAAACCTTTTTTTATTCCTCAGGATTTTAATGTGTGGTTCTCTATCGAATCATTGGATAGGCTGGGCCAGGAGTTAGAAGTGAGTTGAGTGTTTTGTTTTCCTGAATCTTTGTTTCTAAGGCAGGAGATCCATGGAAGTCTAAATGTTATGGGCATTTGACAAAACAAACAAGTGTTAAAAATAATCTGTACAAGAAAAAAAAAAAGCCTTATATATTTTATTTTAAAATATTGCAATTACAAAGTCAATTAGGTCTAAAATTGTAAGTAGGTCTTGGTGATTTGTTTCCATGACAGCTAGTGCTTTTGCATGTTCCTCTGAAGGATGCAAATTTGTTTAATAGGGCTTTATCCATTAAAGAAACGTGAACCTTGAAAGCCCTGTCGGATCCTGGCGGTGATTACAGACTCTATGAGTAATCATGCAGACGTTACCGGTTCTACCAGCTGACCTCCATGTGTTGAAGGAGACACAGCAGCAACAGCAGTGTTTAGGCAAAAGCTTTAACTCAGAAATCCTCTCCTGTGTCTCTTGTTTTTATTATCACATTTGTGTAGGTACCACAGCCTGGATGCTTCAAGGAGATGAGGATGACAACATCTGTCACTCAGTCTCTTCAGATGATGTCATTTCTGGCTTCAGAGTAATACAAGGAGGCTCACCTGTTATAAATTGAGCTTATTCAATTGTCCAATGCCTATTTAGGCTATCTATCTGATTTCTAATCTGATTTTGTTTTTATCCTCCTTTATATTTGATTATTGTAAGTAAGTGAACTGTTCCTCCAATATTTCCAAAACTTACTGCTCTTCTGTGGCTTGGGGGTAAGAATCTAATTCTACCGGTATCTTCATTCATCAGCCAAGGGAAATAAGGCATCTCTTCTACCAGGTGAAATTTTGCATTCGCATCCACCCACCTGCTCTGCATCCGCAGGGTCACTGTCCACCACATCTCTACTAGTCCCAGGCTTCTCCAGGCAAACTCGCCTTTAGTCCAGGTGACACTTTTGTGAAATGCTCCTTCATTCAGAGCATTCTCAGGCAGGAAGAGAGATTCTTGGTCTGTTCCTTGTGCCTGTGGTAGGATACTAGGAATGCATTTTTGGTTTTGGAAAGCATCTAGTCAAACTAAATCATTTCAGTTATTTTCACTCATACCCAACAACTGATGATTTTTAGAAGGAAAGCACATAAATCTGGTGGGAGTTGCTAGAAATGTTTTATTCTTATCAGCATGGAGTAAGAAAATTTGTGGTCTGATATTGACAGAACATGGTTTTCCTGGGTTAAAATATACATTTTCCTCTGCTACTGGTTTAGAAATGCTTTAGGAATACACAAAGGATTTTTAAAAATAAGAGCATGGTGCCTCAGGGAGCACCGCTAGTTTAAATAACACATGAAAAGTATTTATGAGCCTTTTTTTATGAGGTGGTCAAAGCAAAGACCATCCAGCATGTAACATAAGACTGGCTAAAGAAGAAAGGTTTTCAAAACCACATCGGAGAGTTAAGCATGAATGGAATTTTATTTCAGTCTCTATTGCTTATTTAGATTAATGATGTTTTCAGATGGAGCCTAAATGATAATACAGAGCAAGGTGAGTTTTGCCAGTGAGGGTGGAACTAGTCTATTATTCAAAGACTGTTACTGGCTAATGTTGGAATAATCCTAAATAGATAATAGGTTTAGTGAAAGGGAAATTTTAAGTAGAGGTTGAAAACATTTTCAAATGCTCCTGAATTACATAGTCTCATTCTTTAGCAACAGACATTAATACTCCTGAATAGTCCATGCACCTTGTCTACAGTTCTCCCAATATTTTTACAGTGTATCCAACTTCAGCAAAGTGCAGAATGCAGGTCGTTGTCCATAGTCCAGTTAGGCCGCAGAGGCCTGGTGTTGTAGAAATAATGAGCTTTTCTGTACTACAAGAAGAAGAAGCTCCTCTTCAACCTCATGTAAAGGTGTACATAGCCTCTGTGTCTCATTCCTGAGATTGTCAAGTCCTGGCCCTTTTCCTGGAATCCCTCGAATGCATTCCAAGGGCTTGCCACTCCAAGCTGGTCTCATCACATACTTTTCTTCCACTTCTTAAACAGCTACCCCTGGTCTGCTTCTAAATATTCTCTTCTTTCTCCAACTTTATTACTTCCATTGAGATCTCTAAACTAGGTGACCAATTAGAGAGCCTCAATATCTTATGTATTGCTGTATAACCTCTCTAGGTTTATCGTCACTTCTAGTCCCATTTCTTGCCGTTTCCTGACTTGTCCAGCCAAATTTTTCAGCACAGATACATGCAGTTAGGTAGCTTGCCTTTCTAAAACACTACATATCCACACTCCCATTGACCTAAAACACCAGTCTCACCAAGATGAACTTTATAATTCTTGAATCATACCTCACTAAGAGGCTGACTGCATTGACTTCATGGCTATTGGCTTATTCTGCATGCTGACCTCACTGCAACAAGGCTAGTACTTAAACGGTCTGCAGAAGCCCAAATTGAGGAAAACTTGTGAACAGAGGTTGCTTTCTTTATTTCTTCATTATGCACAAACACACATAGATGCATAGATTATTCGTTAAAAATTACTAGCAACTAGTATGCTGGTAAGCAGGACAAAGCCAGCAGGATCGATTATAATAGGACTATCCATAACTGCTTACAATGAAACATGGGCATTAACTCTCCATGTGTCCAAAACAAACTGCATTTGAAAAGAGGAAAGATTCCAACAGAATATCAGCCATTTGTGTAACTTCACTGAGAATGAGACTGGGAGCTGATCTGGCTAAAAACAAATTAGTGGGGAAATAAATGGTGGTTTGTTTGGTTTTTTAACTGGGGAATTTTCTCTCAAGCTGATTGACCATTTTGTAACATCAAACTATAGTCTCACACAGGAAATGTAAATTAATCCTGCCAAGGGTGGCATGGAACTTCAATAACTTTAGCCATCTTACACCTAAATGAGAGCATCTGTGGAAGGGATTAAGATGCTGTAATTTATGTGCAGTGACTTCCCACCTTGAGCTGATTTGCCTTAACTTTCCCGTGTGTCCCTAGGCAGATCTGCAGACATGGAAAGCGTCTGGACTGTGCCGGTTAGTCACTTCATGGAACAATTCCATGGATCTGGCTGTTTGAAACTGATACCGCACCGAGATTCCTTGATTTCAGAGGAGTAGCTTAGCTGAGTGGATTCCCATCACTCACAGCAACGCTGCAGCTGAGCAGACTCTTGGGCAATTTATCGTTAATGATGAGGACAGTATGTCTGTCTTGGTAACTATTGTCATTCAAGAGCACGCTGCTGGCTGTGGCAATAGGGATTAAAAGCATTTTAAAATGAAACAGCTGCAGTCCCTCAGTTGTTATTCATTAGCATTTTATTGTTCAATCTGTTTTATTGATTTTCATAGTGCATAAGATACAAAATGTGCGGAAAATCCAATACCAAATGTAGGAGCAACACAGTCTTTGGAGAATCATGCAGCAAGGGGAATGGCGATACCCAGGTTTGGAATCAGGCTGGCACGAATTCCCTGAAGGAGATGGATTAAGCTACCACTGTTAAAAGGGCTGGGAGAAATCATGTGGATGTGTATAGCTGACATAATAGCTGTGTCCCAACTCAAAGCACAGGCTTACTGCTCAGGAGAAAGGGAGGTAAGATCCTGCTTGAGTGCTTGAACCATCTTGGCAGATAAGCATTGGGTTTACATTAAGGAGGAGGTAGTTGGATGTGTGTATATGCAGCTGTGAATCAGTGTGTGCTTTTGCTTCTTTTACAAAAGGCTGTGCAGATTCAGTGACAGAAAGCTCAAAAAGGGGAAAGGAAGCTGAAGAATGGCCCAATTCACTATAGAAGGAAACAAGACCATTTGTGTGAAAGCTGCCTCAAAAAATCGCTTCTAAAATCAAAACTGTCTTTCATTACTTAATTCTGCAACTGCTTAATTCTGTTCAAGAAAACAGCAGCAAGAACTATGTATAAGGTTCCTGGCTCCATCGTCCATTTCTCTTAAAAAGTTCAACCTTCAAGCTTCCAATTTTTTGGTAGAGATGATGAAGATGAAAAAGGTACCAGTTTGACCTGCATGCATAGTACAAACTGCCTCGTTGTCAGGGAGCCAAACCGGCATCACAAATCCCACAGCGGTCAATGGGGTGACTCTGGTTTCACCCAAAGTGTGCTTTAGGTCAAAACCAGTAATAGCAACTATGTAATTTAAGTGTATATTGCTTCCCTCCTTGGGTAACCATCAGTTTAATTTTAACTGGTTGCAGAACACCACCGCTACGACGGCTAAACACAGTGCAGATGCTTTGCACCTCATCCTGGCCAGGACCGTAGCTGGGGCTGTGCACACACACAGCTGCCATGTGCTCTGACAGGGATGGGAGCATCTAAGACCTTCCAACAAAATGAACAATGTCCCATAACGCGATTCCCAGGGTGTTCGGCGCACTCTTTCGCTGGCCACCATGCACAGTAGAGCACAATAAAGACCTAACAGGATTCCCGGGGCACTTGAGCTCAGTGCCATATGAAGAGCAGTGGTATCCTGGTAGTGGAATAGTCCAACCCTGGACATTGCTTTCCTGTATTTGGGGAGCATTTGGGGTGTGACAGCTGTATGAAATTAGCCAGAGTAGTCTCTAACATTTGGCTATGTTGCGTGTGATTAACATATTTATTAACATGCTTATTAAAGTACCCAGATTTTTCTGCAGACATGCAATACCAGTTTCCACTGCAATGCATTATAAATATTATTCTATAGAAGCAAAACTTAACTCCATTTCGTCCTCTAAAAACGTCTTTTCCTGGGATTTTCATTTATGCTGCTAAACAGTTCAAGTGTATTTAGTCTACTATCTTTGTCTCTCTAGAATATAACAGGCACGTATCTGGCACTATAAAAATATTAATGATAATAACTGAACTGTCTCTAGGTGCTTTTTTTGAACGCACCTGGTAAACACAGGAGAAAGGCTGTATGCACTAATGTATTCCAATAAAAGACAACTGATGTTTTATTTAACTCAGCAATTAAAACTTTTGCAGAAATCACCTCAGGGTGATTTTTTAATAGCTCAGTTTCAGTTCAATGCCCAAATCAACAGGTATGATAATTGTCCAAGAGAATAATTTTAATATAAGCAATAAAGGTTTTAAAGAATTCAGATGTGTTTCCTTGAGAAAATGAGAAATGTTTCTATAGAGATTACAATGACTTTATGAGCATAAATCATGCAAGACTCCTAAATAATCTGAGTAGAGAGCATATAGTTTCCTCCAGTAGGTCAGTGATAGTAGTACTTTCCTGCTTTAACTTGTTCAGAAAGGATTATTGTCTATAAGGACAGTATTTTTCTTAAAGTAAAATTTTCCCTATGGCACAAGAAAAGCTGACAGTGCCTGACAGTGCCTTGAGAATAGCTAATTAGTAAGAAAAGGGGGAAAAAGCTCTCACTTTCCTTGAAGAAATGGATGACATCTCCTGCACGTCCATTCCTGGTCTGGTGCAGAAGCTTGACAGCTGATCTCATGTCATTCAGTCCTACAACATGTGTTCTCACGCTGCCTCTCCAACCTCTAGATTAACTGCTTTACCTTTCCCGTGTCCTTTCAATCTTAATTTTTTCCTCATTCATATTGCTGCTTGCTAGATGGAACAGCCTGCTGTCTTCTATGGCAAACCAAGCCTTCTTTCGGTCTCCCTCAGGAAAAGAAAAATAGTTGTTATGACTGGGTGTGTTTTTCATATTCCTGATACACCCTTGCAATCTTGTAGTGGCATTAGATTTAACTCACCATGCCAGGAGTTTGTTATGCCAACATAGCATCAGCAATAAATACGGCAAGTGTTTCCTAATCTGCTTCAGCACAGGGTTAGCAGATTATCTCAAACCACCTTGATGAGTTTTGAAGTTAATTTGGCTGCATTTACCATGAGAGGCTCATGTAAGGTACATCAGGTAGCTCCAGCAAGCAGGCAAACTGGGACAGTTAGGACCTCAAATACTTCCATTTGATCTGGCAGAAGAAATTGTCCTAAGCCTTAAATTTCTTCACAGGTAAAATCTTAATGCTTTATGCCTTGTCTTGTACTTATCTAAAATGACTAAATGCTATTTACAGACAAGGTTTTATGCAAGAACGTGGGATCCATGTGACGCCAGTAGGTTGCACCAATATTAACTGGCTTAGAGTCAATCTTTTATCTTCTAGGCATTGTATAATGATATGAGTGACTGCTCGTGAGCATTGCAATGCTAAGGAGAGCAATCATAATCTTAGTAAAGGATGAACATGAATTGCTGTAGAATTACCATAATAGTGTTTATACTAGTAAGTATAAATGGTGCCATGAGGCTGATTAAAGCTGAAGAGCTACTTTCCTGCTCACTGATTACAATTAGCTCTTCACTGAATTGCTTGCCAAAGAACTACACTAAACTACAGTCAATTGACCTTACAGTTCATATTTCTACTGTGCATTAAATGCATAGTAAGGCTTTTCACACTGAGAGCTACAGATACTCTGATCATTGTTCTAATAAGGGGAATGGAAGAAAATAACCAATTTAAAAATAGTGGGTATGTACATGCTATGTTACATGACACAATCTCAAGCTCTCATAAGCTTTTAAAAGCCCAAATCTACCGACTATTTCTCTAAGTTGCAGATAAACCTCCATCAGTCTGCTCTCTTATTTAGGTGAGTCATAAGATTACATTTCAGGAGTCTGAGGGGAGGGAATAATTTCTTCATCCCTAAAGGCCACCAGTTGAAAATGTGATCTGGGTGTTCAGTTTTCCAAGGCACGTATACTTCTCATGGTAAGTTTTAAGACACTATGCTTGTATTTGATCAGTCCTTATTTTCAGCATAACAGCTGAGGCATTCACCTCACAAATCTCACTTTCTCCATTTCTTTCCTCCAGGCAAAAACTCTCTTCTTCTGGTAACAACCAGAATCCCCAATACTGTAGCTGATATCTAGACAGCTCTGTACTTTGCTGGTATCTGCTTTTACTTTTATAACTCAGCAGGGAACATTGCTTCCTCCAAGCGCCACCTAAATTCAACATAAACTTTCACACCCTCCTCTTTGTTTTAATATTTGACACCCACCAATCCTCTTCCTTGATGGTTTTCTTAAAGCACCATGAAGCCTGATTTTGATCTCGCTGTGAATCTGACCAAATAAGATTGGCATTTAACAAAAAAACCCTTTTCGAAACAAAGCCCTGAAGTCTAAATGTAATCACACTCATTTTGAGAGCTGCAGTCATTTGTCCTTGGCTTGTTTTTCCCAGAAATGACTGGCACAGGCATATTTTTTTGTAAGGGTAGTTGGCTCTGCTCTCACTTGGCTGGTCTTTGGAGATTATTTCAGTTACAGTTTTGTCTGCCAAGTCCCATATTCCCTTGTGACCTAGTTTGGATTTTAGATTTCCAGCTAGACCACCTGCCTGGTGTTAATTAGTTATGGTTTCCTTTTTATATGCAAAATTGTTTTAACTTCATGAGCTGGCACAGATTTGCTTGGGCTTCCCTCCTAGTTCTACTGTACAAGCAGCGCTGCCTGCCTAGACCTGTCATCCTCAGTATAAAATCACCCAGCCTCAATCAGGTATGACAAATTGTTCATGGGGAAGGGGTAGAAGAGAAGCAGAAGAGAAACTTTTGTGTTTCCCACTTTGAGGCTCTTGTGCTCTCTGGACTTAAAGAAAATCTTCTCATCTCACCAAGCTGCTGAGCTTTCTAAGATGTTAGTGTTTTGCTTTTTTATTTTTTAATTCAAAGCAGCAGAAGAATGTCTTTAATAAATACTAGAAGTCCATGTGCCCAACTGTTTATAATCAAGCTATACAGCTCCGGAAGTTTTGTTTTTCTACATTCAGACAGTTTTCTGTTTACTTGTTACTATACCAGGCAGGACTGGTTATCCCACTGCTCTGCTAGATATGCATCCTACCTCGATGCATCCTACCTAGTTTGTTCCTACTGTAGTTGGTGTTGCAGGAATTATCACGCGGACACTACAACAGAGCACCATCTGACAAGCTGCATGGCCCTAAGGCTGCATCGCCAGCCTGGTCATCGCAAGGATATCACATTTGCTTACACTATCTGGTCTGAATAAGCAACCCAAATTTTCTCTTCTATGGCACAGGTCTTCTGTTGGCCCTCTTTTGAGAACAGCCTTTTGACTTTGACACTAACCTACAGCCTTCTCTATGGGTTGTGTAGATTTTACTTCCACAGAATCCCCCCTTTTGGGGGGATTCCAGATTTACAGGTCACTTTTGAGAGGCAACTGTGATAGTCGACAGGTGACAAATAAATGTTTTT
Source organism: Tinamus guttatus (assembly GCF_000705375.1). The sequence continues at coordinate 232,199 of NW_010589233.1, read as the reverse complement.
ATCTTCTATTTATATCTTTACATCTCTGTCAGCTTCACCACATGTCCTTCCAATCTATCCTAGCAGAAAATCATTATTTTCTGGTCAGAATTGTACTTCTTAGATATTGCAGTGAATGTTTGGCTATTCTGAGTCTGGCACTAAATCCAGAAGAGTTTAATGGGAATAGATGATCATCAAAACTCACTTATCCACTGTAGTTATCCCTCATTTCAGCAGTGTAAAAGGGAAGTGCTCAGTCCATATCAGCCTCAGGGTACCCTCAGAAGCCTTTCATTCTAAGATAACTCTTCTAGGTACTAAAATTTCCTTTTAGAGCACCTTATGTCTCCCAAAGGGAACTTCATCTAGGTTAAATCAGAGATTTAGCTTCTAAGTTGTCAAATTTAAGTGTCAAACTTGCCTGCTTTTCATGCAAGCTTCAAATGCACTGACTTTTCTGCTTTGCAATTTAACTTGTGAATGACACTTTATGGTTTTGCATCAGCCATGTCAGTCTTCATTTATACAGTCATTGCTCCTACGCTGCACAAATTTGAGGTTGCTTCTTGGGATGGGCTGTGTCACCCTGTCGTCAGTCTTCTGAGACAGGCCTGATGTCTTTCTGTGTTTACATTATGCAAGTCAAATCTAGAGTAACAGAACAGTGGTTAGAAACTGCAAGTCAGAATGGGTAGAGATGAGGTACTAAAAAAAAGAGGTCTAATTTCAGAATGTGGGATGAATTTATCTTGTTTCTTCTGAGATATCTTTTGTGGTGTAAGACAAGACTATCCTCAGAAGGTTCAAATTCCATGAGACGAGACAGCACAAAGCTCAGACTCATAGATGTGACAAGGATAGAACTAATCTCAAGCCTATGAGTTACACTGCTGATGGTCACAGAACTACTTGCTTGCTGGCACAATACTACTTATCTTGGTACATCAAAGTTTAACAGTTCCTTTGAAATGAGAAGGATATTTTACAGGTCCTTCAAATATCAAAGAGAGAGACAATCCCTCATCCTCTATCCCCTGTTTAGATACAACTCAAGTTGTATCTAACTACTCAAACTAAATGTGCTTGGAACCATTCTTTGGCATTGAGAGTGACTGGCATTTGCACTCCCCAAGACTGGGTGTCTGCATTCAGGTTGCCCCTTTGGAAGAGTTACGTAGATCATGCCTGGATATCGCCTGGCAGACATTTGTCATGATCCAGAAACATCCCAGGGACCTTCAAAAAAATCTAGTAGTACAGGCCATTGAAGTCCAGCGCCTGGGAATGTTCCTTGGCACTTTCTAATTTACTAGCCTCAGAGGCTGAACATTCATCTCAGGCTACCTACGCATACATACAGACAAGAGAAGAGTGAGAGGCAGGTAGTTAGGAAAACAGTCCCTTTGTGTTTTCTACAAAAGCTGCACATATTTACCTGTTAATCTGGACAAAATAAAATAGACTTTCACCAGGCTGTTGAAATGCTGAAGTATTTCTGGCAGTGGCACTGTATTTCTGTGCAAATTCAAGTCTTCATGCTGGAGATATCCCAAACATCTTTAAGTGTTAATAATATTTTTAACAAGGGCAAAAAATATTTTGTGAACATAGTAACGACTAAGACCTATTTTGTTAAATAAGGAAGGAAGGACAAATAAAAGAATCTAAACTAAAACAAAACTATCCTTCAGGAGGCCAATTCCCTTTGGAAGGTGAAATTTTAAGAAAAGTAGTAATAATATAAAAGGCAAAAATTCCTAGGCAGTCTTAAGCACCTGTTAAGTAGCATTACTGTTTCTATCATACAGGACTTACAAGCACCCACTTCCACTGAGTTAATATTGTACAGGCATGGAAAAAAACATCCGCACTTTGATAGAGAACACATCATTGCCTGAATGGAACAAATATCTGTAAACAACTTGCTGTGGTATACAGCAAGCCAAATGACATTCTGTCAAGCCTGTCCAACTTAATATTATTGCAGAATACATTGAAGAGCAGAATGTGGCCAGTTTCAGCATATGTATGCCCTCACTTTTGAATTATCACAGAAAGAGCATCTGTGCTCAAAAATCGTGGTATTCACTTTCCCTCTATGTCAATGTTCTCAGTGCACCTCCAGGCAGTGTAAAAAATAGAATGATATGCAAGCTACAAGTGCAGTTCTGCTACCTGCTGGCACTGAGGTCATTGCCTGAGTTTTCCCCTTTCCAATTACTTTATGTGCACTTCTGTGCAACTGGATACATTCATCTGTGCATGCTTTAAGAGTATCGGTTCTTTTGCAAATTGTTGAGAAGAGACACTGGAGCTGATGTACCTTACAGTATATGGCTCTGCAGAGAATAAATGAGCAGGGAGTGAGTTGAAAGACAGGACAGAGGATAGTCGAGAGTCCCTGCAATGGAGCAGAGCAGGCAGGAAGTGGCTAATGAAACTGAATCCGACAGCAGCTGTTGCTGTATTGCTTGTAGTGACTAGCAGAGATTTCACTATACAATCCAAAGGATAACAGAGGATAGCATTTGCATTACAGTTGATTAAAGAATAGTCAGAGAATTTTTAAAAGGGCCTAGTTCACTGAAAAAAAAACATCTAAAACAGCATTTGAAAAAGAATAATATTGTCTGCTTCATATTTTTTCCTTCGGAGCAAGTGACTTATCATTTCAGTAGGACTAATGAGCTTGAGCACAGTCCTCCACATAATTCCTCTGGCATTAGCTCAAGTTGCTGCTGCATCAGAGATCTCCATTGAATAAGGCACACAAGCCCTATTTCTAACCAAATTACTTTCAGATGATATGAGTGCCTACTGAAATTGGTGTATGCCACAACTGAATGGCAAAGCCATTATATTTCCTTGAGTAAATGACTTAGAAACTGAGGAAAAAGTATGTTTTTTAAAAGTAGGCATCGTACCTTGCAATTTATGCAAGTTCCTGTAGGCTGTTTTCAATAATCTCATCAGAAGGCATTTTTTCTTTGCAGTGTTCACGCCAGCCTAAAAGATGTTCAGCTGGATGCCTAGTTATTGTAAATTTAGTTACATTGGTTTACCAGTAAAGATCAAATAAATAGTCTCTGAAATTCCAGGCATGGTAAAAATAGAAACAAGCCTAAGTGGCCAGAATACATGCTTCAGAAATTGAAAGTGGACAGACCTTTTTTTAGAAAAAAAAGCACCTTTCTTGTTCACATGAACAGGACAGGCTTTGATATGCTTTCCAGGTTTGGAGGGTGAAAGAGAGGAATTTCTCTCAAAGAAAAGAAGAAAGAAGCCTTTAGTGTGAGGAGAAACCACCCCGCTTTCTAAATCATTATACGTAAGTGCCAAGGTTCAGGCACAGACTGAGCTGGAATAACTATGTGTCTTTTAAGAAACGGCATCCGTTTTAGGTTAGAATCTTTCTTAAAGAATTTTTTGAGTCTTATTTTGTGGATGAGAGCCCCCAAACTTTTAAGTAGCCACTACATACTGCTATGGGGTTAGCCTTTGTTGACAGGAGCTCAGAGCTGTCTTGCTTATTTGTTAAGGTTTTTGATAAGGGTAAGTTTTGCAGCCTGGGTTGACCTCCCTGCTGCCATAACTGGGTTGCTAAAATTTCTGAGCTAACTACTTTAGAGGTAGCGTGAATTTGTCTGTACCATCTTTAGTCATTAAAACACAATTAATTTCAGTAGACCGTAGCCACTTTAGGTTAGGTAGATTGTCTAATCCAGTCATCTAAGGTAAGATAGCCTGAATTTACTCAGATGGTTAACGACTATAATAGAAATGGCCTGTGTGCTGATTTTCATGGGAGGGGAGCAGTAAACCTACTACTGCTGCACTGCAGGACTGACAGAAACAAGGGATCTAAGAGTCATCTCGAGGAGGCAGACACTTATGTCCTAGCTGAATCGCTTGCAGCATATTCACTAGTCCAGTACAATGTTACCAAAATCTCAGTCAGAATAGTGGTTTGAAGGTTTTCTTTGATCTCAGCATGGCCTAAGCCAATCTCAGTACCGTGGCTGACTTAGTCTATGCTTTCACCATCACCAGTGGAGACTGAGTTGGATGATACACTCTGAAAGCATTTGGGGTGCATTAAGAAGAGCCTCTCCAGCAGGTTGAGGGAGGTGATCCTGCTCCTCTACTCAGCCCTGGTGAGGCCACATCTGGAGTATTGTGTCCAGTTCTGGGCCCCACAGTACAAGACAGATGTGGAGCTGCTGGAGAGAGTCCAGGGGCCTGGAACATCTGCCCTATGAGGAGAGGCTGAGGGAGCTGGGCCTGTTTAGCCTGGAGAAGAGAAGGCTGAGAGGGGATCTAATCAGTGTCTATAGGTACCTCAAGGGAGGGAGTGAGGAGGATGGTGCTGGCCTCTTTTCAGTGGTGGCCACCGACAGAACTAGAGGAAACAGCCAGAAACTAAAGCATCAAAAGTTCCACAGGAACTTAAGGAAAAATGTCTTAACAGTGAGACTGACGGAGCACTGGAACAGGTTACCAAGAGAAGTTGTGGAGTCTCCTTCTATGGAGATCTTCAAAACCCGCTTGGATGCAGTCCTATGCCACGTGCTCTAGGTGACCCTGCGTGTGTGGGTTGGGCTAGATGACCTCTAGAGGTCCCTTCCAACCTTAAGCATTCTGTGATTCTATGATTCTATGAGATGAGCTTCTTCTGGAAGTACTTGTCTCATTTTTGGACTCTAAAGTGACCTTAGCTGACATACGATTTTTAGCTAGGTAAAGATAAGTTAAACGACTTCAATGATGTAGTCAAAACTCTTCAGTGTAAGGTTGCAATAAGCTGAGGCAGCTGTGGTAGGCAGATTTGTTCGACTGCTGCTGATCCCCAGCAGCTTGTTCCTGCCCTTTTCTCCAAGAGTACTGGTCCAGACAACTGATTGTCTGAAAGTCTGCGTTTGTGAATAAACCAAGTTGCTCATGAGAAAAAAGTTAACAATAATGGAGGTCAGCCCCATAGGCCTGGGCAGCCGGAGAGAGGGAGTTAGCTAGTTGCTAACCACCAAAGGTTAGTTGGCAGTCACTGTGCTATATCACCTGGCCATCACTGAAGTTTTAATTCTATGGGCTTGAGTCTAGACCCTGTACTAAAGAAGATGGAAATAAAAGGATGGGTTAAACAGTTTTAGCTGAATGACCTTTTGGTTAATTATACTGCGATAGGTATCTAGAAATGCCTTGCCATCATTTGTAGAGAAAATGCTCTCTGGTAGGTCAGAAAATACTTGTGCATATTCAGGTCTAGCTGAGCAGCTCTTATTTAGTTTCAATAGGGTTTTCCATATATGATACTACGAATAATATTCATATTATATTGTGTACCTCCAAGTCATGGGAATCCCCACTGATTTAAAAACTGTGAGCTCTGCATGCAGTCACATCCCTTGGAAGAACTACAGTAATATGCAAATAGCATTTGTCATCACTAACTCCTATGAACGACAGAGAAAATATACAAAAAGCTTAATGAATGGAAGAAGAAAGAAAAGTGGTAACTGACATTTCTAGCTAGGGAATATGACAGTCAACAGCAGGGCTACCAGCAAATCCTCTTATAGGCCCCCAAATGCTAAAAGCTTTAGTTGAGTGTAAACAAATGCCAGGTTCTGAGAAAAGGAGTCTTAAGGGACAGATCTGTTAACCATCAGTGGGCATGTTTCATCTCACCGCTCATTTCAAGCAAGTTAAAGGGAGCTTTGTGTACCTGCTTACAGACAGAAGCTGGGACTCTGTGATGCAGGAAACCATTGCCTTCCCCCCAGGCCTAAAAGCAAAGACCATAGTTGCTGCCTACACATATAAAATATAATATAGACCATTTATAAACACAGAATTCTTCAAACGCCTTCCCTTAGGCTAGCACTTTGCAATTATGCACAAAAAGAGCAAGGGAAATGTCAACTTCAGGTCAACACTGAGGGCAGATTTATTTTTTAATTTGGTGTAAAAGGTAAACCTATCTTGTTATATTAACCTGTAATGCCATGAAGTGTTGTTTAATGCTTTAAAAAATTAAACATATCTTTGAAAACATGCTTTAAAAAGCTGTGTGATGTAAAATGCAAGACCTGTAAAGTATTTAACTATTCATTTAACTTTCGGCTCTGGCATAGTCCTACAGTAGTCAATGGACGTACTCATGTACTTGACGTTCTGCCCACGCTTTGATCTATCTTTGCCTGAGGCATCAATGGCTTGCTTCCATATGAACAGTCAGGGTTCTCCCTTGGAGTAAATACATTCGTTATGTCTGCACAAGTCAAAAGTCAAGTGGTTCAGATCATCCTGAGTTCCCCAAATGCTTATTGAATTGTCACTTGTTTACAACTGGTTAGCTAGTCACCAAACAGCTTTGGTGAACTAAAGCTGTTAAATATCTGCTTTGAGATCCTTAAGATTAAAAAAGAGAAAATCCTACCAAAAGGCACTGAAAAGTGTTAGAATGTATCATAGAACCTTTGAGAAAAAAAAAAGTCTATTTTTAAGTTTAAAGATGATATAAGAAGCTAAAGCAATGTTAGGATACTCTTCTAATAAATTATTCTGAAGTATTTGGCAGAAGCCTGCAATATGACTAAGTACACACACGCAGTGTTATTTGGAAAAGTGGTGCATTTGCTTTATTTGTCTATCACAGCAATAAATCTGTGGTTAATGCAATGATGGCTCATAGCTCATAACGTTAAAATAATTGCAGTTTGATAAACAAACTCCTGAATAAAATCTTCTTGGCAAGAAAAAGATGGGTTTGAAAGGTTTGAAAGAAAACACAAGTCATCGAGTCAAGTCAAATCAAATTAATTAACTGTGGCTGTTTGACAATGTTATAAGGGTACAGCTAATCACATACTGCCTTGAATCATTTTTGTCTTACACGGTTATTTGAGCAAAGTTCTCTCTTGGTTTGTGCTGCTGCTATCCAACAGGTGGGTTTCAGATATCTCACCAGCAAACTGAGGATGTTTACAGCTACTGGTTGATTTTTTCTCCTTGAAAATGCCCCCCCAACATACACACACAGTTTGCCTTGCTAATTCTTTTCTATGACAGAAATTTTTCTTGCAATGCCTAAAAATAGCATATTAAGTATTCTAGCCATAACTTGCACCCCGAAACACAGTCCTTGCAGATATTCAAACAGCTTCATGCTTGCATTTTCTAGCCTGAAGAAATCATTAAATAGTCTTTGATCTCAGCCTCCTGGATTGCAAGGCTATATTTGTGGATAACAGCATAGCCATATGTGTAAGTAGTCAAGTTGCCAGGTGAATTTAAGTCAAATTGTCCATGATCTGCTGATCCTCTAGGACATCTGACCTGCTGTTGGCTGGAGCAGCAATGTGTCCGTGCTGAATTCCCGTGCCCGGCGTCGCTGACTGCTGGGAGGCTGCTCCGGGAGCAGCTGCAGCGTTTCGGCACGGATTCTCCCGGGAAAACAAGCAGCAGCACCGGGCTGGCTCAGCCTGGCTGGGAGGCGCACGCGGCTCCCTGCTGAGCATCCTTCAGCAAAACTGGATGCTTTTAGTAGCTTGTTTTCCTAGTAGAAATGTAACTTCAGTACACGAGCCCAGTGGCTTCCATATTCAAGAACAGTGTAGTAAATTAGGTTAAATACAAGTTTAGCAAAGGCTTTTGCTACTGTCTCACATTGCACATGTGTTTTTTTTAAATTTTTTTATTTTTGTCTTGTCGCTGGTATTCTGATTTCAGCTGTGCTTACGAGGTCTGATTGTATCAAAGTTTGAGAAAATAGATCAGATGATAGTAAAAGATCTTCCTAAATTGATTGTAGCAATAATTACATTACCATAGGCTTCTTTCTTCCTCCCTTTGCCTGTGAAGGGACATTTTTACATGTGCTTCTGATGCAGTTATATTCCTGCATGACTTTTGAGTCTTATCATTAGTTTGAAAATCATTGCAAGGTTTCTTTCCTCCATGTAAGTTTGGGAACTATAGAGCCTTAATATAAATTGTATTGCATTGCATACTAGTCAATGTAGCACAATGTCATGTTTGAAATAGGTACTTCCTAAACCCTCCATGAGCAGAGAATCACTAAGATGTGAGACCTACTCAGCTGGGGAGGCAGTAGTGAATTCTGTTACTTGGCTGGACTCAGTTTCCAACTGTAGGTGCAGAACTCATGTAAGAAGGAATTAATATTTGTAGAAGAAACTTCACAGTTGGTTCAAAGAAATGCATTCCAAATAGCAAAGTGACCCTAAAAAGAAACATTTATTTCAGGAAAGTTCTACTTTAATAAGCTGTAAAAGCAAGGAATGAGTCAAGGAAACTACTGTGTATGCTGGCAGAAGGTCATGAAATGTGTACGAGAATGTGCTGGCTTGGCTCTGCATATTTTCCAGGTACGTGATGCTTTAAGTGATCATTCTTGGAGTGCATTATTAAATTATAAATATGTATTTAATAAATAGCGTAAGTATTTTGGGGAAGTCTGTTGTAAGTGTAAGGAAATATCCCAGAGAGAATAGCCAAAATTAAAGTACTTGCCCATTGTACAGTAATGTATGTGTGTGGGATACAAAATATATTATGAAGGTAACACAATACCATGCAGCACATGACTACCAAAGCCATAGACTTACAGTGCTACTGATCTGGCTGAAAATATATTTAGCAGATCTCTAGAACATTAAATAAAGGAAATTTAGGACCTTATGGAAGTCAATGGACTAATTGAATATTTTCCATTCCAAGAGTGTCTCTAATGGGAAAATAAAATAATTGTCTAAACAATAATTAATTTTATTGTATTTTTTTATTTTATGGAATATTACAATTGGAAAAAATATATTTATAGTTTCATTTTTATGCCCACAAATTGATATCTTTCCATGCATAAGATTTTTGTGCTGAAATCACCTGGGATTTCAGGGGAAAAAGTTCAAAACTGTGGTACAGAAAATGTGCACAGCGAATTACAACTTTTGCTTACTAAAGATAAATTCCAGTGGATTTTGAAAATGGTAATGAAAGATTTAGAAACAGAGAAAGGTAAGACCCAAAAAGGTCTTCTGCATCCCTAAATCTTCTGCTTTTAAGTGCACACACATGCTTCTTAAGTGTTTGGAATTACAAGGTAATGTTTATTTTGAAAAAGAATTTGCTAAGGTGTTCCAGGGGTCTGGGTAGAGCGACTTTTACTAAGAACAGTAGAGGAGCATGTGGCTTAAAATTTTAATGAAGAAATTGTTGATTTCATATCGCAGAATATAAGGTATGTCCCATGAACTTGGAAGAATTTAGCAAAGTGGAATAGAAAGTGGAATAAAGAAGGATTTTTTTTTTTTTCTGCCTTGAACTAAACAGAAAACATGCTCATGCATGGGAAACTTTGAGATGATGGGCCAGCAATTTGGCAAAAAAAAATAATAATAATTTCTAAGGAACTTCTCAAACTAACGTCAACAGGAGTCCAATGGTTGCTTTTTTTTTTTTTTTTGTGATAGAAACAATTAAGAAAAGAGTTCTTAGATTTTCATGCTAGTGGATGTTGCTACAGTTGCTGGGGGATGTGGTCAGCTCTCTGACTTTTGACAAATGCAACAGCTGCTCCTTCTTGCTATTCAATCTCAATACCTCAGACCCTTCTTTTTTTTTTTTTCCTTATAGGATTCCCCAGGGTTCACAGTCAGCTACAAGGTAGCAGTGGGGAAAATGCTTGAATGCTTGGGGTACAACTGTAGCTGGGCTCCGGTGCACCCCACTCCACAGGAGAGGAAGGGCAATGTCCCTGCATGTCCCTACGAAACATATTTGGTGGGGCCAGCCTCTCCATGTCACCTAGCACTCATCAGGAACTGAGTGGAGGAAAATCTCATCAGTGACTCACAGACACCATGGCTGTACAAGAGCAGCACGCTGGCCAAGGTGCATGTGGCAATGCCCTGATTTGCTCTCCTATGCTTCCCTTCCTGGCCCATAGAAGTGATGTTTTTTATTTATCTCATTTTTTTCTTTTATTTGATGTACTCTTTCTCACCACAGCGAGATGCAGGAACACAAACCACAACCCTATAAGTCTTGGGGAGTTTAGGTTTCTAAAACTAATTCAGAAGAATTAAGTTTTAATTGCAATTGACACACTGACAATTTAGTCCTGCTCCATTATAGCAATTCAGTATTTTAGCAGCCAGAACCACAACTGATGCCAAAACCTTAGCACTTCCCTATGGTGGTCCTCCAAACGGAGGTCTCCTGAGCTGCCAGAAGAGAGGAGATTCCAGTCGGATTACCAGAGAGAGAGAACTCAGGAGCAGGATAAATGGGGTAATTCGCCACTGTCCCAACAGTCTGCCCTGCCTATAAATTACAGGACAGGCTGCTGCTCTTGCAGGCAATGAAAAAACCTCAGCTTCATGCAACCTGGACACCTAACATGCCATGTCCAAAATAAAACACAATAAGCACAAAGCTAAGAAAGGAAAAGTGAGGGAGGAGGAAAACCTTCTTATTGCCTCGATCTTTTCCTTATTTACAAATGCACCTACAGTCTGCTTCCAGCACAAACAATGACAGATTCAGGACCCAGATTTCATAATTACTGTTTTCTACTATAATTCTTCTGTTGATAGTAACTTGACATCAACTTGACATCAGTCTTCAGTTTTAAACATATGTTGTAGCTGATTTTAATATTGTAAAAGATAAGATGTCATGTTTTTTCTAAATAATACCTACCTGTGACTTATTTTTATTGTCTCCTCCATTCTCTATTGCACATGCAGAAGCAGGTGTAGGTTGAAACACGACTGACCTGTTGGGTCAGATGCGGGACTGGATCCAGACTTTTCCAGAGTTCAAGAGTGCTCAGACTGAGCCCTCTGCTAATTGCTGTATTATTAAAAAGGGACTTACAAAGCCACTGCTGATGTAAGGTGCATATCCCCACAGTAATAAGCTTATACATAAAGGAACATTTCCTGTAGATAAAGTTACAAGAGAGGATTGTGCAGCGTTTCTATATATTTAAATTCCTACTAACTAGGAGGTGAGAGCAAGTAGTAACCACTCCACTGAGCCAGCTGTCCCTTTATGGTTATCAAGCCATAAAATTCTCACATGAGAAAAGGTGTCAGCATACCTAGAGACAGCAATTCATATGGAAGTGTTGAAGAAGGTGAAGATTTACTGCAGGCATATGTAACCAGGGCATTAATATTGATGCTGCTGAAGCAGAATGGATTTGCTTGTCTCGTGGGTTGCAGGATTTTTCAATTTTTCCAAAGTTCTTTTTCATAGCAGAAAACCATATGTAAATCTCTATAAAAACACAGTAAACATAATAGCAACTAGATCTATTCTAGTCTGAGAGGAAGCAGTTATGGGTTGCCCATGACTTTTACATCAAGACAGTAGACATAATGAAGACCCTATGCACTGGTGTTTCCTCTGTCATCCCTCAGAGAGAAGCTCCTCCAGAAAAGGAGGATACATGGATGGACACGGAGGGAAAAGGCCACCAGCTCTCCTCTAGCCCATAATGTCATGCCCTAGTTCCAGGTGATCCGTGTGCTGTAACCAGCACCTCTCCACAACTACCTCGGAGAGATGGAAAAGCAAGTTCAAACGATGGACGTATGGTGGTGCCAGGAAGCTCAGTGTGTCCTTCCTGGGCAGATTTAAACGTTGTTATGAAAATAGTTAAAAGAGGCCAAGAATGTCCAGAGATTTATGAACTACATACACAAAGAAGCAAAGAAGCAGGGCCAAATGTTGCTCTCTCTTAGTAAAAGTGGAAATCCTTATGAACTTGCTCCAGATTTGTGTGGGCTTCTTCTGCTATCTGTATAAAAGTATTTAAGCAAATATTGTTCTAATTTGACTGACATGGTGAGAAGGAAAAGTGCCATGAAGGCTAGCCACAAAGGTTTGCAACTTCAGATGCCAGGCACAGAATAAGCCCAAATTGCCATCGCATTTTGTGGAAAAGTCTGGGTACTGCCCTGAATCTGAACTCTAGAATGGGGGGTTCCAACATCTTGCCCAATGCAATTGCTCCAAGGAACGTGACATTTGGTGAAATTAACACGTATTAGGATTCAGTATTTCCTAGGAATTTTTTTAATGATATTTTGTTGAGAAAATTGGAGACAGGATACTTCACTTTGACCCACAGTCTGTTTTCAGAAATGAAATGGTCCATTTCCAACAGCCAATTTGAGAAGTAATATTTGTATTTATGAAAAATATTGGGCTTCTGTCTAAATCACCATGAGCCCAAATTTCCTAGTCCTTACCATGCCACTAAATACTTCAGACGTTGCTATGTTTGCTCCCATAACAAATAATAAGATCTCACTATTTACAAAGTGATAGTGAAGGCTATTACTTTCCAAGCCTGTAGTAATAATTAATCCCTATCTCTATCCATGAATCAGACAGTCAGATGGAAGACGTTCTGTGTTTATACTATTAATTTGTCTAATACATTTCAATAACATGGGCAAGTGGGCCTCTAGGCAGTGCTGTATTAATATGTAGTGGTGTTGATAAACTATGTGCAAAGGTTATTTCCATGGGACTGTGCTGCACTGGTCTCAGTGCAGAGCAAACTCCTTGTGTACTTTAGGAAAAGCAGAATACTACAATACAGTCCATGTTATTTATTTTGATAAATACACAGTAGTGAGCAGTTATCACTATAGCTCTAGATTTCCTCTCATAAGAGATGGTATGGAAAACGTTTGATTTGAAAAGAGGCACCATGTCTATTGCTCTTTCTCCTCAATATTATTAAGTGATAATAATCCCTGCCACATTTTGCATTTCACTAATGCAACCTATTTTATTAAGCTCCTTAGGTAAATCCACATCAGTGGTACTGAGGGAAAAATATGTCCCTACCAACTTAGACATAGGCAAATCAAAACCATTTTCACAAATGATTGGTAGAGTTTTGCATTTGTTTTACATGGTTGACTATGTTTGTTTTTATTTCTCTGTTCTCACTAAAAGTGAGAATTTGCCTAGACTATGGCCAACTTCAATTAATTGTCAATATTTTCTAGCCATTTTTTAAATGGCAAACTCAAATATTTATTAAAATGGATTGACATATAACAAGCATGTCTGTAATCTGCAGTACATACATTAAGTGCTGCTTGTTGGGTGATGTTTTTTCTGATTTCCCTGTCTCCTTAGATTTCTCTGCAGGAGTCACGCCTGAAGCAATATAGCTGGAAAAGCCAGGAGCAACCCTGATCCCCTGTTCTAGCTTCCAGAACCACTTGGACACAGGCATTCAGACATTATTTCAATGTATGCCTGAGACTACTAACTTGCCCAGGGAGTGTAAAACAGCTGTAAAGACAAAGTTGCCTCATGCTGCAACTACAGCCTCCTAAGACTGAAGCTAATTTATTTGCCACAATAAAATTAACGCACACACAAAATCTGTCAGACCTAAGTTTTGAAATACTCAGATTTAATTATGCAAAAGTCCTGTCTTTAATTATAAAAAAATAGCTCATATTCCCCATTCACCTACAATACTGCACACAGAACAGAATTATGTTCTGCAGTGGAAGCAAATTTTATTTCTATACCATAAATGAAAAAAAAAAAAGTGAAAAGTGATCTGTTGAAATGAAGAGCACTTCAAATGATTGAGTTCTAAGCTAACAAAAATATTCTTAATATTAAATTTTATATAAGAAGTAAAATTCTGTTAAATTTCTAAACAGTTTAAATAAGAGCATATGCCCAAGAATTCTTGTGGTTATGCACCATATTTCTGATACTTGTCCTGTAAATCATCCTATAAATCAGGTTTCCCATTAATTTCATTGGAACCAGAATTTTCTTGGTAGGACCCTTTGTGGTACATAACAGTTTCACCGGGTTCACTTTCTACTATTACCACTGTGTCACATTCATTCAGAACAAATATAATTTAAAAATGAAGTCTCAATTTTTGCCAATGTTTATTCACTCAGGCAGGAATATTATATCCACAAAATGATCTCATTGAAATTAATTGGATTGCTCATACCTTCGTATGAGCATCCAATTCGTATGCGGTCCACTGATTTGTGCTGATTTGGCCTTCTGATATGCAGAAGATGGTCTCAACATTTCATCACTCTTGTAATTTAATAAAAACTTTTATGTGTTTGTTAGGAGGAAAGGCTGAAAACAAGAGATTGGTCCCCCAGCCTGGTGAAAGCTTCTACCAAGTGCATGGATTTCAGCTGAAGGAACAGGCAGGCATGTGTGCCGCGCTTCAGGTCCTCGGCATGTGCTAGGAGCCATAATTACAAACACAGGAATGTCCAACATGTACTTGCCCACATAGCACTGTTATATCTCTGCCAGGACAGGCAGTAAACATACCATGGCAGAGTTACAGGGCAGATAATATGAAAATAATTAGCACGTGCAACTCTAGGTGCTTCTCTAGAAGAGCCTAGTTTCTGGCCTATATGAATTCCTTTGCCCCAAGTTCAAACCGCTTTGAACTAAGTTTGTGAGATGAGCTAGAAGACAAATATTATCACAGAATCATAGAATGGATGAGGTTGGAAGGGACCTCTAGACCTCCCTGCTCATGCAGGGACACCTAGAGCACATGGAACAGGATCACATCCAGGTGGGTTTGGAAGATCTCCTGAGAAGGAGACTCCACATAAGACCCCCTCTCATTCTTCTCTTCTCCAGGCTAAAGAGGCCCAGTTTTCTCAGCCTCTCCTCATAGAAGAGATGCTCCAGTCCCCTAATCATGTTTTCAGCCCTGTACTGGACTCTCTCCAGTAGCTCCTTGACCCTCTTGTACTGGGGAGCCCA
>NW_010589233.1:200991-216874 GCF_000705375.1 Tinamus guttatus | reverse complement strand
TAAGAAAGCTACTGAATGATTGTAGGTACCCCTCAAAATATATGGGCACAATCATATATAGAATTATATCATATGCCCATTGCAATTACCAGTATTCGCAAAAGGCTCTGCAAGAAAGAGGGAAGGAAGCAGGAGACAGAAGTCTTTCTTTTTTGACAAAATTGCAAAGCACAATTTTACGATTTACAGTATGCTTAATGCAGACACTGGTTTCTGCAGTATGTGACATATTCAGGGAATGGTTAACCAATACACAGATGTCCGTGATTTGTACAAGTGTTGGGGGTAGTAAACCTTCCTCTACATGAAGCCCTTTAGGACTATTTACTGCTGCAGCCAAGCTCTGCTGTCAGTAGCCTGGTTCACCTTTCAGCACGTGATTACAACAAAGACTGTTACACAAAAGCTCATACTTTTATTCGCCTTGTGCTGAAACATGGCATAGTGAACACAGAGCAGAACTCACCTCCAAAATCAGTGCAGAGAATTCTTTCCCAAATTTATTAAGCTAAAGCTTGAAAGTTCATTGCATTTGTCACTTTTGTGGCTGTTTCTTTACTCCTCCACATAGTTATTTAAGAGAGAGAGAGGGGTTTGATGACGTTGGATGATAACATATACCTGGATATTTAACCACATAGCTCTCTGAGCTTGCTCCTTGCCAGAGAGGTGTGTGAAGACCAGCCCTTTCCAATATTGCTATTTAACTTTCTCACCCAAAACGTGTTGCTACTGAGAAGGAAAAACACCCTCTATGAGCCAGATATGAAAACGTTTCAGCATCTACTGGAACGACCAGATTTTTCCAAAGCTCATATTCAGATACCAAGTTTCTCTATGAGCTTGAAATGCCCTACAGCCCCAACACACAATGTTTACTGCCAGGTTGCTCCAGGAAAACAGCATGTGACACCCTTCCTCCATTGGGGTCTTGAACGGAAACTTAGCTCTTTCTCAAATTTTCCTGCTGTGGATGACAGGAAGGGGGGAGAAAGAAGTCATTCTGACATGGAGAAATACATGTGCATGGGTTGTGAAATGCTGGGCACGGGAGAGCGCTATTTTAAATAAGCATCCCTGCTGCACGTTTACCATAGGAGCAGCCCATGCACATGTGCAGTAGATCTAATATGACACAGAAGTATTGAATTTACTGTGCGCATGCTGTAAAGCTCGTCCTTGTGCATGCTGTGGAAATATCTGGCATTTGGGGAGCAGAACTCAGATAAACAAGACACTGAGATGAGGAAAGCAAGAAGTCTGGAAGCAAAACAAGGGCATGTTTGGGACTGCACAGCCCTCCTTGTGTGTCAAGCCCTTCTGAAGCTTTTACCATCAAGTGCAATACAAGTGGCTGAAAATACCCACTGAAGGCCTGAATACTGGGTAGTGCTATGCCCTGCCCTTAACTACAACTGTGCAAATGCAGGGCAGTCATTCTAAGCAAGGAGACTGACATAAGCTTTTGAAAAGAAATATAACACCTTAATAGCACCTCCCATGCTTAAGGATGTATCATTACCACAGGGTTAAACAACACTCCCAGGGTTGACAGCGGCAGTTGACAACTCTCTTTAAGCTAATCCTGACCGTCTTTATGACATTGACAAGTCTGTTCATGCTAGAAATTGCTTTTCCACTTCCTCCTTTACATTTTGGAAAAAAATAAAATAAACACTATTTGAGCATACTTTTTACGTTTGGGATAATTAGAGCATTGATTCTGGAATCAGAGTCCTACCAGAGTAAATGCAGGGCTGCAGTTTGCACAGAGTCTGGTCGACTTTCCTCACCAAACAAACTTATCTGACTGCAGGTTTGGGGCCTTTATTGCACATTCACACAACTATATTTACTGGGGCAAATCATGGCAAGTGCAAGCAAATGCACATGTATTTTATACGGAGACCAAGGCTCCTATTTTTGAGAATATTTTACCAGTTGCAGTCCTGATTGTAATGCTCCATCTACTGTACAGTATCCTAGAGAAAGCTGAAAGTGTCCCAGCTTCCAGGAGGTTTACCAAGCCCTCAATGTCCATCTCTTGAACTGACAATCATGTGCAATATCCTCCAAAGTGCTTTTAGTTCAGGAAAGGAAGTGAACCTAGGAGAAGGCACGCAGAAACCATCTCACTTACAAGTAATGTTTGTTTCATGGAGTCTGTTTATTTTTTGCTTTGCAAATTCATATACTGGGCTAAACCATGCAATCCATGAAAAGCAGTGTTTCCTATGTTCACCTATGGTTCTCTTTTTGCAGCTACACAGGATGGCTTTTCTTCAAGCAATTAAATAAATGATCTCTAAATTAAATAAATGATCTCTAAAAGAAGAACTATTAGAATCTCTAAATTACAAATGCTTGGGGTTCGATGCATGAAGGTTCACTCGGTTCCTACTGCTCGCATGGCTAATCTGGCTTGAGATAGAGGGGAAAACTACTGCGAAAGAGACTGTTGGGTGTCATCTTCTTTCTCTGACCTGAAAAAGGCCAAGCTGGAAAGGCCAAGTAAGTCTGAGTACATTTGGTTGGGGTTTGATTCTTCAACCTAATAAAGCAGGTTCAGAGGTGAAGGTCATGAAACAACCTGACACTGAGACTTAGCTTGTCCTTTTGGCTGGTGAGCTTACACTGGAGATATAATTCCGATAAATACTTAAGAATTCACGACTAAATGTAATTGGAAGCACATAAAAAATCTACCCACAAACAAATGTGATTTATTCTCGAATTAGTGAATCTCAGGGGGAAAAAATGCACAAACACAAAACATAAGTTAGATTTTGTTTCATGACAGAGTCATTTGCTTTTCAGCTGGAAAGTTAACAAAGGACGAGGAGTTACGTAAAACAAAATCTACAAGTTGTTTTCCTCCAAGCTATTCATTTTGTCAAAGGTTTTCCGTCAATTATATAGCTGTAGGAGAAAAGTTGTCCTTCTAGAATGACAGTTACGCAATTTCTATGCATCTGACATTCAGCAGTGTCCTACATGCGACCTCTTCACAGGGAACTTGTCCTACAGTTCGCAGGGAGCTTGCTGGGTCTAGTCCCAGAGCAGTGAAGGGCAATTGAAACTGTACGCACAACATGGTCTTCAGCTCTCCCCTCCTCTCCAGCGTGCAGGAGAGTAAGTCCCAAGGGTATTCCTGAGAGCTGAAGATAAAATCCAGCAGGAGCCTTTGCATGTTCCTTGTTTGGCTTTGGGGGTTTTGGTTTTTCATTATCTTTAATACGCAGTAGTAGCTGCTACCCACTGCAGCTTGTCTACATCCCCACAAACTCTGCTCATTTTGCATGGCAAGATACAACGATTCCTTTCTGTTGGTCCCAACTTAAGGATTTATGAAAAGGGGTTGCAGTGTAAATGATGGCAAGGAGGAAAGGGTAAGTAGTGATTTATTTTTAAATAGCAAAACCTCCTAAAGTAGGCCTGAGAATTCATGGCTCTATATCTTCATTAAACATTAGGGGATAAAGTATGGGATAATCATCAAATTGGAGGGAAAAAAAGGGGAGTGAAGAAGGGAGAAAGGGATGTCAAGATCTCTGTAAAGCAATGCCATTTTCTGCTTGCACGCTGGCTTGAAAAATAGAGCACAAGTTTGCCACACTAAGGATTAGGTTTAGCACTCCAGCGCCACACATTACAGCTGAAGCTTAGCAAACTTGCACAAGGCTTGGCCAAAATCTGAAGCTGTCTTTCAGGCCTTAAACATGCAACACACCTGGAGTGTCCCTGCTCACAGACAAACTCTGTGCTTCTCCAAGTGCAGCTGTTGGAGCAGATCCAGGTCTTAGGATCAGGCCTTAGTGAGGATCAGGGTATGGCCCATGCAGTGACTCAGATTCCTACAGTCATTTTTCTTCACATTTCAGCACTTTTGCAGCTGTTTGTGTCTTTGTAAATCGCCTATAAAAATGTCCTCTTTGCCTCTGCATGTTTAAGTGCACTTCTTTCAGCAAGCCCACTGCAGCCTCTTTCAGGTCTGCTCAGTGATAATTTGGAAGTAGTATTTGAATGAAATACAGCAAAGGCATTCAAGACATTCCCAATACTCTTGACACTTTATTTCTTTCAAAACTCAGCATATTCTTCCTTTTTTTCCCCACAGATTCAGAAAATTGAAACAAAAAAAGTCACAAGTGAAACATATAACCTGCCCACAAAATCCTACAGCTTAAATGAACTTTCTACCTTTACCCAATAAAGCATTGATAAGCATGATAGCCAGATACTCCCATTATTAATGATTCACTAGCAGCGTATTCATTAATAATATGCACTAGTGTCATGTTAATAGCACATCTGAATTGAGCTAATTATTTTACTTGATGCCTCATATTTTATGAGTATAATTGATTCTCTGTGGGATAAATGCTTGGCTTTTTTCCAGAGGCAAGCAAACAAGCCTGGTAGTCTATTCTCCATTGGAAGTGGGCCCCTGCAAAGCCCTTCCTATCCTGTCCTTAGGTCTATCTGTCAGCCTGGAGCTTGCAGCCCAGGCTGCCACATGGGCCACATGGGCCAGTTATCCTTGTATGAGGACAATCAATATTGCTCCTGCCTTTGTGCAGGAAGCAGAAAGGAGTTAGGAAAGGACTTAGTACTGAAGATGGTTAAGTATTTCTGGGTTGTTTTGATATTACTCTAACTTTTTAGGAGTTGCTGTGACATTCAAAAGCACCTGCAAGTTCCCGGCACGATCTCCCGCCTGGTGTAATTCAAAACACAGTTCATCACGTCTTCCCATCATCTCCGACTTCTTCTGCAGACCCATGTAAGCCGATGGGAGCACACACAGAGCAAGCAGGTGCAGGAACATCCTGAACTGCTCAGCCTGGCCCCTTTAGAGGACCGTTTCAGTAATCCGTCATGGAACATACGAACTGCTTCCTAATGTCCAAGAACGTTTTTCCTCTTGAATGAGTCAAAAGAGGCACAATTTCCAGAAGCAATGTCCTTGTCTAGACAGTACAAAAAAAATCTTCACAGTAGGACAAATCTTCAAAACATTTTAAGGATTTTTCTTAATTAAAAAAGGGTACAGGGTTTTTTTTGTAAATATTTTGGCAGAATTTTCCCATTCTTCGTCCAGTTGTGGTTCCTAAGGTCTTTGTGTCCCCAGCTAGTTTATCATCTTTAGTAGTATAAGATAAAATAAATAGGCAATGGAACTGAGGTAATTATCCAATATTTTTTCTGTAGTCATCAGGAAAAGATACTTCCAGACACATATTCAAATCACTTTAAATTAGGTTCCTAAGGTGGCATATTAGATGCAACTTTCTGATTATTTGCATTTATTTTGTTTGGGTTGTTGTTTGTTTTTGAAGGAAATTTCAGAAGGGTTATGCACACAAATACCCTTGCATGTTGTTTATCATCTTTCTTTTTATGGGGCCTTTACGAATATAAGTGCAGGCACAATGTCCTTTTCCTAATCTACTAAAGAATGGTAGCATTGGCAATGAAATGATGACCCTGTAATTCTGAAAATGTGTTGCATTATATCTCTCAAAGACAAATTCATCCCCCTTAGAAGGTAATATGATACTAGTGTGAGGATGTCAGGACCAAGCATGCCAAAGGTAACATGGCTTAGAATTTATGCATCTCCTGCCAGCAGAGTTTTAAAAAGAACTCCTATGAAAAGATATGTCCACCTAGAGAGAGGATTGCATTTGTTTCAAGGCTCTATTCTCACCATCTTTTTCCACAAATCTCCTCTCGACTGCAACACGGCAAAAAGAGCAATCAAGTAAGCTGCTCTGATTTATCATATCCAGTGTGGAAATGCCACCTGTGAGATTCTCCTGGAGTCATGAGTGGAACTTTATGCCTGCTTGTATAAGCTGCAAGCTGCCCAGGAAAACCCCCTGGACCCACCGAAAGCCAAGGGAATTTTGCTGCTGTCTGCTGTGGGGCTGGGATTTTTCTGTGGGTGTCCTCTGCTCTGGAGCTCCGTGGCTCCAGGTGCCAGAAACAAAGGAATCTGGTGCCTAGAATAAATGACTCAAAACACAGACAAGATCCAAGGCAGGTTAAAAAAATGGAAAAACATTTGGCACAGAGCCTATGGAAAAGTCTGAAGGAAGCCTTGACATAAAACAAATCCAATACCCATCCCTACTAGAGTCTCACATTACAGTTGTACTGACTGACATATTATAGCTGCTGAAGACTAATGCTACTGTAAAGAGCCTGTGAGTTAGTTTGGCTCTTCAAATATTCATGAAAATATATATTTTTTAATATTACTATGTAGATTTGACTGCAAACACAATATAATTGTTATTAGTATTTTTCTATTTTAAAATACTATCACCATGCTAGAAGTGAATAAACAATTGCCTTCCTGTATTTGAAAAAAAGAGGAAAATATGGTAAACTGGGGAATGAAAAGATACATTGTTCTAACAAAACATTTTTCAATATAATTTTATTATGTCTGTTTTGCTGTCAACTTAGTGACTTTTGAGACATCATAATAAAAATATCTTATTTGATTTATACATTCTACTTGAGACCATGAATTTTGAGATAACGCTGCAAGGTCAGGGAAGTTTAGGAATCCAGTGGTCTCAGATGAATGTCAGTTAGCTAAGAGTGCTCAAGGAGGATCTATTAATAATGAATGCTCCAGACAAATGTATAATGCAAGCCCTTCAGATGGCAACACGGAGTTCATGTTCTCTTGAGAGTCATCCAATAAAGGAATGTTTTGTTATAATGAAAGGAATATAATAATATGCAGTAACAAAAAAAAATCTGTATCATGCATTCTATATGCAAGATTTTATGTGTGAGTGTAGATGTCTCTATGTTCCTAATAGCAAAAGAGACTATGGGTATGGAAAAAAAAAAAAGAAAGATCACTTTATATCCTGCATATTTTAATATTTTAAAACATTAATATATGTGTAAAGTCCAAATAGACACTATTGTATGTCTGGTGATAATCTAAACATAGAATTTGAAGGGCCTGATCCTTCACCTGAATCAGCAACAAAACTGACAGGAGTCTAGGAATAATGGTAAGCGCCAAAACACTATCATTTTATATGTCAAATTATAAATGTTAATAAATAGTCTTTATAATTTTAACAGTTAGGAAAGTAGAAAAAAAAATCCTGCCTTATGAATGAAGCACACCAGAATCACACAGCAAATTCAAGTACAGGATTTGATGGTTTCTTGAGCCAACACTAAAACAGCTACTAGAATATAATTATTTGTTTAGGATAAGCAACAACAGACTTATGTGGGCCACATTTATGCTCAGGATTTTTGCTTAAGGACATGCATCTCTCCACTGTCCTCAAGGGATATATAGGTGATCGCATGGCGAGGAACTGCAGGTGTGGAGCGTGGCTGGCACCCAGGGCTCCGCTTGGGCAGGAGAGCTCAGGGCAATGAACGCAACTGAAGAGGGTTTTGGCTGCTGTAGTTTGGGTGGTTTTACTGCAGGATTTATGTAGGGTGGATTAATGGGGGTAGGACTTTAGCAGACATGTCTGCTCACACGTTTTATACACCCAGCTCACACATCTGGCCCTTATTTCCAGCAGCTGCAGCTGGCGAGTAGGCTTAGGAGCAGGAGGTGGCTGCAGCCCCTGCTCCAGCGCGGGGCCATGCTCCTCTTTTTGACCATGGCCCAACTGTGAGCTGGCACGGGGCAGCGTGCCTGCCTCATGTGGCCCAGAGCGATGCGGGCAACAGCACCTGTGTGGTGTGAGAGAGCCATGGTGGTCCTGCTGCATGGGGCAGCGTCCCTCTTCCTCCTCCGCCTCCTCCTCCTCCCTCAGCTCACCCTCCGCTCGCTCTGGGCCGTGCTCACCTTTGGGTTGCACCACCTTAGCGAGGACTAACCGAGCCCACAGGAAAGGTGTCTCTGGGATCCTGCTAGCAGTGTGGTTGTTTTGGTGTCTTTGCAGGGGCAAAGATCACTTTTGAGAATAACTGTGGAGCTGAGGCTTTTGGTTCTCTTTACTGAATTTTGAGAAGGCAGGGAGGCATGGAAGATCTGTGCTTAAACATGTTGGACTCATCCATTTGGGCCTTCTTTGGAAGGACTGTGTTGTTAATCCACATTTATCATTTCCTTCCTCCCAAAAACAAATAATAATAAATCTTATTTTAAATATTAAGCAACAAATTAATTAACAATATTGTTACAGTTTCATCCATCTCCCAATTACATTTTGTATTAGATATCACCTACTAAAATCAGGAAAAAAAATGTTGTTTTAACACCAGCACTAGTATCCTACTACTTAGTCAGAGGCTAATATTGTGACTTGTTGCTTTAATTTTCCTTGTTTGCAGGCTGCAATATCAGCAGAAACACACATAATCCTGCAGCAAAAACAGTGCATGTTACTAGGGATGCAGTCCATCAAATGAGGCCTCTTGAATCTGTGTGAGTGACTTCAGTCCCATTTGAATTCTTGTCCTGGGCTTCACACCTCACCCCTGACTTTGCTGGGCAACTGTCAAAACTTTCCATTAGTTTAGTTCCACCAGTCTCCTAACTTACCAGATTAGTTTTCTTAAGACAAAGAAAGCCTCAGATATATGTTTTGAGATGAATAATTATGCTTATAGCTTAAGGCCTGCACGGGAAATTATGCTGTATTTGCCAAAGTACATGAAAGATCACCTTCCCAAATCCAATGGGATTATCTGCTGGCTGCTCTATAAAGAGGGATTCCTATCCCATTTTTGGGAAATGGAAAAGCCTTTCTGTTGGGATCTAGCTTTAAATCATAGAGATCAAAACAAAGTAAAGAACAAATATTTCTTAGCCTGGATTAAATGCTTGAAGAGTGCCAGAGTGAAAAGTTATCTAGGAAAGACCACTTAGAAAGATACATCTTTCCTAGCTTATAGAAGAAAATCTGCATTTGTATGCTGTGCAGCTTTGTCCCATACATGAGGATTTTGCATTGCCTTTTAGTTAATAAAGCTGGTCCTAATGTAAACTTCTGAGCAGGGTATACATCTAGGCTGACTGATAAATCTATGCATCTATAATTGAATGGCTATACATCTATATCATCTAGGTTGGGGAATGGGTCTGAGAGCTTACATCAGCTGATACAGAAACTGTGATTTCTATAAAAGCAAAAATACAGTGCAACTATAGTCTTATTAAAATCCTACCTTTGTAAGTGCACAAAATTTAATATAGATGGACAAGAGATCTATGTATACATGCAAAATGATGAGATTTGTACAATCCATTGTAATATATTTACCATTTTAAGAATAGGGACCATGTTAGACCCCAGCCTCTAAAAAGTCCTGAACATCAGCGGGGTTTCTGTCAACATATTGATACTACTGACAAATAACTGACTTATCCTTGAGGACCTGCTTCAACATATTGATACTACTGACAAATAATTGACTTATCCTTGAGGCTGTTACCTGCCAAATCCTTGTGTATAGTTTGCATCTGACATCATGTTCAAAAGAGATACGAACTGAAAATTAGTCCTTTGCCAGTAGGGCTGAAGGCTGAGTTCTTTATTTCAAATGCAGCGTGAGTTTTGGAAACATTTCGTGTTTCTTTTTGCCCCTGTTTAAAAGGTTTAAATTCCATTATGACTGCCTTGGGGCACCACATGAGCAATTCCCCAGTCTGTTGCAAATCCATTATCAGGATAAGAGCTGTGGTGGCCTTATCCTTCTTCCCATGACCTATTCTCCACAAGTGCTATGCCCAGGCAGGACTTCTATCAGTTTCCAGCACGTACTCTTCTCTGAGCTCATTGCTGGTACCAGGGCTCAGGAACCTGCCACAAAGGACCTCTTACGCAGAGTATAGATGAGCTTCTCAAAATATCCTAAAGCATAAGATTATAAAACTGAAGCAAACCAACATATTTGGATATTTACAAAGAAAAATGCATTGTAGGGACGCTCTCTCACATACCACTGTGGATGTGACAGTTAAATTGTAGAACAAAGTTCTTCATCACTTTTAATAGGCAAAAGCATCTTGCCTGCATCTTCCCCACATTCACTTTGATTGGAGGGGGAAATTATATCTAGGAATCAAAATTCTGCATTTACAAATGACACTATAAAACTAACATAGGCATTGTCATCACACAGCTTTTTTTTTGTCCATATGACTGAGATGTCTCTAGCTAGCTTAAAACAATGAAGTCAAAAACAATTAAATAGTTAACAGCAAACTAAAAGCATGTCTATATGACAAAGTTCATATAGAAAGAGCCAATTTGTAAGATGGCCATTGTGCTGTATCCACTGTGACTTGAAACTGGAAATGAGTGTATGTTGGAGTTTAGTGAGACATCTTTCACTAAAAAAATATAGTTAGGATATTGTAAATGCTAACAAAAGATGGAGATTCAAACAGCATGGAGTTGTACAGCAGAGAGTGGAGAGCACTTTGAGGCATGGTTAGTGAATTGTAGTCCTACGAATAAGGATGTAAGAGGAAGTCCAGTAGGTCTCTCCATGCTAATTTCGCCAATTTCTATATACTATTCAGAATGGGAATTGTTATTAATTAGATACTTGCAGCTCCTTTTGAGCCCTTAAATTTAAGAGCCGTTACCTTCCTTAAATGTATTTTGAGAACTGTGGCATTACCCACCTTCCTGTTCAGGCTACGGCTGCAGATATGTGCCTATGCTGCCATCTTTATGCAATGTTACAAATCAGCATAATTGAACTTGTATGGCAAGCTAGCCACTTACTTCAGTTATTCTTTTCTTGCGGACAAGGAGAAATAAAGGCAAACAGCTGATACTATGGAGCAAATGCTTTCCAAAAGGTTAAGAGCATTACTGAGGTTTAGCGGGGGTGAGATCTATGTTGCCGCAGAATGGGGGAATGAATTAGTAGTCTTTATTTCTCTGTTACTAACTCACTTTGTCTGAGAACTTTGCCTCAGGCCATGTTCTGGCATTTGGTCTTCGCTTGTCCCTACTCACTTCTTAAACCAAAAAACAAATCAAAAACAAAAAAAACTCCAAAACAAAAACAATTAAAAATGGAGGGTAGGTAGGAGCTCTATCTGCATGGAAAACAGCCAGACTCTCAAATATGACTTGAGTCTTGCCTCATCTTTCTCTGCACTCTGATTTGGCCAGGCTTCTTAGGCATTGCAGGACTTACACAAGGTCTCTTTGCTGTCTCTGTGTTGTTTGTTGACCAGGGTGACTAAATAGGCCTTTGTTTGAGAAAAAAACAATCAACCAAAGACACAAACAAACAAAAAACAATCTTCTGAAAACACTTTATGTCTCATATCTGCTCATGAACTTTGCTTTGGAAAAAAGGAGAGAATTTTTCCCAGTGCCAGCTTTTCCCACTGGTTTTCTCTATTGACAGCAATGTTAAAATACCAATTTATGCAACCCCCAAAGGAAGCAAATCCATCACAGTGCTGTGGAAAAGTCACTCCACATGGATGACCCCTTTTTGCTCCCTTACCATAACCAATCCTGAATGTTTCCAATGCCCTAGCAGACTGCAGTAGACTTCCTGTCAAGTGGAATATATACTGGGAGTAATTGATTCTTGCCATCATAGGGGATGTTCAAAATCATTCATGAAACACTTTTATTTAGATGTCAAAATCCAGATTTAGGATCCATGTATGAAGAATTTAATATATGTGATTGGGATGTTAATATATCTAAGCTTTATTTAGAAGAGAAAAAAAATCCAAAAACTGGAGCCAAATCTGATTCCTTTAGAATTTTATTGCACCTACTGTTATTAACAGGTGGATGATAATTGAAAGAGGAAACCAAAGTGGAAGTTGAGAAAATGACTGGAGAAATTAAGTATGGGGAAGAGAGTGAAAGGTTGAAGACAAAGGAAACACGATGAAATGGGATAGGGCCTGGGAGAGAAATCTTTTCTGGCCAGACCTATGGAAATTGAAGGCACAGTGATTATAGTTTTGTTTGTAGTTTCTCTCTGATCTAATGCCAACATCAGATAATTTTCTATGGTAAGTGTCTAGGAATGATTTGCCTTTCTTTTCTGTGGAAGGAGAATCACTTTGCAATACATTTTTTAGTGTTACAGAGCAGTTCACTGGGTTCAGGCCGTAGCTGAAGCTCACACATAATATATCAGAAATGAATTCTAGGTATCCTGCCACAGTGTCAGCAAAAAAAAAAAAAAAGTAACTTGCAGAAAAAAAATACACATCTTCAGGAGGACTGATATTCAGCATACATTCGGGTATGAAGACAACACATAATCAGGTACGAAGATAATACACAACTAGGATGTAGAAAAATCTCTGGGACATTTGCAAGCGCTCACATACCAGGCAGGTTTGAACAAGTGGAAGCATCTATAATGAGTGAATAAGGAGTTAAAAACTCTTTCGTGTAAAATGGAAGGCTGGACTATTTTGACTGTCTCTGGAAAGAGAGAGGCAGGGGGGCACCGTAAACTGAAGAGGAAAGCATGGGCTATTTAAGTAGGTGTTTAATGTAGAGTTTGTTAGGTTGGTTGTGTTAACAGTCACCATCATCTCTCACCAGTGGAAAGTCTGACTCTTTCTGAGGGTGGGAAAAGCATCATCCTTCAGGTTATGGATGAGATCCCAGTGTGATGCCTGTGAGCTCCCACATGGGACAGTTTCATTTCAGAGGGCTTATGGTAACTCAGTGATGGGGTGCAGGTGAAAGGAAGAGCTTCACAGCCTCAGTAATAAATAATCATAGGGCTGGAAATGTTCTCGTGAGTCACCTGGAATTTCAGATAGACCTCTGAGGACACAGGAAGGAACATATTCAGTCAGATGAGAACCAAACCCCAGCATATTTTAACCTGTATTTTTCAGCGCACTAAAATTCTGCAGCTGTAGATGAGGAAAAAGAAAAAAGCAGTTGTCAGTCCAAAGAAAAGCTGCTATCTCTCATTACAAGAGGAACCTCTTGCTTTAGACGTCTAGCTATCCTTGTCCCAGAGGCCTTTGTCTCACTTCGTGAGACATGTTAATGATTTTCTGTAAATGCTCTGTAAATAATTTTCATCCAAAATAATAATGCAAGTGACCTTTTATTTTCATGCTTAGGTAATGTGTTCCAATTTCATTCATGCTGTAGTACTTTTTCCTGTGCCCTCTCTCTTAGGTTCAAGCAGAGCACAAGCTTTCAACACTGTGAAACTGAAGCAGGCCGTACAAGCAAAGAAAGTCTGAAACTATCATTGGTTCATCCTCAGGACTAAAGAAAGCATCTTGGAAAATGGGCCAGACGATTCGAAGCTCTGAGTCTTCAGTCCGTGCAAATGGAGACCAACAAAAAGAATAAGGACAGGCCTCTTCTCTGCACCTCCTGCTCCCCTGCATTGCCCTGTGCCCTTTCCCTCACACTGAGCGGCAGTCGGAAGGGTTTTGAGCAGCTCACCTGCTGTGACCCTGCCTTTGCCCCGAGCACCGTGTTACGGCAGCCTGGCACAACGCGCTCTCCAGGCACAGCAGTTTCGCAGACGAATACGCTACCTCAGGTTTCTAAAAATACCAAGGACAGGAAATGCTGAGCTTAACTTCTCCCCCTCTGTATCTGCACAGCATTCGGTGGCAGAAGTGAAAACGAGAGTCTTAAAGCAAAGTCTTTGATACAGATGCTCAGGGGAGTGGCTTAGTAATATATACCATATTTTTTATTTGGTAAGAGGTCCAGATTCCTTAATGCTCTATTACATATTTGAAGCATTATATGCACATGCCTGAACCATTTGTTTAAGTCTATACATCATGCTGTTTCATCACTTACTTAAACTCAGTGAATTATTTCCCAGCCAGATTTTACTTTCAGATGTACCCAGACAGCCATGTGAGGGGCAAAACGAAGGAAACAGGCGTCTCTCCTCCATCTCCTTTTGGGCTATAGAAATAAATTGTTCCATAACTATGACTGGAGAACATCTTTTTTTTTTTCCTTGCTGCTTTATCACAAAAAAAAAAAAATAAGAGTTGTTTAACTCTTAAACTGAAGTAAATCTCTGGATAATTCCTATCCGCTAAATACATGGCCTAGAAAACTGAGAACAGTGAGGCTTTATTACAGCAAGACAAAGCCATATCTGCAGGATTGACAACAGTTATCAAGCAGGGATGTCAGGGTTTTGCCTGCAGAACTAGTTTCCACAGGAAGAAGGTGTTTTGTATTATCTGCAGGCAGTATCAGGACACATGGCGTTCAGTAGCAGCTAGCTGGGCTCACAACAGGCAGAAGAGGGAAATCCTGGTGTGGATTACAGACATTTGCACTGGTTCAGCACCCTGTGGGCTACCGTCACCAGCTAACTCGGATTCTTTTTTAATATTAATACACTCTAAGGAATTTTTTTCAGTGCATTTTAATCTCCGCATAAGTGGTAAGATCGATCATAGCTGGGAAGCAGGAGTGCTCCCTGGCTTCCATAAGAGCACTTTGAAATTTTTATCTCTAAAATAGTTTAGGAAAAGGAGATTAAAAGGGTCTTCCCCAAGCATAGAGAAATAAATTCAAGGAAGAAGGCAAAAAGTCAGTTATGAGAAGAACAAGACCAAAAAAAAAAAACTCAGAGAAAGACTTGGAGTAGTGCAAGAGTTTGAGAAGAGCTTTGAGTGCTCTTCTGACAGAGTAGGTTGCAGTTTTGGAAAGGATCACAGATGTTGACAGGAATTCTCTAAAATTGTACTTATGATAGAGCATAAGATGTATGTATAAAAACTAACATTAGTTAAGAGGTAACTTGCTATATCTGTGTTTTGACATCGGCTGCAGACGTTGCATTAGCAGATGGTACAACTAATAAAAATGTTTTTTTCTACTCTACATACACAATATCAACTTTGCATGCCTTTATTTTACATACACTGTATTTCCAGTTTACCTTCTTGGCAATCAAAACAGAAGGAGCACGTTATAACATCTGCAGACAATTTTTATAGACACTGGTGATTCATAAACTTTGATTTCAAAGACATTTCCTACAAGTCTTCTTCCTCCATAGGACCACATGAGTTTCCTCACAAAAATCCTTGATTTGCTTCCAGAGTTTATCTCACAATTTCTGTTGTCTTGGGGATGTAGTGGTTTTATTATAGCTCAGTCATCGTGAGCTATTAACTCTGCAAGCTCAAACAAATTCCTGAGCCAGGAAAAGGTCCCTTAACCACTTTTGCTCAGAACTTCTTTTGTTGCTTTTACCAAATGCTTCTGGGTTGCAAAAACAGAGACCAATGCTAAATTTTCTCATGTGAAGGACAGTATGATTTGAATCTTATCCACATTTTTTGCATCATGTGATTAAAAGATATAGTAAGAAACAAATGAAATGAAAGATGTATTGGGCTGGAACGAATTGGAACAAAGCTCTTCCCAGCTACAACTGCAGTAGGTAAATATGCAAATAACAAAATGCTGATCTTGGCAATGATATATTAGAAAAACATACATTAAAATTCAGTTAGGCTTGAGGCCACATATTTGTAATTTAAAGCATAAATGCATTAGAGAACTTTCTAAAACATCACACAAAATACTGAATATTTGAGTTTAAGCTTTAAATAAGTCAAATCATATAAATTTAAAGAAACGTAAAGATTAGACAGTGCAACAAGATTAACTCTGGCCAGCAAGGACTACTTGCAGTGATTTGCATCATTACTTGTTCATTTTAGGCCGATTGCAAAATATACAAATTGTGGCCACAGTTGCAAATACAGTAAATTGCTATTACATAGCCGAAGATCTTATCAGACAGATCAGACAGAAAGGATCATATCAACTGATGTCAAGGGGATATTACTATTGAGGAACATGCACAAGAAGTTAAATACAAATTTAGCAAGGTAAATGAGTGAATTTTGACTCAAGAAAGAGTG
>NW_010589233.1:137050-178795 GCF_000705375.1 Tinamus guttatus | reverse complement strand
TGCTTTCTAGGTTTCTGCTGTTAATTGTGTATTTCAGATTTCTTATCTGCTTTGATAAGATACATTTCCCAAGTCAGATCCCTTTTTTATCCTTTTTGGCTAGCTTGTTACTTTCTCTAGGCACCCCTGAATCCTTCTACTTTTCCATCTTTGTAAATCTTTTTCAGTTTATTATTGTCTGGGAATTTTCTTTAATGTGTTTCTTTTTTTTATTTTTTTTGCCATTACTGTAGTGTACTGTATCTGACCCTCACAATAGAGGATTTTCTCTTTCCCCATTAGAGAATTTCCTATTATTTGATATTTTGGTCTTTGGGGGTGATCCCTATTTTATAGGATCCTGTAGACAGTTTTCTGTTCATTGGCAACTTTCCTTTTCAAGTCAATTTGGGCTCGGTTATGCAACTCAGGAAAATAGTCCCTTTGAAAACAACGGAGCTCCTCATATTGGAGGAAGTACTTATCAGTGTGAGCGAACTTTCCACGTTCTGTGCCCCTGACTCTGCTCTTTTTTGGCATTTGTTGAATAAACAAAACACATCCTTGCCAAAAATTCAAACTAAATGACTTTTTTAGATTTTTTTTTTTTAAGAGAGAAAGATATTGAGACTCTTTTTCTTACTATGTTTCCCTGACCTCCTGGCTCACATCCACAGCTAGAAGGAAAGTGCCAAAATAATGCAAGGATAGCTGTTATCTGACCCATAAGCTTCAGAATGGAATGATTTTTTGGAACACACCAGCCTTTTCTTAAGATTCACGCACCATTTTCGTGTAGACAGATTTGCAGTAAGTGAGAGTCATGACATGGTATCTATAGATCTCTGTTCCCCTGTATTATGCTGGTCATTTCTGAATAGAGTCATCTGTTGTTGTTTTGGAGAGATGTAATTCAGTGATTTACTGATTTCATTGGAAAATTCAGATGCAGCTTTCAACATTCTAGCCTAAAAAATATAGAATACCCTCCCATAAATCATATTTTCTGCATTTAAAATTGTCGTGGTGAGGTGGAAAAGATGGAAACACAGGATAAAGCTTTGATCGCTTTGATCAAGCACAGACCACCTATCTGGCTCCTGAGTGCCACTGTGTGTCATGCACATTTTCAAATTTTTGTCATAATAGCTACCAGTCATTGTAGCTGAGATAAAAAATGGGATGGTGATTAAACATGTGATTGAACCCAGACATTTTAATCATAGCCCTTCTATCTATTTTTGCAAAGCAGGCTGCATGTTTTCTCAGCAGTGCACATGAATAGCCCAGGCAAGACAATTTGCATGCTAACTGAATTCATATACCACACTGATTGTATGGAACATCTGTTGCTGATTGTTTTGGTCCTCTGCTTTTGAAACTAAAATATGAAAACGCAGAAGGTAAAAGGCAAATTATCATGTCAGGGCAGAGAGCAGATTTTTCCTCTTCTTTTTGTTGGAACTCTATGTTGTAGCTATTGATAAATGTCACCACACTTCTACTATCCCTCTTGACTTGCACTAAAATACTGTGTTTTAAATTGCTGTAATTTTCCAGATGCTTTTTCCTTCTCAGTTTAATTTTGGCATAGCTGGCTTAGATGTGGTTAGAAAAAAATCCTTCCTCAGTCATCTTTCCTAGTCCAAATATCTACAACCACAAACCTAAAACTGACCCTTGTGTTCTGCTATAGGTAGATAAAAGAAGGAGGCTATGCAGCTGCTTCTCTTGTCCCTTAGTGCTTTTCTCAAAAAGGAGACAATGAATCATCTCAGGGCTGAGATTTTCCACTCTAATGGTGGGAAACTGACAATTCGTAATACTGGTTAAGGAGGCTACTCCAATATGGAGCAGGCTGCTACCAAAATAGCTCTCAGCTGGTGTCTTCATACAGAGAAATAAAGCTAGACTTACAGAATGGTGATGTATCATGAGTCAAAATAATAAACTGAATGGTATATGACTGAGGAAATTATTGTGGAACTTTATAGATGTAATTTCTCCCTAAACGCATTATGTTACTGTTGGGAAGGAGGTTATGAAATCGCTGGCATAATTATCCAAAGTATAACATAGACTTTTTTTTTTGCCAACATTTGCAATGTGTCTGTGTGTGAAGGATTATCTGATTGTCTTTTTTTTTCAATCCACACAGGAGAGAAATAGTTTGAAATAACTGTTGAGAAAATGGTTCATTCCATTAATCCATCACCAGCTGTTGATTCATAGAATAGCTAGTTATAAAGACTCGTTACATATTCAGGACTGTCATAGGAACAGCTCTAGATTAGATCCTTCCACCTCTTAAAGACTGGATCTCCACTGCAGTGGAAATCACCTTTTCTAACCTGAATATGAATATTTTCTTTGTCCTTTTAAATTTCTGGTATCTTAAGTTGATTCTGCTAAATACGTCTGTACCTAATTTCCCCAGTGATTCATTTTCAGGATTATTACATGGATATTTTTGTTTATTCTTCTGTTTGTATTTGTACTTCAGCAGATTTCATTATGAAACAGAACTGCTTATTTCAGTGTATATGAATGTGCGTGGTCTTTGGGTAAAGCTTGGTCACCTCTCTATAGGAACTTTCATGTTGAGTCTCTGAACATCAGCCCACACAATGAACAATAGCTACAAAGAAATAGTGAAAAAAGACATTTAAACATGTGCAACTGGACTCAAGGAACAATTCTGACTTACACCATTTCTGACACAACTTTAATAGCCAGAATCAGTTAATAGATATCTTAACACTAGCTAGGAATTTGGACAAAAATTCATCTGTCATTTCAGATATTGCTGTACTTATTTACTACACTAATTTTGGCATCATTATTTTTCTTCTGTTTTAAATCAGTAATTGAAAAATCAGAATTTTGTTTGTATCATTTTAATAAAAATATTTTCATCTTTCAATTAATTTTATTATCCACATCTGTTCTAAGATGCCAAAAAGACTGTCAAGTTTCTGGTCAACTTTCAGAGCAAATAGTGAGGATAAGACATCAATTTCAAATGCAAAAAGTGATGGAGGAAAAAGAATTTACCAAAAAATCTTTAGACATCTTTTGCAAGTTAGAAAGAAGGCAAACAGAATTCAAGTTCCTTATTCATCGATAGACCATATTTCTTTTCAGAAATAGATCTGTACATCTTATTACAGTTTTGATATTCAAATTTTTTAAAGATGAAATGACTGCATAAGAATGGGAAGAATGAGCATGTTTTAATTAGAACATATGCTCAAGATGATAGAACAAAGATATTTGTTAAAATACAGATAAAGTATTAAGTCTTGTAATACAGAACTCAATACGAAGTTCAAAATAGAATATGGTATAAGTCAAGATGTCAATGTCAAGCAAGCTATTTCTTGATATTCTCTCTTCTCTTTGATTTTTCTTCTGCGATATGTGAGGGAGAGGGAGAGTCAGACTTGGCGGGTAGGAGAACTGTAATCTCCCAAAGAATGAAATTCACGATTCCTAATTCTCAAGTAATATGCACAGTGGTAGATCCCACAATCTCCAGTTTACTTCAGGATTGCCCCACAAATTGTGGTCTCCGCTTTCCAGAGAGCACCACAATATGTAGGGTTTTTCTTCCTAAATGTCTGCTCTCCGTAATGAGAAGTGACTAGCGGTTGTTTGCAGTGGTTTGCACTGAATTGTTCATACTGTACAGGCAGAACCACAGCAAGAGCTGGAACCCCTGTTAATTTTCCATTAAGTTAGTTTGACAAGTCAAATACTTTGATACCATAAATGACATTAAACAGTAAGTATGCAAACAAAAGAACTTGATTCATGTGCTCATGTGGTTGTTGGATAATTTAGCAAGAATGGCAAACTCTAAAAATAACTGTGCCTGTATAGCCAGAAACTAGAAGTTTTTTTCTCTTGAGTCTGGATCAAAAGAATGCCCCTTGGCAATACCCCATCCTTTAGTTCTGCTGATGTAATTACTAATCAAGTCACGGACTGTTACAGCTAGACATCCCAGCAATGCTGAATATATTCGTTAATCAGCAGTGCTTAAAAAATCAGGATGGGATATTCTATCCGGAATAGTAAACTTAACATGGCAAGTTAGCTAACTTTTTGCGCTTTAAACATTCAGCAAAAACTGACACAAAGCCTAAGAAGTCCCACTTTGTATGCAGTTACATAAGACTCCCTTTTACTGCACTAGTTCTGTTCCAGAATCACCATTCGTGATATTCAGGACACTGTGTTACATGTTTGAGAAAAGTATTTGCCCAAATTTCTGATTTCTCTGTCCCTAAGAAAAGTAACTAAATTGCTGGGAGATGAAATAGGAATTTTAAACTATCTAACATTAGGCATCTAAGGTTGTTCACAGAGTGGATTGAGGGATAGTCACTGGAAATCTTTCCCACCCGCTATGGAGCAGAAATTGGGCAAATAGGATCTTAATTTCAATCTGTTAGTTAAGTACTTAAATTTAGACAGCTGTAAAATTCTTCTGGATATGTAAGTAAGAATTGTAATTCTGTCTACACGGAATACTTGTGATCTCCCTTTTCTTGTTTTGGGCTTTCCTATCAATATGTAAGAAGGATGATCAGGGGCCTGGAATACCTGCCCTATGAGGAAAGGCTGAGGGAGCTGGGCCTGTTCAGCCTGGAGAAGAGAAGGCTGAGAGGGGATCTAATCAGTGTCTATAATTACCTCAAGGGAGGGAGGTGCTGGCCTCTTTTCACTGGTGGCCAGTGACAGGACGAGGGATAACGGCCACAAACCGTACCACAAAGTACCAAAAGTTCCACAGGAACTTAAGGAAGAATTTCTTAACAGTGAGGGTGACAGAGCACTGGAACAGGCTGCCCAGAGAGGCTGTGCAGGCTCCTTCTCTGGAGATCTTCAAAACTCGTCTGGATGCCACCCTGTGCCACATGCTTTGGGTGCAGGGAGTTGGATTAGATGATCTCTAGAGGTCCCTTCCAACCTTAAGGATTCTATGTTATCTCATGACATAAACAAGCCAATCAGAATCGTAAAGATCTTGTGACTAAATGGCATTCAGGAGGGATCTTTTCTTGCTCCTTTTTTTTCAGGAGGATTCTGACCTGAGAATGTTAGAAATGGGATTTCTTGTGAAATCTTCTAGAATTACAGAGATGACAGCAGCAACAGGGTATTGCTCTACTCTGTCCCAGAGTTCCTAAATAAAGATGATGTGCAAAGTTTGCTAATAAATTTTACCAAGTATATTGACCAGAAATCTTCAAGAAATAGTGTACCCATATTTACCAAATCAGTCTGATTATAACGTGCTAAACTACAAGGGATTTCTATCTAGGACTTATCCTATTGGCAAGAAGCCTTCAACCACAGGTTAACCTAAATTCCTATATACTCATGAAGTCCTGTGCAAAACTGGAAACATGAGGTCTCATTAGGCATCATTACCACTAAAGTGCTTTTTGATCTGTTTTCGGGCGGTTTGCTGTCCACCCAACCTCCTTGTGCAAAGGTGCCTGGAATGATCTGGGACAAAATCTACTTGTCTGGAGACCATACAGTGCTTGCTTCCTTGATAGACCTCGAAGAGAAAAAGCAGTTATAAAGCTAGATGTTGGGTCAAGAGCACTGCTAATGCTGAAGGCTATGCCTATGCCTGAATGAGGGAAAAGCCAAGGAAAGCATGCCTCAACTGAAAGGAGTCTAGTACCCAGATAATTAATGACTCTGAATACTTGAACTAAAATGGCTTGCATATCCTGCACTGAGTCAGGACTCTTTGATCAAGTCCAACTTACCTCTTCCTTCTTTTCTTACATAACAGTAATGTTAAACACAATAGAAAGAAAAGAAAAGAAAAGAAAAGAAAAGAAAAGAAAAGAAAAGAAAAGAAAAGAAAAGAAAAGAAAAGAAAAGAAAAGAAAAGAAAAGAAAAGAAAAGAAAAGAAAAGAAAAGAAAAGAAAAGAAAAGAAAAGAAAAGAAAAGAAAAGAAAAGAAAAGAAAAGAAAGAAAGAAAAGAAAGAAAGAAAGTTTCATTCTGCCAAAGCAAATTTTCATTATTGACAAAATGAAGGACTCCCCAGTAATCTCTTACTCAGATACACAGATTCCATTTTCCAAAAAAACCCCAAAAATATTAAACAAGATTTTCTTAGTTTTTAAAGACCCACTGTAGGAAGAGAGACCTAATAAATAACAGAGGCCAGCAACATTATTCCTTTGGTTTAAAATATGCAATGTTTATTGGCTTCCAAGGAAGTGTGCAGTATATGCACTGATAGAGAAAGCTTTGCTCAGAAACAAAAGAATATATTTTGGACTAGGACTTGACTTTGGACGTGTGAGTAATCTCACAACAGCATGGCTGGTATGATAAGCAGAAAGGAAACACATTCATTTCTGAACAATTTGTAAACGGACCTGCAAGCAGCTCCGGTTTACTTCATCATCTGGTCCTGGGGTTTAGAGCTCAGGACATCTGTGCTTTGGTTTCTCTTTTAAGGCCTTTTCCACAGAAGCAGCACATAACACTGTGTGTGAACAAAGCAATGCCAGCTGATTAACATCTGTTCATTTGATTGAACTCATATAGATGGCAAAATTTCAGGTTCCAGTGAGACTGGCTTACGCTTGTAACAAAGACAGACATTGTGTAACAAGCTGCCATTGCTGTAGTTGCTCATATGCTTTAGATTCACATTTCACACCTGAAAAGGGGAACCCAGACTGCCTGGACTGGTTGTGTAAATTCCCTTTTATGTTCATCCAATAAAATACATTAGCAAGCACACCAGCTACTGTCCTTGCTATCCAATAACATGATAGAGACTTTAGATCCAGATTGTACTAGGACAGTGACGTTTAGATGATGAATACATTGGAATTTTCTTACTGCTATGCAAACAGATCCTAAGGTGGATGTAAAGGTACTGATATCGCTGTTTGACAAACCAGTGGAGTCACATCTGAGCAAACTTTGATTGAAGGAGATGTTAGAACAGAGACATCAAAAAATCAGGCACGTCTGTAGATTGCTCTCTACACATTTCAAACAGTTCCTGAACCAGACTGGTCTAGATATGTGTCCTGAGGAACAAAACAGTTGTGCCATCACAGTCCAGCTTTTGAAGACTCTCAGAGCAAATGGAATTTCAAGCAAGGCCTGCTGTGATACCTATATTGCATCCTAGTGTCCAAAAGCATGATAAACGAATGGAAAGATCACACTTACTCCTTGAAGCATTCCTGATTCTGAGGAAACTTTAACTTATTCTGCATGGATTCTGATAATCTGTGAATAAGCATTAGGCTAGAGAACGTCTCTACCTTCAGATGTTTTGCCAGCACAGCCATTTAGATGTCTGCATTATACAGTGGGCAAAAATAAGCTTGCTGTCTCCCTGTCTGAGCCCATAGGGTCGTGTTAGCACATCACCACACACAGTACTACATTCAACCTAATAAACAGTAGAAAGGTGTGGGAAGCATTGGGAGAATCTGGCAGTCACATAACTTCTGAATCAGCAATGTCATGACTGCCTCCATGTATATTATGAGGACATATTCTATATCAGTTTCAATATTTTCAGGATGTATCAATCAAATATATCAATTAAAGTAGACACCACCATTTTAATTTTTAAATCTCTGTGTGGAGTTCTAGGTCTTAGAGGAAAGAATTATCCGATGAAAAGGGGTGTCTTCTAGTTGCAGTGTAGAGAAACATGCCTCATTGGTAAATAGGAATTTCAGTGCTTTCTATCCAAGTGAGAAATAAATGCTAAGGATAAATTATATGCAGACAGTCCCTGATGCTGTATCAAAGTCAGAGAAAAACTTTCCTGGTGCCAAATTTATAAGAAAGAGCTCAAGAGGGAAAAGCTGAGGGCAGCTCCAAGGTCTTAATTCTGTTGAAGTCAATGAAGTGGATTCCATTCTTTGTGCGTTTCAGAAGAAAAGACTAGTTGAACACAGCAACAGATGTCTGAGCAAAGTCCAACATCAGTATCTTGTGACACAGACTGATTGGCCTTTTTTTTTAACTATATCTTTCAAAAAGTACTGATAGGATAATGAATTTTCCTTCAAAACACAGTGAATGTGGGGACTGACCTGACATCTGATCAACGTTTGGTATGTTTTCATTCTGAAGATATTAGTGTACATATATTTGTTAGCTGCTGACATATGCATATGCTAAAGTTTGTTCCATGCATCAGAGTACCGTGACATGTAGACTCTAATTATGTAGGTGACTATGAAGACTATAAGAAGTAAACATATTCCAAAATCAAAAATATGGCTCTAACCAAACCTGATGCATGTTAAGCATAACCTAATCACTTGAGCTTTGCTTTTGATAACTTCCAAGATTTGTTTGTCTTTTCAATTCCAGGTTGCTGAAATTGGTGAGTGATGGTGGCAAGAGAGAACATCAGCTGATAAAAGCGTTTTTCAGATAGTTGAAATCTTTCAAAAAAAGCAGTGTTTGGTGAAGCACATTATCATCACCAAGTTAATTATGCCCAAAGTTGATATTCTAAAGGAGTTCAGGGATTTCCTTTTACATGAGAAAGCAAGATGATTAAATGCCCTGGCAGTGTCTCTTTCTTTCAGCAAGTGGATTTCTGCAGGCCTGTTACAGTCTGAAACATCCCAGATGGTGCTTTCCAGTTGCACTGGAGCATGTATTTTCTGGTAATTGCACAACTTACCTAATTCCCTTGATTCTGAAGTCTATCCTTCTGTTGTAGCAAACTTTTTTTTAAGGGAAGCATCTGTTTTATGCAAAAACACGCTTACCATTTCGAAGGGGTTGGATGTCGCAGACACAAGAAGCATGATTTTAGAGACTTGCAGTGACTAGGGATCCATCTGGAAATTGTAAGTGGAGGGTAATTTCTTGAAATACACTGAAAGCCAGGATTAGTTTAATATATACAAAGATGATTTGTAAATCAGGCGTATGAACACTGTGACTTCTTACCTTCTGTGTGCCCAAAATTACTCATCCTTCTGTTCACTTATTTTCTACTTTATCATTTTTATCAGTTATGGTGTAGTGTATCACAGGAATCTATTTGACTCTTTATTAAAGTATTCTGCCTCTCATACATTATTAGAGCAAGTACTGTGTACAGCTATATGCTTATTCCTGCATGCCAAAAAAAAAAAAAAGACTTAAAGGTACAATCGTGCTATTATTATATTGCTAATAGGAATCACTGATAGTGGACCCAGTACTTAGTACCTGAAGCTAAAATCCTTGGGAAAGGGACTAAACTAGGCCCTGTGACTAATTTTAAAGACTTTTTGCCTGGATAAGATTTGCAGAGACTGCTAAGGATTTTGCAGAGGAATGGGAATTTGTATTTCTCTGGGAATGAAGGTGATTCTGAGGAATTTTTCTAGGAAATGATCTTCCCAGATAACTTCATCTAACAAGTTCCTTTCCGGTAAGAGCAGCCTAGTACATTGACAAGACTCTGAGGGATATGTTTCTGGAGAGCACTCTAGTTTTTAAAGCTTTTGCATTTTTTGTGCCAAGGGGTTTGCATTTGCTGCAGAGGGTCAAGGAATTGTGCGTGGGAGGGGAGTAGACAGAAAGGTAGACAGCAGAGTGAGTGTGAGCCAGCTGTTTCTGCTTGCTTGGAGCAAGGAGATCTGAGCTTCAGCATCTGAAATCCTTTGGGATATTACATACCAACCTGACCTTTACTACTCATACTCTTCATTGACATGTCAATACACTAAGATCTTATAGGTAGTTGACATAAGATCTAAGTTAATAAACAGCATTACTACCACACCAGAAGCAACATTTCAGGTTCCAGTGTCTAATCAATTGAGAGATGAATACTATCACAATCAAACTTTTTATCTTTAAATTTTATTGCTTTAAGTTTTTAATTAGATTACATTTTTAATCTTTAAAATCTTTAAATTTTATGGCACTCTTAATTATTTAGAGGGCGGGCATAATGTTTTTCTTGCCTTCTCTGACAGTGGGTTATCCAATGAGTAGTTCGAGTTGTATACTTACCTGAATAGTGGTGAATATTTTCATCGTGGATTAAGTTGCTAACTTCACCAAAAAAGACACTATCACCATTAAAATAAAATGACACACGCTTATCTTTTTGGTTGTTGTCATTCTAAAATAAAAATTATCTAACCTACTAAAATTAGAAATAAAAGCCCAGTTTTCATGTAGGCGCACAAATACTATGATGTTGTGTATTTCCTTTATCAGAAAAAAAAAATGGACAAGGCTGCTTTTGTTCATCCATCAAGATGTGTAGCGACAACAGAGAGATCAATTTAAGAATCAGGTCACCGTTCTGTTCCAGCAGGTCAACCCCTAATCTGTACTGGTGCCTGCAGTTATTCCTCCCCAGGTGCAGGACCCTGCACTTGTTCTTGTTGAACCTCATGAGGTTCCTCTCTGCCCAACTCTCCATCCTGTCTAGGTCCCTCTGAATGGCAGCACAGCCCTCGGAAGTGTCGGCCAGTCCACCTTGTTTTGTATCATCTGCAAACTTGCTGAGGGTGCGCTCCATGCCCTCGTCCAACTCATTGATGAATAAGTTGAAGAGCCCCGGGCCCAGTACTCACCCTTACGGGACACCACTGGCCACAGGCCTCCAACTAGACTCAGTCCCATTTATCAATACGCACTGGGCTCTGCCATCCAGCCAGTCCTCAATGCACCTCACTGTCCACTCGTCCAGTCCACACTTCCTATGAGGATGTTATGGGAGACTGTGTTGAAAGCCTTGCTGAAGTCAAGGTAGACAACATCCATGGCTCTCCCATTGTCCATTAGGTGGTCATCATTCACCAACCAGTGTCAGTAATTCAGAAAAGGCTGAGCAGGTCTGACTGTACAGATTCAGATTACGGCTCAGCTTTGATTCACTTGGCTACCTGTCCGATACTCTGCACAGCATTCTCCACACATCTAAACATCTCTAACATAAAATGTTTGAAACGTCCGTATAGCGTGAACACAAACATCCCAGTCCATCTTTTGCTGCAACTCCACAGCAGCAGTGATTAAGTCTTGCAACAACTTGACCTATCACTGGAATCTCTACACATCAGATTGCTTGCATGTTCTTATGTCTTGAAAGTACGCCAAAACTTGCAGCAAAGAGATCAAGCTAACACCATCAACATATAGCAGACCGGCTAAATGGTTGTGGCTAAATAGTAGCCCTAGCTCATGATTCTGTATGGCTAAGGAAGATCTGCCCACTCCTGCAGGATATATGCTTTCATCCAAATTCCCTTAGCACTGCTGAGGCCCCTTTTCCGATTTCATCTGTTTTTGAATTCCTCAAGTGCAAAGACACTGTTTCTTGTGTAAACATCCATTAATTCTAATGCATGCCCGGACCTGTCCCCAGCTCCCTGAATCACTACTTCAGAAAGCATGAAGAAAGAAAACATGACAAATGCTGCTTTAAATAGAATTGTCTCCATCTCCATTACTGCATAACACAGGAAGAGAGGGACCTCGAAGTATAATCTAGGCCAATCTCCAGGCTCAGACAAGTTCAAGCATACCTCTAGGTCATGCCTGACAGTTGATGCCTGAGGATCCACAGATTTGTTAACAAACAGTTAATTGTATGTATCTCTCTCAGCTGCATCTTTTTTAAATAATTTAATGTCTCCTGTGGATTGTGTTTTATAAAACTTTTTAATACTTCCCTGTAGGACCGTCCCTAGTTGATAAAACACCTTCTTTGAAAGGTCAGATAAAGCCTTATCAAAGCCAAAAAGTCATTTTCTCATGTATTATAGCAGAATGTTTTTGATACTAGAAACCAGAAGGACATTTCCCTTTGACTCGCGTTTTGT
This sequence comes from Tinamus guttatus, assembly GCF_000705375.1. The sequence goes on along the minus strand of NW_010589233.1, from coordinate 166,959 downwards.
TTGTTGCCTCAGCTCATTTCTGCACCTCGTAGCTGCCTTATTTTTTTCCGTTGTGTGCATTTTCTCCATGGAATTAAGCTAATTCAATTAACTCATTTCTGTCTGCTTCTCAGCCTGATTCAAGATCATTTGATATGCTGATCCCTTATTTTAGTCTGCTAGGAATCCTTCACACATTTATGCTGTGTGCATATGTTATAAACATGTTCTCTGTTCCACCAGTTAAGTCTGTATTGAAAGTGCTGAATAATATTGGCTCAATTCATGTCCTTGCAGACACTTTTTATACACTATCTGCTTAACATAAAATCAGAAATAACTACTGTGTGGGTGCAGGTTTTCAGGGAATTTGTGGATTTATGGATCTTGACCTAGTATCATCAAAATAATATTTTCCATTTTTCCTGGAAACAGCAGAGAGATACCATTAAAAAAAAAAAAGTTCCTAAAGGCAAAATATGTTGCATTGTTTCCTGTCTATCCATCACAATGCTTATTCATCAAGGAAGAAAATTATATTTGGACTAGCTTTTGCAAAATCTGCTTTGGCAGTCTATTCTATCTGCTTCTCATTATTTTATTATTTACTATTATTTTATTATTAACATTTCTCATTATTTTATTTCTTACTTCTTTGTATGCAAGAGAGTGTTTCTCTCTTTCTGGGGCCTTAAGCTTGAGCTTGACTGATTCATAATTCTCCAGAAAGCATCCATTTACTCCAGTGAAATCTTTCTGGCTAAACTTGCTAGTGATTTGCAATACCAGAGACATTAGTTTTTCAATTTATGTTTCATCAGTAACGTCTGTTAAAAATAGTCTCATATATATGATGGTAATACTTGCTGATGCTTCAAACAGATATACTTTTAATGACAGAGAAGAAAATGAGTTTTTTACACCCATGTTTATAACTACTTTCATAGCAACCCTGCTCAATTCCATACTCTAGCTATAAGGGGTTCTTTGAAGCCCTCTAGCTACAGAAGACAAACTTTCTCAGAGATACAAAATATTCTTGCTGCAGTCATACTTTTTCCTCTAATATTTCTACTATAATTGCATATATACTTAGATGTAGCTAGCTTCTGCAGTTCAATTCCCCACATCCAGTGTAAGTTTTATTTTAGAGTGATTTATTCAAAGCTTGTGAAAACTATTACAGAAAACCTTACATATACATGACCATCATCCAAAAGTACAGTCATGCCTCCTGAAATATCCTAGCACTTAACCTTACCCATTCTCTCCCTCCCTGTCTTTTGGAAGAATTCTACAGAAACAGATAACCTTGAAGAAATTTTATGACAGTACTTACTTAGATTATGGAGATCTTCGTGTAAAAAATATCTGTTAGATTACTTTTTCCTTTTGTATTTAGTTCTGTCAGAGCAAACATTTCCAGGAGGATTGCACTGTACACCCAAATGCATGGTTTGTCCAGAGGTCCTTCATTCACATCAGTATTAAATCTGCCACCTGCATTATCAGATACATCTGACGTATCAGATATATGCACCAATATATCATAAGTTGAAGAGATCTCCAGAATACTTTGTGATAAAGAAATGTGGCGTGTTTGCTTTCTCTTTGTGCTACCTGTGCTCCAGGATATACATTTACCTTTTTTATTTCCTGTCGGGAACCTACTTCCTTCAGTGAACTGGACACGTGAAGTGGAACACAGAATTTCAAATCAAGAAACTTTTCCCACTTTTCCCACAATGTTTATATGGATAGAAACAACATCGTGATTCTTGGTTTTTTCTCATATGACGGTTCATCTGAAAGAATTAGAAATGAGGAAGAAGGTCTGAATGTCATTCACAAAGAAGTGAATCCATGTTATTTACATACATGAAATACTAAGAATCTCATGAGGTACGAGAGAAAGTAAAAATCATTTAAAATCACATATAAAACTATGAACATATATTTACAGTAATAGGGAGGATTATTTTTTCTTTGAAAAAATACTTTGAAAGTATGGGTCCAAACTTCACGTAAAAAATATAGGGAGTGATAAAACTGCAAAGACTGGGGAAACTGGTGAAGAGGATATAAGAATCCAATATTATAATATTATATTAGAGGACATAGCAATATAATGACAATATAATAGTGAGAAATTATAGGTAGAGTGACCAAGTGCATGCTGAAAAGGCAAAGGTGAGTGAAGACTACAAAAGGAAATGTGGCTGTGTCAAATAGTGGGATAATAGCCATAATGATTTGAAGAAAATCAGGAAAAGCTAAACGCAAGCTGATGAGGCATGGGAGGAGTATATCCTCATCTTCTAATGTTAAAATTGGCAGATGAAGTCTTCAACAAGCAATCGAGTGGGAGGTATGTGCACTTAGTGTGTGCACTGATGTCTGAACTGTTTCAGAGAAAGACAAAATCAAGGATAATACCCACAGAGAAGCTAAAACTCAGAAAAAAAAAAGTATAAATACTTTTGTAATGCTAATCACATAAGTGGTTTGGCTAAAACATGCTTTCTTTTTCTTAACAATCAAACCAATGACATTATAAAATGTAGACCATTATAAAATAGAGTTAACTAGTGCTGTAAAGTGTCCTTAGTGACCTGGTCCAAGAACAGGTCAGCTTGAAAATGTAAACTTTCAATCACCAAATCAATCCTCAAGGATACAGAGAATTAGCTATGTCCCCCTCGTGATTACTGCATTCTGGCAAAGGCTCTTCAGTAGAAGGAGCCTGAACGAACAGGACAAGAAGATTAATTACAATGTATGACTTCCAGACACATTATTATTTAATCTTTGCACTTCTCAGTTGGCTTTCATTATCAGTCAACAAAAATTTCTTCATCATCATCTGTTTGCTATTTACAAATCTAACTCAGTTATCATCTCAGAATCCAGAAATCCAGGTCTCCCTGTACTCCTTCTTTGTCTGACAACAGTCCCTATGGAGCATAGGAAAAAAAAATGGAAAGTTTAGATGGTGATGGACACAGTTGTAATATCTTTGGTTTCCATTCACAACTGAAACCCCACATTATGCTTACTGAGTCCTGCCTGACAACATCATCGAGAATGATGGCTGTGCTTATACCATGTTCAGTGCTCATTGCACTGGCAATTTTAGAATCACAGTGGAAGGGAGAATTTGCATCCCCAGGAAAACTGTTGAGAATAAGTTAGCAATGTATCTTTTCAAATCAAATTTACTATTTATCCTAAGAAATAAATATAGTCTCTGTGCCTAGAATGCATTCAGTCTTTCTCTGTTAAGACTTCAAGACATAATAGTGCATTCCTTATTGTCTCAGACAGCAGAAAAGAATAACAAAGCAGTCATGAGCCTTCATTTTTTCTCCCTCCTTTGTATGAAACCCTTTAAAAATGTTTCTTTGATGTAATTTCAGTGCCTGTGATGAGAGCCCCTGTTGCACACAGAGTAGGAAAAGCAGGCAAAGCACAAGCAGGAAGTTCAGGGCAATGGACTTGATCAAAATAGGTGACATTCCTTGAGGCAGTGGCTGCATACACTTCTTGATTTGTGTACAACAGTCAAACACTACAGTTCACGAGTACAGAACAAGGAAATGTAGATCTACCAGGTTAATTTAGTCCATAATCTGCTAGCCTGAATGTAGTCCATATGTTTCTATTCTGGCTTTTCTAATGAGCTCACCCTAAAAGGAACAAACCATGTTAATTTCAATATAGCAAATTTTTGTCTTTAATCAGAGAAAGTAGTTATTACAGCAGTCTGGTACAGCAGCATGATTTTGCTACTATTTTACTGTGAAAAGGAAAGTGTTCTGAAGCATACAGGATTTCCTTCAGTGACTTCACATAATGTGATCAGCATAATTTCTAATTACCCATATAAAGCAGGAAACAGATAAATTGCTATTCATATTCTGGAAAATATTATTATAACTTATTACTCACACCAGCAACTTAAAATCAATGGAATGTAAACCCAAGTAGTAGCTTAAGTGTCTCAACATATTTCTTTTTTGCAGATGAGCACAGTGGGGAAAAAGGGGATTTTTTAGCCTTCCTTACTTCCTTACTTCTCCTGTCGCTGGAATCTTTTCAGGAAATGCTCGGTGTTCGACTCCTACTGGTTTCAGTAGATATTTGGCACTTCACAGGATGTAGTTAATATGTCCAAATACTAAAAATGGATTTGCTTAGAAAAGAAGTTAGATTGATGAAACACTGTTTCAGAGATACAAAGAGAAAAGCATTAGAGAGGAATTTGGGAAACATTAGGGGACATTTCTTCCTCACTTATGCCACCTCTACCATGTCACTGAGAAGACCAGAAAGCATTTTAAACTCAACATATGAAGATTTCTGTGCTAAAAAACTGTTAGAATATATGTTTGTATGCAATTATCCAAGGCTTTTTGAGATGGTTGTGTTCTTGAATATGTGGAAAGCCTTGGGCATAATTTTGAAATGCTAACAGCAGTAAATAAAATGTGCATTTTTATGTAATATTTTTGCAAAATATGCAAATAACATTACAAAAAGTCCAACCTGAGGAGAAAAGAGTGAGCAAAAATGATGGTCCACAAAGTTCAGTGAAATTATAACAGACAAGAAAAAAAAAATAGAGCCTGACTAACGGCTTCAAAAGAGAATTTTGTGAGCTCACTGTTGAAAAGTCTGTCAGGAGGAGATGAAGCTGAATAGGTCAAGTACAGGTCAGCAACAGTTCAGCTTGCTCCATTTTTAAGTTTTATAGAAGGCACCCTTCATGTGTCAGAAAGTCAATGGGACAAAAATATCCCAAGTAAGTAATGTAGGGTCAGTCACAGTCTTCCTCCAGCATGCAGATAATCCCATATGTTAAAAATAAAAAATAAAGTATATGATTGTGAAATACTACGATGCAATTAAAACACAGAGGACACTGAATGAAAACGTTTTGCTCAGTGACCTGTGGAATAACTCATTTTTATCTTGTACTTGTTAAAACCCCAAGTTTCTGGGTTGCAATAAAAACCTTGCAAACTAGCAAGACAATTTCTCCAGGGCAGCTCAGCCAAAATGTACCGAGAAACACAGCACTGCCTCACTTTACTTCTGTGCCAGATCAAGCAACTCCAATTTGCCTTTAGTCTGAGTTTGTAGAGCAAAGTAGGGAAATTACCTAATGTTTAACTGTGGCTACACCTTGAAAAAATGTCAGAACAAAGAGGGTAGGGTCTTGAAATTATTTCTTCCAGCTCAGCTCAGCTTTGCGACAAAACAGTTCTGAAAATCTCTTTGAGGGAGACCTTCAAATGGGAGCTGAGGAAGAAGTAAGATCCCAAAGGAGAGTGTGAAGAAAAATAATAGCACATAAAACTTCAGCTGAAATGGATTCATTGATTTTGTATAAGTACCATATACAGTCAGCATCATTTAATGATTCAGAGGATTCAGGACTTTCTATGTCGCTGACATGCACGAACACAGAGGTAAATATTTTTCAAAATTCATACACTTCTGTACTCCAGGTTAACTTGTAAAGAAATAGCTTTTGCAGGTGATTACCGAGTGCTGTTGGCAGCTCTGAAGGGAACAGCCAGAGGATCTGGAGGTTGTAAATGTGATGGCTACAATAGATGGCAGTTGTGAGCTTGGGGACTGTGGTGGAAATCTTTCAGCTTTGCAAAGTAGGGAGGAGGCTGTTTTGCTGAGCTATTTTTCTACAGCATATGCCTCCTACTTGAGTGATTTTAGACTTTTAACACATTTCATTGGCTACTGTTGCCCTTTCTTTCTCAACATAGTCTTCCTGACCCTATTCATTTAAGATGTATGAAGTGTATAGATATGCCTCCAAAGGGACATTCTGGATCTCTGTGTTGTCACACGTGGGAAGCATAAGTTCACATTCTCAGAGCTGTGCGTGGGAAAATTTGCTCTGCTTTCTGCAGCACAGGTAATAGAAAGAGTCCTCTGAAAGGGCAAAACATCACAGCAGCAAGAAATATATTAGTATGAGTTATAGAACTGGCACACTGAAGAACATTTTGTGTTAAATGTGTGTCATGCCAGAACAGAACCACAAAATTTCTGGCTTATTTAGTAGTAACAAAGCTCTGTCAGAAACAAGGGGATCACAAAGATCCAAATTTTACCCCTTTCATTCTTCGTCTCACAATCTGTCTCAAGCAGTTCGCTGGCCTTCTTGCACTGTCAGACCTGCCAGCTGAAGGACTCATCTGGAACCTGTTATTCATTCTGGATTCTTTTTAAAACAGTCTTTAAATTGTATTTGCAAAGTGTTCAGTGTAATAGGGCTCTGATCCTGTGTGGGAGCTGGGGCACTAGTGTAATAAAAATTAAGGAGGGCGTCTGTCTCGTTTACAATTAAAGTTTTGCAATACTTCTTATTGAGTTATTTAAATCTCACTCATGTAAGCCCCAGTTCGACTAAACATTTAGGCAAATGCTTAATATCTAAGCACATGAGCAGTCCTGTTAATTTTAATGAGATTACTCTCAGAATGAAAGTTAAGCTTTAAGGGCTTTCGTGGCTCTTAAACAGTCATTATTTGAGAGTGCTACATATGTCAGTAGGCCTACCTCATGCAAGCAAAATTCAAATATGGGTGCTGTAGTTAGACACCCATAAACCAGCCATAAAGTCCTTTGAGTATTTACAGAGCACTTACTTTATAAACACCGTGTTCTTACAGGCACTTGAGGTTGTGAAGTGTCAACAAATATTTGTATTGCTGTGGAAAGAGCTCCTTCACACGAGTGTGTGTGTGGGGAAGCTTTGGAGTACAAAGTAAATTAAAAACCCACTGTGTGTTTTGTGTTGCTTCTGTGCTCTACACTCTCTTTTCTTTGGCTGAAATCCAGATTGAAATACCAGAATTCTCTATTAAAGTGGGAAAAAAATGTCAATAGACCTTGGCCTTTTATCTCTTAGACTAAAGCTGAATGGAAAACAGGATTTTTTTTTTAATTGAAATATTTCAAAACAAAATCATATGACTAAAAAAGCTTTCTTTGCTCTCTGGAGAAATAAAGACTTATGAAGAATGAATCCTTGTGTCTCAGATGGAAATCCTGTTAGTTGTAACAATTCAACACTGAAAATGGCAACTTCACACACAGCTTGTTATTAATCTGTAATTATCTGTTAAGGTATAGGACAAAGGAGAGTGGTAGTCAATTTGTAAAATACAATATAAACAAAAATATAATATAAACAAAATCAAGAAGTTCAGAGAAAACAGAGCTTGGTGGATTTGGTAACACCGGCATGGCACTCCATAGTGTGGCTTGCAGGTGCAGAGCGTGAGCACAACGAACTGCCTGGCCAGACTCTCCGAACCTGCACTGTGATCTCCACGGGACAGGAACAAGGGCAATGTCTTATCATGATTCCCTGGGGAGTTGCATTTTTCCCTTTTTTTTCCCTACAAAATACAGCCCATTGAGAAACAAATAAAAGTATGGAAATATAATCCCCAAAAGTCTCTGAGGCAACAGTGGCAAGCAAATAAGTTTTGGTTTCAAAAATTCCATTTGCCAACCCCCAGAAACAAAATTTTCACAGAAGGCAGATGCATTTTAATGAAAAAGCACATTTCATCCATAATCCAACTTTTCATTAAAGCAGTTTATAGGAAAAATCTGAGTGGCTGATGAATTTCAGGCTCATTTTCTCATGAGGGTATATCCACACATGGTATAAATCATCACCGTTCTATGGCATTCACCACTGATATTACACCAGCCCTACCCCCAGTTATAACTGACTACATACAAATATTAGTTTTAATTGTCTGTGGTACAACAGAGATCCCTGCTGCTGAAGTGTAGCTATTTAGCAATAGTTGACTTCACAGTAGTTTAAAAGATGCAGCCTTGGCTTTCCTCTACGCCAACAGAAACAAAGTAACAACTCCCTTACAGGAGTTAACAAAAGGACGAAAAGGACAAAAAAAAACTAAGCTCAAGTGGAGTGTTTCTTAATTTTAATAACAAACTTCTAAAATCACAATGTGTTTCTTCTTCAGGTGCTTTCAAGAGAGAAGAAAAAGAAAGGGCAAATGAAAGGGAAAGAATAAAACAATCTCAGAGTGCAGCCTGAGGCTGTAATCCCACTTTCAAGAGCAGGCATTAAAAGGAAACCTCAGAAAAACCCTCAAACATCAGGTGAAAGAGCATAAAAGTCATCCGTGCTGTTTTTGATGTGGTGCCCTGACATGGATCTTGGAATCAGCTTTATCAGGTTTGTTTGATCTGAGATGAAGCAGACGATTCCCACACCCTCCTCATTTTGGAACGGACAGCGGCCATGCAAGGTAGAGCGTGCTCCGTAGTCTATTCCAATCCGCTATTGACAGTAGGGAAGCCTCATTAAGAGCCCCTGGCTTGGGCAGTTTTGCCGCTCTCATGGAGTGCCCATAAACATACGTATCTTTGGAAAACTATCATGTGTTTTCAACTTCCTGAAGAATTCTTGTAAAATATCCCTGAACCACATTACCCTTTGTCCTGTGCTTTTATTCCACTAATGGACAAATTGGGAGGAGGCTGAGAACAAATGTGCTATTAATTACCCAGATGGCTTTTTAATAGAACCTTGGATTATAGTGCAGCCACTAAACATTGTCCAGAAATTTCTTAATAACGCTGGTGAATGAAGCATTCCTTCGGAGAGAATAAAGATACCATTGACCAGGAGGCTAAGTTATGTCAGGTTAGTTTAAGAGATAGCAGACAAAGAGTGTGTATTGTATGGAAGGAATGACAGGCCATATCCTCCTGTCCAGCTCCTCCAGCAATGACAGATTTTCTAATTCACTGCAGATTCTCATAAAAGTGGGTGGTCAGTTCTAGGGAACCAAACAGTGCACCTATTGATACTGGGTGGGAGACAAGTAATTCTGAATTAACCTAGGTTGATTTAATACAGCAGGGAGTCTTAGTATCAGCATAAAATTAGGATTAATACACTAAATGTTAGGTCAGAATGTTAAATCCCATTGCTGAAAGACCTACATGCAGTAAGTCAAAGCTCAATATGAGTATTTGAGTCAATCAGGGCTACTCATGAGTATGTCACACTTCCATTGCAGAAATGACACATGCAAAAATGAAAAACCAAGGACATTTTCTGAGTGTTTCTCTGCAAATAGCCATTTTAAACATTTTCACTTTTTCATGTATTTATGGTCATGCTAATCTTCATGTCCGCTGGCACTAAAACGTACAGGACAATAGGTCCAGGCTTGTCTCAGCTCTCTAGGAATGATCTTGTATCAGAAAGAGCTGTTCCTTGTGTTTTCTGTATATATTTCTGTTCACTTTTACCATTCTGTTTCACAGATGATTTTTGATACTCCAAAAGCTATATGGAAAATTTTCATATCTTCATGCAATAATATTTGAACTCAGGAGGAGGAGAACCGGTTTAGTTTAGCGTTTTTTCTTGGCATTAATAGAATAAATAACAAGAACTCAACAGTTGTGAAAATTATCACGATTGTTGTAAGGAAGAGGTGATAGCCAACCAGGCACTGTCAAAAAAAATACACTAAACAAATTATCTCAAGTTGAAAATAAAAGAGAAGGCTCTATGGTAACATAAGAAGAAAAGTACCAAGTAAAATCTGACTGAGATGGGTGAATTTTTTCAAAGACACAGAGATTGGCATCTTCCCTACTATATCATTTAGGGATCACGTGTTGTACATTTTTGATATAATCTGGTGATTTCTTACAACACATTCCCACTCCTTTTTGGCTCCTAACGTTCCTTTAGCCATTCAAATACACTCCACAGCATATTTTACAGACCACCAAGGTAACATCAGAAGCCCAACAGTTATACATCCAGCATGCTGCAATCAATAGACTGCTACATAATGAAAAAATCATCTCCTATCTAAATGCATGGCTGCCCAGGTTGCTTCTGCATTGCCTATGCCCTTCCCTCTCCCTTCACTACTCTTATTTCTGTAGTCTCCTACACATCTACCTGACAGCACTGACCCCCATAGTTGATGACTATATGATCTCCTCAAGAAAGGTGAGGATTATTCACAAAATTTCATGGTTGTTTTATGCCTTTTTCATTCTTCTTAACATACAGCAAGCCCATCCAATGTTGCACAAAAATAATTTTTGAACAAGTATAAGTATGGCCCTGTTACAAGAGCAGAGTGCTGTGTTTTCAAAGGCACCTACTCTTCAGCCTCAGATTTTAGCACTGCAACTGCAGGGCAATTGGCTGAAGCAAAACCTCATTCACTGAAATAATCTTACAAAAAGTGTTTCTTTTTTTCCTATAAAGTGCCTTAAGTGTGGGTTATGCCTTTTACTTTAGGAACTCTAGTTGACTAAAAATGAATAATTCACTTTTAGTCATAATGCTCTTACTCAACTGTGTTGTTATGGTACTATTACAGAGGCGATGGTAACATACCTTTACGTTTTTTTCACATCTGGTCAACTCAATACAACAACTGCTTTGATGTCAAAAGAGACTGTACTCTGCTGGTCCTATATGAAGGCTATATACTTATACTTTTACAAAAAGGGTTTTGTAGGCTATATTAAATATAAAACTGCACCTTTTTTAAAGCAGAGATTTTGCAGTACAGTTCACTGAACAAACTCAGGCTCTGTATTAGTGAAACATGGTTTCCCAAGGATTGGGCTTATCAGGTCCCACCTGAGCTCTCAGAATCAGTAAATCCTGATTTACTGACTTTACTGGGAAAAGGACTGGGTCTCAGTGATTTTATATACATGGATCATTTATACTAAAAGACCACACTGTTGAGTGTTTAGACAGGACCATGAAGGAAACAGTGCTCTCTCATGTGCAGTATGGCTAATCCCAATCAAACCCCATGTTTACAGGCCAGTGTCGAAGCTGCCCTTTAAACTTTTGGATGTATGTTAAGTCACACTGGAAGCTGCCCCTCCAGTGGAAGTCCTTGCACCATCCCTCTTCCACAAAGGGAGAGTCCAAATGCTAGGCTTGCTAAGTGCTTCACCCAGCAGTCACATATGTGATCCCATGTGTACCAGCGCTGCCCTTCTGGAGGGCTAGATGAGGTAGGGATGGGATAGAGAACCTCCATTCCATTGGCTTTTGCAGATATAATTCTCCCTGCACAGTATAGTGTCACCAGTATCTGTTTAACTGAAAGACACCACTGTGATAAGTTGCAAATAATTCACGGTGCACTCATGCTGGTTCTCTTCTTACAGGAACAGGAGGCTCTGTGGTTTCCAGGCTCTTTGAAAAACTGTGACAAAGAGTTCATTAAATGATGAACGTTCTCTTTTAAGTAAGCAATATAGAAAGCCTCTGAAAAATTCTTGCCTTAACTCTCTCTTTGAAAGGCCAAAGCAAACCTCACGAGAAAAAAAATGTTCAGAGGAAAAAAAAAGTTATGAACTGCTAAACATGAAACAGTTACTGAAAATGTCTATTTTGCACTCAATCCTCAAGTGTTAGTTTTGAACAGACAGTTACCTTTCTGAAACCAGTACGAGCACATACCCATGAACATAAGTACAAAGAAGCATCAAGGAAAATACCTGTAGAATGTCAGTTTTTCTTAAAAGGATGACATTGCTACTAATGTACAAAACAAAATATGATACACGAAGTCAAGACAGAAGTTGCCTTAGCTCTAAATAAGCTGGCAGTGTAACAAGCTAAACTTGCTTTCTGCCAGGAAATACCTGGCCAATACACGCTAATATCCTTTCTTGTTTTCTTTTGGACATAGTTTTGTAATTGCTTGTCCTCAGGTACAAAGATGCTTACGGGAAGTCATTAATCTTTCATGAGACTATTCTACCATTTCTTAATTCGGAACAATAAAAGCTTGGAAAGGCACGCATTCTCATGTCACTGCCTACTTCAAGGGAGAGGAAGTTTTAATGGAAGATAAATCTGATCGAATGATAGCAAGAGATAATGAAATAACTGTGTTAAAGAGAGTAGTGTAACAGGGGAAAAGAAAAAAAAAAGTCCTTGAACTTCATTCTTTTTTTTTTCCTCTGGTACAAGAGCAGATGGGATCTGCAAACATCATGATATATTACAGCTGAAAGAGGTGTGATTGGTCCAAGATTTTTCATCTTCCTCCCCTCCCTCTTACCCCATTACATATAGCCCCCCCTTTTCTTCCAGATATAGAATATAAAAACACTTCTTGTTTGCTATATGAAGCAGGTGTGACTGAACTAAATGTAGAGAAGATGTCCAGCTGGAGGGACCCATCAGCCAGCTGCCCAGTACAGGCTGCTTAGATAAATACCACCTGTTTCTAAAGAGCAGGGGGATGGAGGGAAAGAAGAGAAGAGCAAGAAAAACAAAACAAACCTAATGGTCACAGAGCTGAGACCTTCTGATCCTCTGGCTGTTGTGTGGATGATGCTTTTGTAGCTGGTCTGTTCCCAAACTCAACATGAATTTCAGAAAAACTGAGCACATGCAGTATGTTTAATTTGATTCTGGACAGTGATGAGAGACTTTCGAAGAATCAGGGGAAATAATTCAACCTTGCTCATAGCACACATGTGCAGAATGATAAACATCACCAAGGAGAAAGGAGGGGGAAAGCCACAAAAGGCACAAACAGCTTTACAGGTGCTTTCTAAATCAAAGACTATGTTGAAGGAAGGCTTGGCTAAAAAAGATTATAATCATGAGAGCTTTGAGATGATTTATTTTCCTCTTGTGCTTAAATGAAGTAGATTCTGCCTCGCTGTGCATCAACAATATAGCACAAAGTTGTTGTCGCTATAAATAACAGCTGTTTTTTCTAACAGTCTGTACAAAAAGTCCTGTACTTTTATTTAGAGCATCTTACAAATGTGGTAATCTCTCGAACATTATTTGATCTGAAAGCAATTATTAAGCAGTGATTACAACACATCTGTACTGCTTATGGCTGTATATGAGCGATTCATTTGACTAAGATAGACTGTTTCCTAACACTGTGATACTTTTCTCTTTCTGCTCAAACAGCCCTCAGGCAAGCAGCATTTTTTTCCTTAGAAGCAGTGAAGCACTGTGAACATTCACAATCAAGAGACTGTGCTCCCAGAGCTAGTTTCAATAGGACTAGAGAGATATAGCCACCCTTGTGAAATGTCTTTGTTCCCTTTGTTACTGATATTGTAGATGAAATTAGCCCTAACGTAAGGAGGCAGCAAGGTCCCATGCTTAGCATTAACCTGGGACTGAAAACGTGAACTCTTTTCCGTGCCTGCTGTTGTGCTCTGCCTGTTTGCCTTCAGCAACTCATTTGCTCTTTTTCTGCCTCGGTTCCCCATGTGTGAAATAGATGTACAGATATAGCAAGGGAAACGTCATTCCCATGTTGTGGCTCTCCTTTTAAAGAATATAAACAGAATACATGTGTAAGTGCATATTATATTCACTATACATCTTAAGCATAATTCATATAAACTAAATGTTTTATATAGTAATTTCAACAGTTGGAAAGCATGCTTTATTAAATTAAGTCTTACCTTTTGTGGAGAGCTAAAAATGTCTCTGGCCTTGCCCATTTAAGATGTAAATATTCTGCATCTGAGCCAGGATCCTTTTGGGCACATTCCTGAGCGGTGTCAGCTACCACTTTCTGGGCTCAGTTTGCATCAGAAAACCCTCAGCTGCAAGGATGAGAGGCACTGGAGAAGGGTCAACACAGTTTTTGTAAAGGCAGGCCAGGGCCCTCCAATATATTACTACTTTGACTGAGAGACCAATCATTTGCATAAACAAGAAATTCTGGTAATTATTATTAATAATGACAGTGAATGACAAGTAATTCTTGAGTGTGAAGGACTAACAAATGCCTTATGCATTGCTGATACTTAAATCTGTGAAACTTCCCACCTCCCATTTTAACAAAAACTTCTTTCTCGGATCTACCTTACTGCCTGTCTTTGTCATTTTGGGGAAGGATATTAGTGTTTTTCTCTGATATTCTTCCCAAAAAATGTGTCCTACATAACATTTCCACCTTTTCCCTGTGTTCCTCTGTGAGAGGGATCACCCTTATTCCACTATCCTTTATTTTTTTAATAGTTTTAATGATGAACAACTACTTAGGCTGTCATGCAAGCTTTTACTGCCCTCTAACCCTCTTAAACCTGTTTCAAAGTCATTGACTTAGCTAGTAATTTTGCCTGTTTAAAAACTACTGGCCCAGATTCTACACTAAACTGAAGAACAAATGTACTTCAATTTGGACAGTGGGTTTTTTTTTTCTCTTTTACCTGTGTCATAGTGTATAAAGAGAATTCTTTATACACTAATAGTAGGTTCATCTTTCTAAATTGTAAAAAAATATTTCCTAGAACTATGGCCCAATAGTCTGGGGCCTTCTTACATGTCACTTTATCTGTGTAATCTGACCGCATACTTCAGTTAATGTCTGTCCCATTTCTGTGACCCACTTACTTTACTTTATGTTTGTAAAATAATGACTTTAGGTAAGGATCGGCAGCAGTAGCATATAAATGACTTTAAAAAAATAGTGAAGAAAAGAAAAGAAAAGAAAGAGCCTATAGGATTTTCCTATTGGCCTACTCTTTTCCTAAGGGCCAAAGCAGAGATTTTGTAACATGGTATATGGTAAGGGTGTTTGGATTTGAGAGATCTTTAAATGGAATCTTTTACAATGTCCTTTCAAACATGGACTTTGTTTTAACAAACATGAAAATAAATTGAGAGGAAAAATACACAAATAAAATTACTTGATTTGACTATAAAATGCAGCGAAGAAAAAAAGTGCTGCTACTCTAACTGTTTTCTAAGTACTATAATTCTGATGTTTTACCAAGAAGAGTATTTTTTTCAGAGTTTTCCATGCGGCATTCGTGGTTTCTCTAAACCATGTGTGCCTGGAACAACCAGCCCGAAACTCTGAACACATGGCAGCCTTTCTTGAAAATCTCTGCTATAGCCCAACTTCTGCCTGCCTTTCACACAGGCCTGGCTCCTGCCAGCACCTTATAGACTAAA
Source organism: Tinamus guttatus (assembly GCF_000705375.1). Next base: position 151,958 of record NW_010589233.1, on the reverse strand, counting down.
CAGAAATAAAAATAATAACAGAATGATGGGAACCACTGACTACTGATTGAAAACTGATTGATATCCAACTTCAAAAGGCTTAAGTAGAAAGTAATAGAATTAAGTGCATCTGTAGAATTATTTTTTATTTGTGCCCACAGACTGGTAAGCACCTTGTAAAGTAATCAATGCTTCTATACTTCTGTTTGTTAATATATTCACTATATGGAACAGAAAAGGTGTCCTGAGTTCATTGACTGAAAAAAAAGATCAGCAAACAGTAAAACACAAACCATAGTTGCTATGCTAAAACTTTTAATAAATGTTGACAGAAGTAGTTATAGACCTTTTTAAGGTTTTTTCACCACTGCTTTTCCTCTTAGGTAATAGACCAATAGATTTTTCTTCAACTTATAGGTGGGAAAATAGAAGTCTATGGAGATAAAATACCAGCTGGGCAGCAGCAAGCCAGGGATAGAGTTCAGCTCCTCTGAGTCCCATGGCCCTGTCTCCCCAGCCGTGGAGAACAGCATCTGCCAACAGTAATAGACATAGCATGTATGAGGAAAAACCTTACAGTATAACACAAGTTGAAGCTTAGTCTTCAAAGAGCTGATATGTTTGCAAAGATGAAATTGTGTTCCCTATGTGTTCAAAGGATGCCTGTGTTGATATTTATGCTCTAGAAAGCCACAGAAGCATGATTTAAGAATAGTTTGGTTTACATTTGAATGTCCTGTCATTTATTTTAGTGGGATCTGCAGACAATTTTCTAACAGGATCAAGATCTGATTGCAAAAGCTTCCTCAGAAAGAGCTAGAGAAAACCTTGGGTTTTAACTAGGAGCTGTCACAAGTATTTGTTTATTGAGTTCTTTCAGCTTCTTTGCAAAATTAATACAATGAAAAAAGCCCAGAAGGCTGAAATGTGATACCTGTATATCTTCATCACTTGCATATTGCTTATATTTTCTTACAAGTTTATAACTTTAGTGTTTAGTAGCAGCATGATAATCTTTAATAATGTGTAAAACATGCCCTCATGATCCAGTAAGTACTGCTTTTGCTTGGGGAAGCTACTTTGGGGAAAACACCTGCATAGTCCTATCATTTATTACTGAGAATCTGAATTAATGTACATGGAAAATGATAACAAAATATTGCCAAGTAGAGAAATGGAATGGAAATGTGTGCTAATCAAAATAATCTAAACTGCAAATAGTGATAATGCAAAACCTACATTTTTAAACTTTCTGAAGCCTGGAATTTTATTTCATTCAGGTAAATCACGTATTTATTTGTTTTGGTGGTATGCAAGAACTATATTACAAACTAGCATATCCTTGTGCCTCGGTTCAGTACTTGATATATGCAATAAGATGGACTACTTTTTTAATGTTTATAGTAAATTTAACCTATTCTCATAAAAAATCCCTTCTGAGTTGACGCTGATTTTCTCTGAAGTTATTTTTCCTGTCTTCTGAATGATTCCAACAATAATTTAGAACACTGAACCAAGTCTTCTCACTCATCCTATCCTGCTATTGTATTTTTAATAGGAACTTCTGGACAAATAGCACTACAGTTCCTGAAAACTTCAGTGAACACCCCCAGCTGGCTGATCCTAGCAGTTCATCTTCAGTCCAGTATGAAAGGCACATCTAAAGCACCATGGGAGAGCACCATGGACAGATGAACTAGCACCAGCTTTGGAGTACTAAGTTTGGGCAGCCCTGGAAGCAGAGTCCTTGGCAGCTGTAGAGGGATGCACTGCCTGGGGCTCTGGGCCCCCTCGAGGAGCTCTGTGCTGCAGTGTCTTTACTTCTGTGGTTTCCAGTGTAGGTCAGAGCAGAAGCAGCAGATCTAGAACTTCCACACCCTACACACGTGATGATAATGCATTTGGAGCTCGCTAAGGAGAGGAGAATAGATAATTTTTAATGCCCTGGAGACCAACTGCTGGATTTCAGAGGTCACATTGGTGTCTGTGTGTGTTACGTGGATGTCTGGCTGTAGGTAACCCAGCTGCTTTCAGTCTGCACCTGAGTTCTTCAGAAGAGAAGCAACACGTCCTTGTTTGAAGGTATCACTTCAGCAGTGAGACCTTGCACAGAAGAGAAAACAGGCAGCAGCCTGTCCCGCTCTCTTTCACGGTCCTTATAGTGAAGGGAACGCCTGATCTTTAGCAGAGATGTTGCTGGAGTCCATCATGGTGCGGAAAGGTGAAATGTGCCTGGCGCAAGCCGGGTAATCCATTCCAGACTTCTGTGCAATGCAGGGGAAACAGGTGCAAACAATTGAGGCCGCTGTCAGTAAGCCCCAGTGATCGCTTTTGATATCTTAATCGTTAGTTGATCCATGTGCAACATTGGCAACATCACTGTCATAGCTGCCTGCCTCCTGCACATCTGTAAACCTTTTCGGGGGGCTTCTTGATGTGTGCGAGAGTCCATGAAGCCCTGACATCATGAGGAGCCAAATTGGGCATGATTGCTGCCATTTCCGTTTTCCTGCTACAAAACCCGAGAGTTGACAAATGTCAATAACTGCTAATAGCTCACTACTGTTCGTCATACACCACATAGCGCAGGTATGAAGAGAGATTGGTTGTTCCTGCGAGAGCCACTCAGCAACCCATGGGTTTGTGAGGCTGCTGTCTAATTGCTTTTGCAGATAAAGAATTGGCAGTTGCCTCACTCCATGAAACCCTGGTGACAGTTCAGTGTTAAACGTGTTCCCGCTATGTACACTTAACTCCAAAAACCTGGGCTGCAGCTTTCCTTGAGGATAATAATAATAATATTTTCAAAGTAATTTTTAAGCCATATAATAGCGCTATATATAAGGGTGCTAGAAAATATATTAGCCACCTCCTCTTTCTCCACAAAATACATTAACCCAATTATCTACATCTAATTATGACACAAACACACCCATAAAATATGACACTGAAACCAGTGACAGAGGTCACTGTGGTAGATATTTCTATTTTAGATGAGTTACACCAGCTTGAGTATATAGGATTGCTAAGATGTTCTACAACATATTTGAGTATCATGTTAATTTTAAATTTCAGTTTATTTTTGCAGTAATAAAATGGACTTTTGGTTGGTTTGCATTCACCATAGGATTTCAGGTGAAAATTGTGTCTTTTCCAAAGAAAGCTTACCCATAAAAATATAGTCTTTGCTGTATAATTAATTTCTTGAAGAATTATTTGGTTTGCATCCGTATCTATATTATCTTACAACAGTGAATATTTTGGCTGGCTGTTGGATCCATTTCAATTACCACTGATTTAACTAGTCCTTAAAATTATATTGACGCATTTCTTGAGAATAAAACAACTATAGGACTGACATGCAAGTGGTTGACCTTTTATTCAATAGTTTTATAAGTATACATCCACAGCATGTTCAGCTGAAATTTCCTCCATTCACTGCATATTTCTTCTAAGTTCCCCAAGAATCGAGACAAGAGAAGGTAATCACGGCATTGCTTTCCCACCACGCTTTGATCAGCTGTATTTTGGCTGACAGATTTTGCTTAGCTACTCCTAGGCACATCTCTTCTGAACAGGCTCACAGGGAAGGATTCCAGGAAGATCTTATATTTTCTGCCAAGAAATCCTTCCAGAAGATTAGGTTTCAGAAAATACCTATAGAATTTCTGTATTCTGGCTGGTAGGAAGCAATGAAACCCTCATGTAACAAAATTTATGGGCACTACAGTCTGTAGGTCAGATCAGACTCAAAAGATAAGTATTCCCTTCCCTAATTACACATTAACTAAAGAAGCAGATGGGGAGAAAAAAGCACAAGCCCCTGCCCTGCTTTGCCTTTCCATCTAATCAGAAAACTTGGAGAAGTAGTCCATCCTGATTCCTTATTAAAACTGGTAAAATCAAAACAGGATTAATTTCAGCTTGCCATAGCTTCACTAACTTGACTAGCTATTGTGTCCTCTTTTCAAAGCTGCCAAAGTTGTTGATCCCATTGATGATTACTGATGATACTGACTTGCACTTGTTTCATGATCATTGAGTGCTGGTGATTGATAAAAAATCCCTTAGCGCCATATATTAAAGAAGATTAAAACCTAATTATGGTGAAGCTGAAAAAGGTCTGACCTGTGTGGGTGCGCTCCTGTCTCCAATAGAGTAATATCATAGCGAAGAATGACAGAAATGCCTGCAGACCTGTGCAATCTGCTCTCTTCACTGCACGGTTCTACCATTTTGGAGGAGGAACAGCCAGACTTTATGGAAGGGTACCCAGCACAGCATCGCTGTTCTTCTCATGGAACTAGAAATTAGAGCTGGATAGGACTATGAGACATTACTTAGTTCACCCTCTTCCTCCCACTCAAAGGAGGATCATCTGTAACTAAACAAGCTCTGAGATATATTTTCTAGCTTGTCCTAAAGCCATCCCTTAATGAAGATGTCTCCCATTTCTCTCCCTTTCAGAGTCTGCTTAGAAAGAGATTTACTTTATGTCAGGACTCAAAGATTTAAATAGCGGATTAACCATAAGCCCCTCCATTAGACAGAATTGTTTCCTATCTTATAAAATCACGTGGGAGGCCTTTGATTTTTAGAGCTGATATCATTTATGAATTAGGGTCTGGAAGGAGAAGGCTGCATACATTTCTGTATCTTTTATTAATATGTATGTACATAATATGTATATATATGCACATATAAACATATATTTAATTGATACATTCATTTAGCATTTATTTGCAATATTTATATGGCTAATCCTATATTCTAAATCTATCCTCCAATGCCACTTTCCCTTATAAATACTTTCAATGGTTAATGGTTAATGATTAATGCTACTGTTTAATACAACTGTCTCTACCTTACTTTAGAAAGATAGGGCTGAGGGCACATGTAATACATATAAGTGATTAAGACTTTTCCACATGCTTAGAAATAGCAAATTATACTTCTGTGATGAGAAATGACAGGATCTTTTTGCATCCAGACCATACATCAACTAAATTTAAGAGTGCTGTAGGTGAGCACAGCTGCATGGCAGACACAACGATCAGCTGAGCCCACTAACAGATGAAATGTTACCACTGTCACGCAAAATATCCTTTCTCGTTTCCTTTTTTCTTGCTCTCTTTCAGGAAACTGTCAGAGCTCTTCTGCCTCCACTAGGAGTCTGAACAGGGTCTAGTCTACATTCAAAATGCTAATCTCTTTCTGCCTCATAAATTCTAGTGTTGAAATTCATTTGGTCATGTTACTTCTCCAATTCTGGAAAGGTGCATTTCATTCCATTTGGGTATCTCCGTGGTACCAGGAAGTTCTTTAATCATCCACAGTTCAAAGCAAGCACTAACTCCTGGTTTGGTCTGACAGGTTTTCAAAGCCACTAAGTTTTACCTGCTCTCTCCCTTTCTGCAAGATACATAAGTTTTTACGTACTGTTATTTTTCCCTGTTGGAAAAATTTAAGTTCTAGTGGTAACCCTTTGGAGCACCTGGTTCAGATTCCATGAAGAGGAAAAGAAAGGAAAGCCTGATTTATAGAGAATGCCAGTGACTTTCTTTTGGCTGTGAAACTTAGCTCTGCCCATCTGATGCCTTTTAAAGTGCAACCATGTGTGAAAAATAATGGATCTTTATTCCCTTCTTTGGCTTTTAAAAATAAAAAACGAAAAGTATTCATTTAGAAAGCTCTTTGCTTTTGATAGATTTATATTTGGTTTCAAAATTAGCGCTTTATTCTATGTGGGTTATTTAGGTTATTTGCTAGATGATAACAAATAATCTGGAATTCTACTAGTGCACTGTTCATGGGCCTTTGTAATATCAAAATTACACATTAAAGCATTAGAAAAACATATCTGAGCAATGCTATTCTCCTTTGAAAGAAAAGGTCTTGCTTAGCAAGACCAGACAAATTCATGTGATTATACACCTTATGATCATGGAGCAGGACAAGCCCTGATGCACTCCGGGACATAAGGCAGCAGGGTATTCCTCCATGCAGTCCACCGGGTCCTTTACGAAGTGTCCTGCAGTTTGCACCTAACCACATCTGTCATCTGAATTACCCGCATCCCCCTGCCCATGGCTGCCAGCAGCCCACTGGCTCTGACCACCATGGAAATGATCCAGGAGAAGCCACAAGGCAGCACAGCAGAGCAAAACGTAGTTTGCTGCCGAACAGGAGGTTTCTCTGTGAGCAGCGGTTCATGGCTGCAAGTAGAGCCAGCACTCGCTGCCAGCCCACGAGCTCCAGGGCAGGTCTGGCGGGGGGGACAAAAATGGTTAAAAAGATTTGTGTGTTGCAGAAGAGCAGGTGCAATGTTACATTTGGCTCCCATTTTGGCTCAGATTGTGCCGCAGAAGGAATGGAGAGAGGTAAAGGAACGAGTAGGAGCGCTCCAGTTCAATGTGCATACCCCCTAAGAACTGCCTGTCGATCCATGTGGGGAGCAGCTGGGAATGTTTGGGGCTTTCGGCTCTGCAGGCAGATCCTGAGATCTCCCAAGTAGGCTTGGGTTTGGCAGCCAGTTTTATCAGATAGTCCCAACAGCTCCTGTCTGGAAAAGAAGCAATGGAGGGTGCATAGGTCAGCAATCTGTAAAACCTTCAGTGGTTTGAAGCAGCTGAACAGGGAGCCTATCTCACAGTACACCAGAAGTATGGGGCATCAACTAAAATCATCTGGAGTCATGTTCAGAATAAAAAGAATAAGTGTAACCCTATCCCTGGTAAAAGCATAGAATACTATAGGTGCTGCAAGTTTACATGGGCCTAAGGAGTGATTGTACAAATTCGCAGAAGAAATCTCCATGGTAGACTGTCAGAAAAACGGATACCATGTTAGCTGAGGAAGCCTCTGAGCTGCAAACAGAGCCTAGAAGAGTTCATTGAACTTACCATTGTTTGCTCTATTTTTTTACATTTTTGTAAGCATCTGCCACTGTTGAGGACAGAGTATTGGGGTAGAATAACCCTTAATCTGCTGCAGGACAGCTAGCTAGATCTACATTCATAACTGCACGTCAGGGAAGAGAGGGGAGCAACCACTAGTTAGTTGGCATTTCCATCTTTCTCCTGGGAGACCTGACATCTACTCAGAACAAAACACGCTCTCATTTGATGACATGTGGAGGAAATCATTTCAAGTCCAGTCCTCTGGTCAGCTCCCTAGTCACAGGCCCAGTATTTGGCCCTTTATTATTTAGGTGAAGATCTTCCTCTCTACTATATTAGTTTTCTCAACCAGGACGTTACAACTTCTCAAACACTCCCCTAATACCTCAACATGAAGTGGGTTTCACTGTTGAACTAGTAGAAAGAATTAATTCTCTTGAATTTATCCTTCCCACCAGATAATCATAGGGAGCTAGACTTGTGCCAGACATACAAGCAACATGAAATGGCACAAAACCTGCAGAAGGCTTGTCCTAGACAACTATATGTAGGCTAGCCTTGACATCTGTGACTCACATAGAAGAGAGTCTGGAAAGAATGAATTGTTCTGGAGGAAGCTGGATGAATTGTGTTTTAAATTATTTTTGTGGGAAGCGAGCCCTTTAGTCTATTAACAAATGGCTTGCAAACTGACCCTGTATTCTATTTATGTATTAGCTGAACAATTTAATACATTTCAGCTTTTTGTGAGTTGTTCCAAAACAGTCTGTCAATGGTTACATGAGTCATAGGTCATTGTTTCTGAGAGCTGGTTGGATGACTGCAATTTTTAATAAGGAGACAAAATGTGAAAAATAGCACCCAGAGAATAAAACACTTAAGAAGGTCTGTGCCAAAAGATTAATCAATTATGGTGAAATGCTTTAGTTTGGAGAGTTACAGCCTTTTATGTAATCTGAGCACTTACAACACATGGGTGATATGACCTGCAAAGAAGAGTTAGCCGGATTCACCACTTTAGCACCACTTTAGACTCTATTTCATACTGTCAAGCCATAGTTATTTCATGTGACATGGGTCAAAACATAAAACATATTTTTTTATAAAGTCTATTTTACATTTACTCCAAACTGTTAATAGCAGAAAGTAAATATAAGGCCTTGTTTCCAGTAGATCTGAGCTAATATTCCTCCCTGCTGCTGGCCTGACACAGAGAGGTTGCATAAGCACAGTAATTCCAAGGCGCAAAAAAGCCTTGTTGAAGAGATATGAACTGCTTATGCACGAGCATCGACACAGCATCACTCCTGTCCCGGACAGCATCTTCTGACATGCCTCATGTTTCCCTTCTGATGAGCCCCAGAAGTGCTCACACATGACACAGTAGGTGATTCCAAGCAAATATATCTCTCCTAGAGTCTGTTTTATTAAACCAGCTCAAGACAAGCAGTTCCTTTTGCCCTATCAGGTACATAATAGCTCTTTTGGAGCCACAGCTCCTTCACATTATGGGTACCAGTGTAAGGTTGCCTATTCCTTCCCAGTCCTTGCGATCTTCGTTTCCTCTTCCCTCAAAGGGAGGAAGAAAGGATATTTTCCACTCAAAGGATATGACTTTTTGCAATATTTTGAGGGCCTGTTCCCCAGGCCAGTTTTGCAGGCCAGTGCACCTCCCAGCCTTACCACAAGCTGTCCAGGATGATCAGGGCCATCTCAAACACCCTGTAGCTTTGGCTGCTGTGACCACCCCCTCTTTGCCCCCAGGATGCCCATGCTAGCCATATTCCCTCTTCAACAGTTTGTGGCCACACTTCCTAAGCCATACTTTCTGAAAGACTTAATCAGTCCTATTTACTCTATTACTTAAGGGTCCTACCTCATGTCCCTCCAGTCCTTGTGGCAGGGCTTTAACTTGCAGCTGCATGGTTGCCATAAGCCTTTTCTTCTAGTAGACTATGAGGCCATTTTTCCAACTGCTCTTTCTACACATCAGCAGGCTGCAGTCCCTGAGTAAAGACTCTGGTTAACAAGAGTTATTTCAGCTGTGTATTCTCAGGATGCATCTCTGAAGCTATACATGTAAACCAAATGTACCCAGGATATGCTCTGATGCTAGGATCTTCCAGCACAAAACAGCCTGTCTGCACTACTCAGATCTCTACCTCCCCTGACAGCAAGACACTCCTTTGGAGACATCTGGAGAATCCCAAATTCTGCCTGATGGTTGTTAGTGGAATGGTAGTTAGTTAATGAGTTACTTGTTGCAACAAGTAACTTGTTGCAATCAGTTGTTGGCACAGGCCAGAGCATTCCCCAGCACTGTGAATTTACTGGCATTGATATAGCCTGACAGTCCTGACTAAACATCTCAGATATGTCACTCTATAAATGTCCTTTTCTCTCTGTTGATAATAAAAGGGTCTTGACAATTCGTTTAGATGTAGATGTGTATGGTTGACGTAGACATCTATCTAATCTAGGAAGCTAGATTAGATGAAGCCCTTGCACATCTCTAAACTCTAAACTATGCTGAAGGTCAAAACAAGCATGGAGGATTTAGACACTGAGATCTTTGTTCAGTACCACCAAAAATCACGCAGAAATCATTACTTTAAAACTCACAGCTGTTTTTAAAACCTCATTCAAGTGCTAAATGTTCAATTATTTGGCTTAAATGTTCATTTCTTTGGCTTCTAAGCCATTAAGTTTCTTTTTAAATGTTTACTTCACATTTTTGAGGGCCTCGAAACATTTTTTTTTAATTTAAAATAACTGGATTCTTATGAAACTCTCTCTGGGACTTAAGAAAAACACCAAATATCACAACAGCAATCCATCTTGAGAACTAGTTACTCTGCCTTTCAGTGGCATTTAATTCTCACATAAATCACAGCATTTGAAGTGATTTTCTGGCTCACTATTAGTGATTACAGAACAAATAAAAAAAGAACACAAAAAGCACAAATGTAGTTGAAATTTAGGCCAAATCCATGACAGGCTGAGGGGAATGGTTATGGGATCATTTGAACCAGAGAGAGGATCCCTGGTGCGAGTGATAGGAGAATGCTTTTAAGTGCAAAGTCAGGTATATTGACTGCCATTTTTTTTACTTCATTCCTAACCATGTCTGGGCTAAATATTCATTTTTAGAAGTGGCTCTGGGTACCTGTGTTACTTTTCAGCTGATTCTGAAACACAGGGAAGCAGCAAGTGGTCAGCGCTTGCTGAAGCAAGGCTGTCTTGATACAAGGTTAGGCAGAAACTTCCTTATTGTCCACTCAGGTCACTCATGTTGCACAGGTGCCAGGGGCTTGCCTAGCTGTTGTTAGTTGTATGTCATACCTTTTGGACAAACATCCAACTTTGTGGACTTTTTCCTTTTTAAAAAAAAGAGAAACTGAGAAAGGCTCTCCTACAACCTCTTCCCATTTCAATTCACACTGCAAGACTTCACATTGTTTTACTTAAACTGGGATGTTTGTGCACACATAAGAGGAAATTCTGTGCCAAAGTATGAGTATATACAGACACAGGATTTAAGAGCTGTCCTGTTTATCAGACTGCAGAGACTGCTATGCAGCTCAGCTTATTGACTCATGTTCAACTAGGAATATGGAGAGAGTTTTTCTGTTCATGGCTTTAAGAATGGTCTGCAGCTCTATGAAACACATAGCACCAAAGCGATTTTAACTTTTAAATAGCCTGATTTTTAGGACCATAAAGTCGCCTGGTGCCTGAGTGAAGGACGAGGCCACCCAGTCACTCAGATGGATGATATCCAATTAGACAGAGGAATTTGTCCATATAAATTGGGCAGAGGGAGAACTTGGATCACCATTTCCCCTGGAAACATCTGCTAAGTGCAATTGCTAAGTGCACCTGCATTTGGCAGGCCAAAAAGCCAAAACGTATTTGGAGGAATCTGCAGTTATTCCTTCTGAACATTTTGCTGGCTGCTCTGCATCAGCAGAGGAAGGCAAAGCAAGCAGCAAGAGCCCCCAGGGCCAGTGTCGGCATGCTGGTGATTTGTAGCAGCCTGGGAATCCTTGTTCATGTTTGCTTTGTGACTAGGAATCTGAAGGTGATGAGACCGAGGGGAAGTTGAGTCAGCTACATTTGCGGTATTTGGACAAACACAGTAAACAGCAAATCTGTGTATTTTAAAAATTAAGTCATCCATCCATTCAAAACCACTTCCTTTCATGTGGATGTACATCTATTCCTCTTTCAACCTATCAGTAAATAGACTTATTTAATGGACCATCACATGGACTCTCTTCCTGGGTTGTATTGCCACAGTCGAAATGTTGCTCTGCAAGGCACAGCAGATATCTTTAATCACACAGTTGGGGAACTTATCCTACTTCAGTGCTTCCCAAATCCAATGTACCACATTAAATTGGTGTTCCTTGGGACCGCAGTGGAGGGGACAGAAAGAGCTGATGTTCCCCATGCAAGAGGAATTCCCCTAAAATCCTCAAATCTTGTGCTGACACTTGCTTCGTGCTACCAGGATAGAGTTTCATAGCTTTCGAAGGATGCAAGGTCTCACTGTATAGTTTTTTTTTTGTTCTAAGTAGGAGAAATGTATGGTGCATTATTAGAAAAATTAGCTGCTTTTTTAAGAATATTTTCTCATATCCATTTTTTTCTTCTGTACCTTTTTGTTCTCTTTTATTAACATCTTTAAGTTTTTTCATGTTTTTTTTTTTTTTTTTTTTGGAGTCCAGAGATCATATCCCCAGAGGTAGATTGCATAATTGTGAAATCACAGAGACCAGAGAAACAACCCTGTAAGTACTCCCTAGAGCATAACCAGCATGGAAACTGAAAAAAATGCTCTCCAAAGGCTGGTGCCTGCCAGCCAGCTCCAGGCCTCAGTGTTATGTCAGCTTCCGTCTTGTACATAAACCACAAGACATATGGCCTCTTTGCATCATTATTTTGCAGCTGCTTTTATTGCTCCATCATTGACACTAGCACCTGAAGCACAGGCTGGAAGTAAAAATGCTCACAGTTACTGAAAACGAGGATGCTTGACCTGCCTTTTTCAGGTTCAGATCTTTTTTTTCATGACTGTTCTTGAAATCCTTCTGAGTTATGAAAAAGGACAATAAAAGTTTATCCGCCCTGGATCAGAAATAGCAAAACAACCTTAAGCAATGCAACACCAAAGGGGCTGGGTGATCTTTTGTTTGCAGAGAGATTCGGTCTTTTCTATAATGTGGCTATAAACATGTTTACTATTACAGAATAACTGGGCTCTCCACCACTGCTAGTTCCTGTTCAGTCCTTGCTGGTCTCTTTCAAGACCTGGCCAAACATGAGAGGAGGCAGCTCTTTGAAACACAGCATCTATTTGCCCCAGCGATCTGTCTTGTGGAAAGGTAAACACAAGAAGATGTCAAGATGACCTGCTTTTCCTGGTTAGCATTATTCACAGTAGATACAGTGTTGTGTTGATATTCTTTTCTGAGGGAACAAAAAGACTTTAAAGCAAAAGGTAAAGTTTAATTGAAGAGGGTTTGATGGTTATTTAGATATATATCAGCTTAAAGTTTTTGATATAGCACTGTGGTGTCAGCTTGGGTCAAACCCTGAAGATTGACAGTGGATGTTACAGGGATAGTCTGTCACGGGAATGGGGTTTCCAGAGACCTGCAAGGTTAATCTGAATTATCTCGGAGATTAGCCCTGAGACAGGGACTGGTTCCACAAACATCACCGCGCTGTCCTGAGCAGTGATACGATACGCTCAGGCTTCTACCTGCCTTCCCAAGGAGGCGAATGCCGCACGCTCCTGCGAGGAGAAGACATAATCTTATAGGTGATGCTGTCACCGTCTCTCCCGGTGAATTACGGGCTGGGCAGGCACAGGAACGGGAGCACACAAGTTACAGGTCAAGCTCTTCAAAGACTGTCATCTCCAGCAAATCCACTTGCAAATTTAAAGCTCTTCACCCTCAAGTGTCAAGCAATTTATTTTGTTCTACGAGAGAGATAAGCTGTGACCTTGTTTCTTACATTTCTAGCTACTGTCCGTGACTTATTGTAGTCACGATCCAACTGTTTTCTGATGTGTATGAAGTATATTTTATCACACAAAAAACAACCAGAAAGCTTTTCAGTGCTTTCTCTACGTGTCCAAAACAAAAGGTCCTGAACTGCCTGTCATTTGATTTCAGACAGCGCAGTTTGCTCACTGTGGAGATTTGCTATACAGATTTAATTCACATATGTTGTTAAATAATATTTAAAATCATATTTAAATATTTAAAACTCTCATGGTTTGTACAGTGATGGTGAACATGCCTACAGGCCAGCTGAACAGTGTACCTGAAAAATAACTACCTGTGCAAACATATGCAATGCTGGGAGTAGACTTGTAATAAATCAGGACAACTCCAAGTACGTAGAACTGTGAAATGACAAGCACATTTTCAAATAGTGAATATAGCTAAATGTTAATTTAATATTCAAATAATATCAAATATTCAAATAATACCGCTGCAGCAGTTACTTTTAAAATTTTGCTTTGCTAGGCATGAGCACTATCTCAAACGGAAAATTAGCACAGAGTAAGAATTCATTAAAAAAAAAAAAGTCTGTTGTTATGGAAGAATCCTGAAACCAAGGATTAGTGCAGAGGCTCTGATTATTTTTATTTAACTGCATTTTCAAAGAGGTGGAAGAAGAGTAAATGATGCATTAAAAATTCAGGTAACATTATCTATAAAAAGATGAAAAAACCCTCTGAAGTCAGTGGACTTTTATTTCAAGCACCCAGAAGTACAGAAAATTAGAGGCACATGTAACAAAAGTAGTTTTCTGTTTTGTAGGTCTGGTCAAACCTCCATGTTCAAAAATGGAAATGATTAGTGCATCCCAGAGCAGGAAAGGCTGTTTCTTACTGAAGCATCTATGGAGACGTGATATCTTAGCACTGCCCCATCGAAAATCACTTTTAAAGGACATTGCAGAAGAAGGGATTGAGGGGCATTCGTCACCACGCAGCACCCGTGCATCTGCTCCTCTTGGTCCTGGTTGCAGCTACATGATGGTTGTCAGCTGAACTGCTGCTGCTGAAACACCCGCATCTCACTTCTAGTTCCTGGTTAGGATTCAAAATATGAAATGCCACAGGGAAAAAAAAAAAAAAAACACTTCTTTGTCACCTTTCCAGATCAGTTTTCCAAATTCAAAGCAATGTGGACAGCTTGGATAAGCTTCAGGTAAACACCCAAACAGTTCAAAGCAGAGAAATGTAAATCCAAACCAAACCAAGAGTCTGGATCTGGGAGCTCGCATGTTTCATAGACACTTGGATCCAGATCTAACATCTACTGTGGAACCCACGTGTGCAAAGTGTGAATAAAAAGAACATATCCAAATCATGTTTCTTCTCCTTTTCCTTCTCCTCGAGCTCTGAAGCTGTTTGAATCTGAATCTGAGGCTGAACGTTGTTTCCTAGCCCTTCTCCAGTTTGGTGGTTGCTCAAACTGAACCTGAACATGAATCTTTTGAAGTTTGTCCAGCAAAAAACAAAGATCCAAGCAGATACCTCTGATTTAGCAGTGAGCTCATATGAAAGCATAACTGTGTCTACTCTGATATTTCAGGTGCAATATGAGATACTTTATTTTTATCAGTGAATCCAATGCTGGTAGCAGTCTCTTCGGTGCTCTGTTTAAGATGCTTCATGCTTACATTTTGGAAAATGCAATATGCGTTTCTCATATGCAAATTCTGAAAATTCAGGCCTGGTCGGGACACCTCCAGGTTGCTGGTCACTTTTTAAGCTTCAGCTCCAATGTACAGACTACTACCAGAAACATTAAAATTTTACACAACAGACATTATTTCTATTTTTTTAAAAAATGCAATTTCCTCGTATTTTTTCACTTCCATGTAGTGGGTGTTTTTACAAGCCACGTCTGTACATGAAAAAAAAAATGTGCGTGGACTTTATCCGGTTTGGTCTGACATGTGGAGCTGTATTAACCGCTGGTCCATAGCTGTATTCCTTTTAC
>NW_010589233.1:110367-136948 GCF_000705375.1 Tinamus guttatus | reverse complement strand
GAAGGGAAGGGAAGGGAAGGGAAGGGAAGGGAAGGGAAGGGAAGGGAAGGGAAGGGAAGGGAAGGGAAGGGAAGGGGCCTTCAGGGGAAGATATGTAAAGATATTTAATGGCAAAATATGAAATAGAGCCCCGTAAAGCCTTGCATGTTGCTGCACCAACCTAATGGCTGCAGGGTTGACAGCTCTGGGTTGTCCAAATCGTCTCACAAAGCGGCAACTCAAACGGATGGAGAAGTCCATGGTCTTCCATGGGAGGAGGCTCCCCCCACCATGGGCTGGAGGTCGCTGCACAGAGGGTGCTTCTCCTGGAGACATGTGTTGTCTGGGAGCGCAAGTAATGGGGTAAACTGAAGGCCCTCCCATAAGGAGATATTACACATGGTCGAATCAGTGGCATCTGCAGAGGACCGAAGATATTGTTAGTTTATGACTCAACTAACTAGCAGTGACTGAATTTACAGAATCACAGAATGGCTGAGGTTGGAAGGGACCTCTGGAGATCATCTGGTCCAGCAGGGACATCTAGAGCACGTGGCACAGGGTGGCATCCAGGCAGGTTTTGAAGATCTCCAGAGAAGGAGGCTCCACAACCTCTCTGGGCAGCCTGTTCTAGGGCTCTGTCACCGTCACAGGAAAGAAGACCTTCCTCACATGGAGATGGAACTTCCTGTGTTTCAACTTGTACCCATTACCCCTTGTCCTGTCACTGGTCGCCACTGAAAAGAGTTTGGCCCCATCTTCTTTACATTCTCCCCTCAGGTATTTATACATATTGATCAGATCCCCTCTCAATCTTCTGTCTTCTCTCTAAGACCAGATCGCTTAGTCTTTCCTCATAAAATAGATGCTCCAGTCCCTTAACCATCTTTCTCGCTCTACACTGGACCCTCTGTAGAAGCTCACGTCCCTCTTGTGCTGGGGAGCCCGGAGCTGCACCCAATACTCCAGGTGCGGCCTCACCAGAGCTGAGCAGAGGGGCAGGATCCCCTCCCTCAACCTGCTGGCAACGCTCCTCCTGATGCAGGTCAGGATCCCATTGGCCTTCCTGGCCATGAGGGTACATTGGTGCCTCATGGGTGAGTTGTCAAGCAGGATTCCCAAATCCCTCTATGAGGAGCTGCTTTCCAGCAGGTCAACCCCCAATCTGTACTGGTGCCTGGGGTTATTCCTCCCCAGGTGAAGGACCCTGCAGGAAAATACCTGGGTTTATGGGACACACATACCTGGGACACTTATAGTCCTTGCATAAAGTACTGAGGAGTCATCTTTAACTTTGGCATTGGTCAAATTACAGCCTTTGTTTACATGATTTTGTTTTGCCACGCAGGAAGAAAAGACAATGATAAGACACACACAAAAAAAAGAGCAAAACATAGAAACTTCCCATATTTCTTCCATCACTCTCCTCCTCCAAAAATAAAGTGCTATGAGACAGTGACTTCTCTCTACCTGAACTAAGTATCAACTTAGACTTAAGCACATGAGAATTTAGGAGATGATGTTAATTAGATGAGATGTAGCACTCTTCATTCAATGAAAATACATTAATAAAGCTAAGGATCACCACACATTGATCAGAAAATTATGTTGGGTTTTGATCGCATGAGTATCGACAGTGGATTCTTAGTGCTCTATTTGTGCATCTGGTCCATGGCAGCAGAAATCTAACTTGCCTCAAAGGGGGGAGAGTGGGAAGAAACCAAACAGAGACAAACTCAGCTTTTGATGTTATATATTTATAAACACATAAATATGTATATACATATATAACACTTTTGCAGACTCCTTGCACCTCCAGAGAAGTGCGATCTTGTACTTGAAATTGCTTGTGAGCAGAAAGTTGGTGTAAAAACAATTAGCTGAGGCCTTCAAAATGCCCATGCTTGCAAGGTGCCCTGTGTGCTGTTGGGTGAGCAGAGAGCTTCCCTGGGTTCCTTCACTGGAGAACAGCTTCGTGACACTGGTCACAGAGAAAACGCTCAGAAAAATATTAGCGTAACGGGACAACATTAGGTGTATTCAGTAGAGGAGAAATCTTTCTCCTCTGCTGACCACCAGCCCAGACGTCCTCCCTCCTTTCCTGCTGGCTGCACTGCTTCTCTGCAGGAGCTGCAGCCCTTTCCTGGTAGCAGTTCCAGTAGTGACAGCAGGTGACATGCCTGGGATGTACTTATCTATTTGGGATACTCCTTGCTGGTTCTGACAGATAACCTCAGATGCTGTTGCAAGGTAGCAGCCTCGTTTGTCCCAAATCTACCATTCCCAGCATGGTTGCCATTCCTCCTCCCCAACTCAGCTGGTGCTGATGGGGAAGAACAAGGTGACAGTGGCCACAAACCTCCTCCCACCCTAGGGCACAGGGCACCCCCTGCACACGGAGGTCATGAAGCCAGGTCACAGAGAAGTCCATTTACTCCAGGTGTAAAAGTATGTACCATGTTCTTTAAGATAGGAATCCAGAAAAGAAATTAGAAGAAAAGAATGGGATCAGAAGTAGCATCCTAGGTATATTGCAGTGTGAAAACAAAGAATCCTAAATAATAACCAGAGACATTCTGAATACAATTTTAAATGGTCAGCATAGTGTGAGTCCCCTTCTCTTACCAATATCCTTCTTCCACCTCCTCTCCCCACGGCACATGTGCACACGCACACATGCAGACACACATGTCTAATCTCATTTAACTTACTACTTTCTTCTTTTTTAAGAAGGATCCTCCCGGAGAAAACTTCAGTTCTGGTGCCCTGCCTTTTGGAAAGAGTACAAGTTCTGAAACTCTGTGTTACAAGAGCAAGTCACTCTGCCCCAGAATAATGTTGTGAACTTGATATCTATCCCAAAATGAGACCACAGTGAAATGAGGTGATGTGTTGTTTATGTGAAAGAATATTTGCACTAGATACCTGACTACTTTTTTTTTTTTAATTTTATAATCAGCCCTAATAGATCATTATCAAACTAAAGTAAACCTCTTAAATGCTCGATTTGTGTGCGTGTAAATGAAGCTATGCAGAAAGGCCTCAGGATAGCATGAAGTTTATGAGACTGTAAGTGAGCTCTATTTATAAAACTGTTTGGAAATGAAACAAAGAGTTGTTCATGGCTTGCTCCATACACACCATCACCATAACAAGTAGCCTGGGACACGGTGCGTGTGGGATTTCCTTCTTTAAAGCAAAAATACAAAAATACACTGTGTTTCAATACAAATGAGACTTTTCTGACAATAGTTTTGTCTTGAAATATAGTAGAATAGAATATACTGGAAGCGGAAAGTTGGTATAGTTTGGTTTGTGTCAAGAAGTAAATGTTGGTGAGAAAGGCCATACTATGTTTTAAGAGGGGTTATTATTGTCTTTTGCTATTTTTAGGATATAGTTTTCACACACATTAGAAATTGGTGGGAATATTTTGCTGTCTTCTTCAGAATTCGAGACCTGGCTCTGCAACAGTTACCTCATACTAAGCAAACCACTAAATATGTTCCACTATACGTCCTTGTATGTGGGTATAATTCACAGAGAGAATTTGTGTCACCAGTTCAAAAATGCAAGGACTAAAATAATGTTTTATTTTAAAAATCAACGTATGTCTGCTGTGGTCACTGTTTCTTTGTGTATGTGTGTGTGCATGTGTGTGTATACAGAGTGGCCCAGATGATATTAAAAAGAAAATAAACACAATAAATTTTCAGTCTGTGGACAAACGATACGCAAACCCTTCCAGGTACTAATCTGGTTTTGAATGACCAATTCTTTAGGCCCTAGGAAACAATTTTTATCTTATTTTATATTTTTAAGTTATATGAACGGCTCTGCAGTGCCTCTGTAACAGTGGAATCTGATAAAGAAAATTATCAAAATAAACCATCCTGGTGACACAGTTATTTTTGTCTTTAGAGTCTGCACCTGTTGAACTGTTGGCAAAAATTCAGTTATGATTCAAATTAGAAAAAAAAAAAAAAAAAGCTCAGTTCAGCTCAAGTTCAGGTTCTTGAGACTGAGGCCAGCAGTTTGGAACAGAAAAGGTGGGTATTTAACCTTTACAAGGTGAGCTCCAGCCTGCAGGAAACATCCTTTAGTCTCCTATTTAATTTTTTAGAGCTTGTCTGCAGTTATTCTCTTTGAAGGGAGTTTTAAAATACATATATGTGTAGAATACGCATACCCATGCATATATGCGTGGACAGGTATGAAAGGTTAAAACAGGGAGAAAACACTGCTGGAAAGGGCAAGGCGCAGGCTGCAAACTTCGGGAGCCTGCGGTGCTCCCACTGGTGCGGAGCCGGATATCCCGCACCTGGGAATGCTGCCACCATCAAGCGAAAAGCAGGGCAGGAGTCCTGCCCACCTCATCCTTCGACACGTGGAAAGGGTTTCTTCCCAACAAAAACTGCCCACAGATTGAAGATGGAGTGAGAGATTTATGGCAGGACAAACAAAACTTTCCATGTATATGTCTATATATATTCCTTTTCTTTCCTTTGGCAAACAAAATTAGAGCACTTTCATTGCAAGCCAAATGCTTTTCTTTTCTGTTGTTTTCTTTTAAAAAAATTATAAGCTTGTCAGCAAAGTGGATAAATTGATCTCACGTCTGAAAAAATGCACTTTTTGGTTTAGAATAGTGATTTTTTGTCTCTCTTTCATGAGCGAATATGCTGTACTATGCAAACAGTCTGAGCTAATGTTTAAGTAGGTAAATAGAACATTAGGATTGGAGCAAGAGGGTCTGGCCAAGCACTCATAAATCAAGACAGCTTGTCAGAGCCTCAGAACAGAAGGGAAACATAGCTGCATAGAGATGAATGAAAAATGCTAAAATTTTATATACAATATTACCTATTGTTCTATTTGAAGTTTGGATAACAGTTGTAAACCCTGCAAATGTGCACATGTACATGCACTGCTAATAAATGGTTAATGAATTTTGAAATCCTAATCTGGTTACAAATACCACTGCTGATCTCTTTCTATATATATAACAGACCAAGCCAAAACACAATCCTCAGGTTTTCCAGACCTGGATCTAGATCCAAATGTCGTGGCTCAAACCCATCCCTACTTCTTTTCAAGGAACTCATTCATCAGTGGTGTGGACATTTCCCTGGACTTTATTTTAACTGTCAGAGATTTTTTGGCATTTTATAATAAGTCTAATTGCAGTCCATGTGAGCCCCGAGGAATGAAGAGGCTTCTCTACTTTAAAATTAGTAGCTGTGACTGCCAAAGTGACATGCAGAAATATTCTGAGGGCAGATAGAAAATTTGATGAGAGTTTCCTAGGCCACACAACACAGTGCTGACTTTTTCAACTTAGCAAATATGGTTTTCCAAAATACTTGCCTTTCTTTTATTCCTATGGGGCACTGGAGCTAAAAGAAGTAGAGCTAGCAGTTCTTGGACTTACCCACTTGATTTCCTCTCTGATGAGCTTTCATCCCTCTCTTACTGCATAACATAATTCTTTTCCTGACTGTTTTGAATATTGGCTCCTTGGATAATAAAATTTTACAAGTCATTTTGAAAATAAACAATATTATATTATCCCTTTTTTTTAACTCATGAAATAAATATTCCATCAAAGAGACTTTTATGTTTCACAGTGGCAGTTCTCAAATGACCAGCACGGTATCATGTTCAAAACAGGGCACGGTCCATTTTTACAGTAGATTTACTCAATCACAGTTACTAATCGGATTAGTACTGCTTTTATGTCTGACAAATTTTTAAAAGTTGGGGGTCATTAAAGCACTTGTGCATAGAGAGCCTGTGGTGCTGAGCTGTGTTTTTCCAATTAACCATTTCTGCTTTGAAACGAATCAAACTTTTTATATATATATATAATGCATAATGCATATTGAAGCTAAGTTGCTTTTTTAGGTTGCAAGGCAACTGAGCACTTAAATCTGTGTATGCTGAGCAAAGCACGTGTTTATCTACGGTATGAAAGTTAAAGAGAACATCAGTTCCAAGAGCCTCTCTGGCACAAGGCTGATGCAGAACAACTGCAGGGGTAGTGCCACGTGTTTTATGAGCCCTAGGAGCCCAGACACAGGCTCCTAGGGGACCAGGGGTGAGCGAATGTGGAGGAATTATGCCAAAGCACATGGTGATAACGGTGCTGCTACAGCCCCTTTAGACTGTCTCTGTCTTCAAGGAATCCTTTGATAAAGTTATACGACACAGACCAGTATGAAGCTCACTCTTCAAGGTAGAAGTGCTGGAGTGCTAGCTGGGGGACCCATGTGCTACTGTCCGAAAAAGAAAAGATTTCCTTATATCCCATTCTTCCCCCTTTAACCATGCACAAGACCATCTGAATCACAGTCTTTGGTTTTACTCTTCCATGGCTGAATCATGTTGTCCAAAAATGTTAGTATTGGAATTGGCTGACATGCTGTTGTAAGTGATTTTGTTAAGAAACCCGTCAGAAATAACTTGTATCTCCGCAGGGAGAATCTGGCCACCAGGAAGCTATTTTTTGTATGGGAGCCTGAACTTCAGTGTAGCCAAGGAGTTATATCAAATCTTGTTAAAGTATAATACAGTCCTTCTCTGGATGTTTGGTATGTATGTCCTTCTACTGTTCTCTAAATTGCACAAGGAAAGAACTAGAAACATTTTACTCATAAAATTGTAGTAAGGTCTAATATCCTCTATCAGACATTGGGCTTAATGCTTGAGCAGAATAAGTCCTGTGTCAAAGAGAAAGCAGACCTGAACAAGAACAAGGCTCTTTCTTACATCACGTAAGGAGTAGAAGGTGTTAGATAGAAAGTCACCAGAATTTGAATTTCTGCTGTGAGCCCTGTCAGCTTAAGCGTTCAGTTTGGTCAATGGAGATCCAGTCAACACAGTTAGTGAAGCCTTAAGAGAATTCAGCTGATCCTAAACTAAATAAACTAAAGCAACACTCACTCTCCTAAGTAGAGGTGTGTCTAGAGGCATTTTAGAAGTTCTAGGATATCCAGGACAGCACCAGGGATGGATGGATGGAGAACTTACAGAACATTTGTGCCTTTCAAGATCAACAAAAGGTTGCCAGAGGAAATATCCTGGGAGATCTAAATGGTCACTGGACATCTATGATCAAGCAACTGAATCCCAGATGCACTGGTTACTTAGCTGAACAGCCTGTCGTGTGTATGGACTGGACAGCTAGTGCACATATGCATTTACTCCTAAATCTGGGCATATATCAAAATCCCAAACACTGCATCCGTATCACCTGTTTCTACCTGTGGGACTGATGGCCACACACTTCGGACTGTCTGATGACAGAGGGACACTGAAAATAGAGGCCAGGATAATTTTAGAAGAAGAGTTTTTTGAACACTATACAATAATGATCACCAGAGGAGGTAAATACTGTAATCGATGATTAACTGTTAATTGGTAGTGAAATTTCATGTGTTTAAACTCATGCAGTGTTACTGGTAGCATTGTCATCATCTATTTTTCTTTTCAAGCAAAAAAGCAACCACAGGTCCCCAAGTCTATGACAAGAAAACAGTGATAGTACCAATTTTCAGAAATAGGTGAGGGTTGCCAGTGAAAGTGTGATACAGATAGCAAAACAATTTGGGGATAGGATAAAGAATAACCATGGAAAGAAGATAACTTGGGGGTTATTTGCTAGGCTACCATTAAAACAGACCAACAAGCCCTACAGTAGTGCCACACTCCTCTCATCTGCTGGTCAGGAGGAAAGGCACATTTCATGCTTACATGGTTGATCCAAACCTCTGACCAAAAAGTGATATTGATGTGCTCTGGAACAAGTTTATCTGACTCATAATCAGAAAACCATTAGCCTGACACAAGGGTCAGAGCAGGGAGGATAAAATGCCCTGATAGAGGAGGGATCTATGTAATTTCCAGAAAAGGCTTGGAAAAAGAGCGTCTGTGGCATTTCCTGTAATTGTTTTTATTGCTTTTTATTGTGTTGGACTTCAAAAGACAGCTCAGGAAAAGAAATGGCAAGGTAAAACTTTGACCCCATTGAAATCACTGGCAATTTTATTACTGACTTTAGTAGGACAAAAATTGATTTACTACAAGATTTTAAAAGTGTCTGTTTTTTCTGAACATCCAAGTGTTGTCAACATCCAAGATACAGTGGGATTTCAGTGGGATTAGAAATCTCCCTCCAACTTTCTGTGCAATGCACAAGCCATCAAATCAAAGCTTGGGTTTAGCTCTTTCCAACTGGGCACACTTCCCTGGGGTCTCTCATGGCTCTGACTATGTTAATAGTCCTTAAGTGTCCTGACCAATCTCACCTCACCCCTCCTGCACCCACCCTTGCACCCAGGAGCCCCATTTAAGCTGGGCGCCTAGACCTTACCTGAGCTATGTTGTGGGTGTCCTTGCAACTGTCCTGTTCCTGATCTTCTGGATTATTGACTGGTTTCCTGGATAAACCTTGGCTTTGTGTTTAGGTAACTTTTCCTCCAACCCTATTTCCAGCCCTGTCTCCAAGGTGGACATCAGACCTATGCTGTAGCCTTGTCTCTGGTCTTGTCTCCTCTTGTTTGACTGGTCTCCCTGGATGGACTTTGGATGTAAATGATCAGGTCCTAGAGGCTTGAGCTGTGGTTGGGAAGGTCACTGCCAGGGCTGTGGTCACCCACCCTCAGCTCCTGGCTCATTCTCCCTTGTTTAGCAGATCTGCTCCTGACATTCCCTGACAAAGTCCCCAGAACATGAATCATGCAATTGAAGCAGTGCTACTGAAAGTGGAAATCCCACACTGGTAAGAAATCTAACATTCAAGATGGAAAATACAGTAAAAAAAATCCTGATCTTTCTGTCTTTCATTACTGTTTAATAAACTGTCATGCACAGTGAAATTTGTATTATTGCAGACTCGAAGAGAAGATGGGAGCTATAGGCTTTTTGTACACAGGTGCTAGACTAGTGACCACCATATATTTTATACAGTGCACATGAAAAGCGTTTGGTGACAATAAATTCATTTTAAATATCAAGCCCTACAGTTGGCCACCTTTCCCTAATTGCAGCCCTACTTGCAGCAATAAGTCTTTGCATTACTTAGGTCATCATAACAACAAAGTAACTATCCCTAGCAAAATACAGAGACTTGAAGGAAAGAAATAATCTTTACAGAAAATGACTGCAGTATCAGGCAAATATGTTCTTAGTCCCTGTGTTTTTTTTTTTTTTTGCTGTCTTTATTATGATTTAAAGGGATTGTAAAATCCTATGTGGATGGAAGGTTGAAAAAGGGTGGGTCAGAGAACTGATATTTGCCTACAAAGGTGCTTCATCATTCTTGTAGGCTAACAGCTACAAGTCTAGGACAGGAGGCTCCATCTCCAGCCCTGCCATTCTTTGGGCTATATCTGCATTTAGAGGCTTGTGCTGTCTTTCTGTGTGTGTGGTAGCCTGCATCTGCCCACCATCATCCTGCACATCTATGTCTGAAGACAATTTCACTCAAAAAAGTCTTTGTCTCAATTTAAGGCAGCATTCAAAGGCTTTTGCTAACAGTAGGCCAATTTTTCAGAATTTCTTCAGTGCCAGCCCATAGTTCCCAAGGCTTCCTTTGCTTCCTTTATATTCATACATAGACCAGAATAAAATTTAATTTACTAGTTAAAGACTTTGTTTGGTCAGTCTCCCCAGAAGAAAATGCCTAAACCATTCATGATTCTCAACTCTGATAAACACCTCTAGGTTCTAGCTCATTTGGTGTGAATATTGGAGGGAGACCAGTTAGAAGAGAACCCAAATACAGGACATCTGGGTAATCCCAGAGAGAGATCCATGGTGGTGGGGATGAAACAGATGGCTGTTTAGTTCCAGGAGTGCTTTAGAAACCTGCCATAAGACGAAGAATAATGACTGGCTCCTAACACGATGAATGTGACCAAAGTCATTGCCATGAATAAAGCAGCAGAGACTACAGTTCTCACTGACAGGCAAGAGGAGGCAGGATTTTCCTAATGGGAAAAAAATGAGATAAGTACATCAGCTATGGAGATCCCATAGCAGAATGAACAGAGTTCAGGAATAAGCTCTACTAGAAGAGGGCTTGTAGCCTGTTCACTTGCTGATGTCAAACACCTCTAGGTTCTAGCTCATTTGGTGTGAATATTGGAGGGAGACCAGTTAGAAGAGAACCCAAATACAGGACATCTGGGTAATCCCAGAGAGAGATCCATGGTGGTGGGGATGAAACAGATGGCTGTTTAGTTCCAGGAGTGCTTTAGAAACCTGCCATAAGACAAAGAATAATGACTGGCTCCTAACATGATGAGTGTGACCAAAGACATTGCCATGAACAAAGCAGCAGAGACTACAGTTCTCACTGACAGGCAAGAGGAGACAGGATTTTCCTAACGGAAAAAAAATGAGATAAGTACAGCAGGTATGGAGCGGAGAATGAGCGGAGTTCAGGAATAAGCCCTACTAGAAAAGGGCTTGTAGGCTTCACTTGCTGATGTTATGACTGTTACAACCTGTTCTGAAACAGGCCTGGAGAACAGCCTGAAAGGGAAACAGCATTGCTTCCAATGTGGCAACAGAGGATGGAGGACACTGCTGTCTCACTAAAACAGTTATTGTTACAAAGGATGCTACAGAAAAGGTTGTTGCTTTTGTGGAAGGCAAGAGAGACATGCTTTGCATCACTTCTCCATTCACCATCCCTACTACCACGTGAGCAGCGTGTGCCATAAGATGAAGTTACTCACATAACAAATGTGTCACAGCAATGGCCTATTTTCTAGGAAGGGTGTAAGTTAGCACTGCTCTACTCTATTGTTCTCTTAAATTTCTACCTCTCTGATAAAATATCAAGCATTAGATTCAAGGATGTCAGTTCAGCAACTGGAACCAAAGCATTCAAACCATTGCCTGGAAAAAAGACTTTCTCCATTTGTTGTATTTTTTGTTTTATCATGCTTGCATTGATGGTGTGGTAGGGAGTTACGCACCTAGCTCTCCTTAAAGCTGTTGGTGTGCAGGTAACAGTCCATTCTTACGGAGAGCTTAAAGGCAATATTTACAAATGACAACTGTGGGCTTATTAAAATGTAGGTCTCTGCGTATGCAGTTTCCTATCACAATGTAACACTGCAACAGCATATCAAAGTCTCTGGGTTAAAAATTGCAAGAGCTATATATCATATGAAAAAGCCCACTACAGATGGCAGTTCTTCTCCAAGACTTGTTCTTCGATATCATACAGGGCTGGAAATAAGGGTCTTTTAGACCAGTCATGAGGAATTGGGGCAAACTCTTGACACAACTCGATCTTTATTTTTAATTACCCTCTAGGATCCTTCCTTCTGTGATTTTTTTTCTGAGTGGTTGCTTAAATCCACACAAGCTTGTAGCAGAAACTACCTCCTATGATAACAGGTTTAATAGCATATAAAAACACTCTCCTTTTGCTTTGAAAATGGCATTTCTGTTTTTGTTGTTGTCTCCTGCTTCTCATATCAGAAGAGATATCAAATATTTATTCTTTCTTTGTCTTTTCCATGTCAATAGTTCCATAGAGCTGTGTTACATCACCTTTGACTCCACATTTTTTTTTCTAGTCTGAGGAAATTTCAATAATTTGTAAGAAGGTATAGCTTTGATATTAGAAGGTATAGCTTTGATCATGGTGTCTTCATTTTAATACCTTTTTGTAACCATACATTCTTTTTCAGAGATGGGGAAATAAAAACTGCAGTCAGTACTTGAGATGGGTATATTGTGGAGCTGTAGAATGACATGGAATTTCTGCAAAAAGCAGTCCCTTCACAAAGACATTGAGGAACAAAACACTATCCTGATCTAGAGTTCAAGTGCAATTCCTTTGGCTTAAAGAAAGGCCAGGTCTACAGTTCATGTACGAAGGCAGGTGATTTATGTAGTAGAATAAGGAATTTTAAGCACACTGAAGTGGCATAATTTATATCATTATCCCATTCAGCCAAACAACAACTCATCAGCTGTGATCAGATGGAAGTCAAGTATTGGGAAATATGTCATCAAAATATTCTTTTCTCGCAAAATTGTTCAGCCCTTATTTATGCATCTAATTTCTACTGCTTGTCTATATGCTCAAGTCTCTTGAGCTCAATAGGTCCCTAGAATTTTTCTAGTTACTTGTTAGCTCCACTTAAATTATTCGTGGGAGTGAGTGAGGTTAATTTAACCACAGAATATAAACAAAAGAAATGAGTGTTTCCTCCTTTCACCCTCTAGCTTGGAAAAGTAATGTCAATGTCACTTCTTTTACATGTGGTAACTTTTCTGCAAATCATTATCATTCAACCTCCTACTAGCTAAGGAAGCAAGCAAACATTTTAAGATTGATGCTAGTTAAATGAATACTCTGATTTACATTGGATAGGATGGGGAAAGGAAACATGCCATTACCTGTGTTGTAATTTTTTTGTGGATAAAAAGGTAATTCTATCTCTGGGACTGTCATCCTCCCTTCCATCTTTGCATGGAAAAAAGAAAAAAAAATCCTGACAGTGAGAGGAGTAGGGAGGAGAATGGAGTGATACAAAATGTTGCCAAATATATTTAACTGTGAACTGATATTTTATTCCCTTCATTAGATTCCTATCTTTAATAATCACTTAGGCAGATAAGTCTCCAAAACGGAGAATGCTTTCTTCACAAACTTCTGACATTATTACCATGCAAGGAAATCATGTAATGCCCTGGTGCCTGTTCAAAAGAGATTGCAAACTCCTAGCAATTCAGCAAAGAACATGTTTCTAATGGAAAGTCTCATTATCTAGGCCTTGTTTTCATTTGGAAAACAATCATCTGCATAATGAATGCTAGAACTTCTGATTAATAGTTTATGCATGAGGTAGATTAGTTGGTAGGCAACAGAGCAAGGATGACAAGGAAGGATTAGGAAAATGAAAAGAGGCACTCACGGTTGCTTATGCAGTAAACAATGCTGCCCCTCCCAGAACAGCAACATCTGTTTCTATCATATATGTGGATATTTTGGTGGTATATCTGCTCTTTTTGTTAATATCGTCTTTATGGTGTTGTTATACCAGAGGACAGGATTGCCAGAACCACTCTGTTGTCAACTGTATCTCCTGGAGTAATAGACCAAGATAAAAGAAACACAAATCATGCCAAACATGTATAAACTAGACTGTAAAAACATATAGTCAAATTAAAAAGAAGCAAGGTCAGTGAATGTGGAGTCCTGACGTTGCTGGCCTAAACCAGGCTGTTCATGTGGATTTTCTGAAGTGCTATGGGGATGACTATGACTACATAACCTACTGCATATATGGTGAATTACAGTACTAGCAATTTTAGGGGGCTCCTTTTGTACGAGAACAATACTTAAGCTACCATTTTTCATAAACAGCATAAATGGGGAAAACTACATCGGGCATTCCTATAAATATTTAGGGGTTGAAAGCCTTGTACACGCAACAGTTCTTTCCGGCAGGTGGGTCCATGTTATGTTTTTCAGTTTTACCTAGAAACACTAAGCACTGTGGCCTATTTCAGGACTTGTAGGCTTTGCCTGTCCTGCTTCGTTCTTCAGTTTCTCCCAGCTCAAAATGCAGAATCATGACTAAATCCGATGATTAATTAAATGGAGAAAAAAATGTTTCTTATCTCATTTGCCTGACTAGTCAAGATGTTTGTGATTATATTATATTATATGTCCAGAATTATTTTTTTCAAAGATTTTTAAATGCTGCTATTCTATGATTATGTAGATTTCCCAATTATAGGTGCTGAAACAACATTCCTGGTTCAGAAGCTGCATTGCTGCATAAAAATGTAATCGCTTCACTTATTGCCAGTAACACTTGGAACCTGTCACCACCATCTAATGACTCCACCATTTAAATCTAGTGATTTAAATTTAGTTTTAAATGTTTCTATTTCTCCTGCAGAGTTTGTTGACCCTGCAGTTGACTTGGTGCCACTTCTGTTTGTCCAGATGTTGTATACCAACTTCTGAATGTCACAGCTGACCTTTGTATCTCTTCAGATGAGCCACAAATTCAAGTATTCTTGCACGTGGTTGTAGACCTAAGAATGGCTGACAGCATTAACCAGCATGTCCCAACACAGTATGTCTCCTCTTATCTTTACTTCCTTGTGCCCCAAATGACTTATCTGGATAGAAAGAAGAGAAATCAGAACAGTGAGGAACAAAATAGTCACAGGTACCTGTACAGCAGTGACATTCAGGTAGGCATTGGAAGAATGAGAGAGCATGTAGAGGCACAGAAAGGAAGGATAGGACCTGAGGAAAAAGGAAGCTGTGGTATAGCATTAGGGCAAAAATGGGATATCTACAAAATACCCTGGATGGGAAGGATGGGCGGAAAAGACACTGATGTGATAAAACCCATGGAGCCCTACAAAGTTCCTGGAAAAGGTGATGTAGGGCAATTGATATAAAGAAAGATGGTCTATTGGCCACAGCTCCTTATCTGGAAGAAGAGGGAAGGCTGCATTTCCTTATTTTGTTGATGGGATGGGAGAACACTGAGGCAAAAAATAGAAGCAGGAAAATAGTTTCTGTAATATAAGGCAAGGAAATCATGCAACACTGAAGCTATCTGTATTTGGATAAACTGCAGGGGTGCAGTGTAGTGGAAAGTAGTCCCTGTTGCAGGCATTGCCTCTCCCTGCACCTGTACAGCTGGACACCTCTTCCCAGGCACGAGATGGATATTATGAATATGGATATTATGACTGAGCAGAAAAAGGGGCTCTAGGCTGGGACTAATCTGCCTCTCCTTCCTCATTATCCCTTGGGTTGAATCCAAGTGGGTAGCAAATAAATCATTGCTTTTGACAATCACTATTATTGACAGATAGAAGCTGGGAGTGGAAAACTAGTGTTTTACTGGGAATCTGCTCCTTTCCTCCTGGTGGCTGAGCAGATTCTGAAATCGTTTCTTTCCATTCTTTCTCAAAATACCCAAGTGTAAGTAGCTATTAAGCAACAAACAAAAGGGCCCACCCATTTCACATGTGGATTTTGTTAACTGTTGACCCTTGGAAGCCCAGCCCTGCCCGCTGGGGCAAGGACAGTTAGTGTCCGTGACCAGGATGGTGATTTATTCATTTCTATTCTTTCACACACAATCCTTCATTAACAACAAAATAATTGTGTGTGTGTGTGTGTATTTTGCTTTTTCTTTCTGACTGAGGAAGGCCACTCCTAGCTATACCAATTATTTCTCTAGCTCCATACATGTAAATATTATTTCTTTGGCTTGGAAAGCATAGAATGGAGATGGTTTTTCTGGTTTTCAATTGTTGGTAGTTTTTTTTTTTTCCAAAGACAGGCATAAATTAGCTACATCTGTTGCTTAAGTCTGATTAAAACTGAAGGCATTAAATCACTAATTATAATTTTATATTCATTTTTTTCACACAATAGTTACTCTTCCATGCTCATGTCTCTTTCTACAAAACTCACCAGAAAACGCTTAACAGAAAACAGTAGAAATGGACATAAAATCTGAAAAATAAAGTTGTGTATAGTGTATATTTTAAAAAGCTGTTGATTATGATAAGTGGTTGCCAAAGAACAAGCTCATTAGCCTATGCAAATTCTGATGGTGTCATTTAAGAAGATGTTTTTAAAGATTTTTTTTCTGTTATGTGGCCTAGTTTGTTTTCCCTTGTGTTTATGTAACTCTGCCATTCAGCTTTGCAAGCTATAAGGTCACACTCAGTTAAGATCACGTCAGCAACACCACAACTGAGAAACCAAGGGGAACTCTCTTGAGAAAAGTCCCTTCCTCTCACTTTTCTTCTCAGCTGAGAAGGGTAATTTTAGGGTAATACCAACAATTTGTGCCTAAAACTACATACCTAAGCAAAACATAGTACAAGTTGATATGTATTTTCCTTTAGAATAGTTGAGATGGTTGCTTTCTTCATTGATAACTTCATTTCATTTTCTCTTCAGAAATGGTCCAATAGCTTCACTAAGGCAATCTGAAATGCTAAACACCACCCATTACACAGAAGAAGCCAAAGAGATTCAAAGGAGCTCAGCATTTCTGAAAAATTGATATCTTTAGGAGAAGCAAGACGTACTCCCATCGTTTAGTTTTAGACTTTTAAATGGTTAAAATAGCTAAATAATATCCTTATGCTCCCAAAACAGATAATTTTAAAAGAGACCATTGTTGACAATTTATGATATGTCATAGAATTATTATACATAAATTATGCCATCTAGTTTTACCTGCCTAAATGACGCCCTGTCAAGTCAGCTGTCTACATTCCCTCTGTAGCCAATGAGAAGGGGCACTGCAAGAGCGAGATTCATCCCATCCTGACAAAGCAGCAAGACAGACAGGACAACTGTCCCCTGGGAGTGATTTTTCTCTCCACTGGCTATACAGGACCCTAGACAATTCAATCAAATTGGATATGAAATTATGTATGGCAGAAAAGCAGTGAGATAAATCCCAGCACACACATAAGGGCCCGCAGCTTGCTGAGCTAATGCAGCCACACAAATGCGTGTGATGGTGGCAAAGCACAGCTTGGTAGCAGAGCTGTACACTATGTTGTTGGGCTGATTTGGAGCACTGGCAAAAGCAGCTGACATGCAAGTAGGACTTAACCTTCTAAATCTAACTTTAGGAATGACTTTAGCCCTGCAAATTCCAGTCCAAAACAATTTGGAAGAGACCTATAATATTTGTCTTTCTGCACTCAGTTGTACTTATTGTATGACACCAGTTCCCAGAGTCCAGATTACAAAAATACACTTTCTTGTCACTCTGCTCTTTCATCCAACTCAAGCAGCACAAAAAAAAAAATCCCGATGATTTACAAAGCTGTCAATAGAACATAATCTTGGTCATGACAGTGTCATGTATCCCTACATAATAGATAGCATAAAGCAGGCAAATGCAGCACTTCTATCAGTTGAACTTTGCAGTATTCAGTAAAAATGCCTGTCATTTGGGGGACACAGCTTTTGGAAAAAACAACAACAACAAAAAACAAACAGACTTTGCATTATATGATGGTCCCACTAATCCTCTACCTCCAATCCCCCATTACCCCTACTTTTCTTACAGGGGGTCCCTCCAGTCACAGGTGTGACCTGAGCTGCCCCGAGGATCCTGCTAAAGGCAGCCCCATATTATCTAAGCCTCTCAAGTTCAAAAATCCATGATGTGTTCCAGAAAAAAAATGATTTCTTTACCATCTTTATAGGAAAACTGGTACTTTACAGGCATGTCAGCTATAGTAAAACAAAATATGACTAGTTACTAGTATAGGCATTGCTGAATTATAAAAAGTGAGTGATATTTTCCCGAAGCCCCTCATACTTTCATATGAAAATCCAGCCCAATTATGATGACTAACCAGAAGAGGTAGCTCATCCTGCTATTTGTCATTGAAGAGTACGAGTGATTTTCTAGGCTTTGGTCTGAATACACGTAAAAAATCATCTCTGAGAAGGGGGCCAGGCCCAAAAGAAGGCAGGGGGTTAAATTCATCTCACAGTGAAAAATAAATGCTCACATGGGGAAGAATCGACAACACAAGACTTTTGCACAAAAATGTTTGTATTACAGTGCATTGAACATGAGCCACTAAATGTCATGATGTTGTAAAAAACACAAGTATTGTACTTACAATATAAAAATAGGACTATAGGCTCTGATATAATCATCATCAGAAAAGCGTCAGCTAAAGTATTGTATAAAATTAACGGTGCTGCAATTCTAGGAGGACATGGATCAACTCAGAGAGTTGAGAGAAAAATAAAAATAACGTGCTGTAAATAGAAACATATCTAGAAAGTAGATGCAGTATACAATCAAAGTAAGGATTGTGGAGTTTTTCATTTCAATATTAGCAGATTAAGGTGAGTTTAAGGTATCACTCACTAACCCTGACATCCTGGACTGTGTTTCAGTCAGCTAACGAATATAAGAATTTCACAGTGGGAATCTTCACTGTGACTTCTATTTGTTATGATTATATAACTGGTGGTAAAAATATCTTCCTTCCTCCCTCCCTCCCTCCCTTCTTCCCTTCATTCCTCCCTCCCTCCCTTCCTTCCTTCCTTCTTTTTTTTTCTTTTCTTTTCTTTTCTTTTCTTTTCTTTTCTTTTCTTTTCTTTTCTTTTCTTTTCTTTTCTTTTCTTTTCTTTTCTTTTCTTTTCTTTTCTTTTCTTTTCTTTTCTTTTCTTTTCTTTTCTTTTCTTTTCTTTTCTTTTCTTTTCTTTTCTTTTCTTTTCTTTTCTTTTCTTTTCTTTTCTTTTCTTTTCTTTTCTTCTTCTTTCTTTCGTATCTTTCTTTTTTCTTTCTCATTTTTTTTCTTTTTTTTTTCTGGTGAAGATTGGTCCCAAAGGGCCATCCATGCTTCTTTCAAATATTGACTGTACAGTCCATCTATTTTGCTCTTCTTCTGTTAAAAAATTGTAAAATGAAATTACACTGCTAGGAACTACAGAAGAGCATAATGAAGTAGGAAAGGAATTTTTTTCACTGAGATTAAATGATAGCTATATTTATTCAGGTTAAGTTTAAGATAAGTTGCTTAACTTTTCAAAGTTTATCCTATTTGGAATCATATACATAAAATTTAAATTAAAATTATTGGCAAGATGTAGGTAAGCATTCAAGCTGTGTTCATGTTTCTACATTTCATAATAAAAGTGAGAAATTTTGGTTCTGAAAGTACCTTTGAGATGTAAGACTCCATGCTGGAAAAGACAGCAGGTACTTTAAAGACTAAATATATAGATGTCTGCATTTAGGGATTTTAGAAAGAAATATATATATGGTAGCAGAGGTGGAACCCAGCACTCTGAAGGGTTAATGTGAACTTTAGTCTTCCACTGATCACCCTCTAGTGCTGTGTCTTCATAAATTTCCTCCGTTTATGGAGTGTTTTTGATGGCAGGCAATTCTTTGTTGAAAGTTAAGTGCTCTTTTATATGAATAAATAAAGAAGGCTTTGGTTTGAATGAATACATTATTTTGACAAATGTTTATTGGAAACCCAATTATGGCTTCATAAATCAGTGCTATCTCTGGTACATCAGGTGAGCTCACCAACGCCATCAAATGGCACGTTGAATATTAGTAGAATAATTAAAACAATTCTGTCCAATGTTGTCCCTCTTACGAAGGTCTGACAGTAGTCAAAACAGGAAGAAAATGTCTATTATTTTTATTTAACTTATTAAAATACTTCTTGTAAGATGTAATGGACATACTTAACAAAAAAAAGCAAAAAGGAAAAAAAAACATTTGTTTTCAATTTGCAGTTAGATTAAAATGACAAGGTCAGGCACAACGCATGAGCTGAGTGGCAGCTGAATTTTAAGAGTAGCCCAGGAACAAAAAGATATGTATAAGAACTATTGTTTGAACTTTATACCTAGGTGAAGTGGGGGTCTGTTTGTTTTGTTTGATGTGGTCATTGGTAATGTGAAATGTGTCTGCAGCCAACGCATGTGCTTCCTTGCCTTTCATGCCCCCTGCCACAGTGATTCTAGCTTAAAAGCAGCAAATGAATGAGAAGCCATTTTCACAGCTATGAAAATGAAGAGATTCTTGAACTCAAGGTCAAGAAGAAAGGGAAGATATTAAAGCTAAAGAACAAATAAATAAAAGCTTGCAGAGGGGCAAGCTAGTATTTTTAATGGGAATTTACTTCTCTTGAAGGCACTCTGATGACAGCAAAATGGAGAAGATCACTGTATCAATAGAAGGATACTGAAGATACAACTAAATTTGCATGACTTCCAAAAGGATGAGTTCCCAGTTTCAGGATATGGCTAAATCTATATCCAGTAGGACATACAAGTAGGGATTGAAACTCGTATTCAGGTTTTGTGTATATTTGCATTAGCTTGATATAATTAGTTGCAAGGATGCCTCTCTTGACCACTCATGTATAATATCTATATTTGCAGAGACACAGAAAAGGAAACAACAACATGTAATAAGAATACAAAAGGAATATCACAAAATGCAACAAAACAGACAATTTTTCTCCCATAATAGGCAAGGAGCAATAGAGTTAGCCAGAGAAATGGCAATAAAATACATTTGGTTGGAATTTGTCACTTCTTTGAAATGAGAAGAAAAAAAAATCACAAAGAAAAATTTGTTTTGTTTCACCAGAAACTAACCTTCCACCAGAGCAGGCCTTGCTCCAGATTCCTGGCATCTGGCAGGCAGGCAGTCCCGCTGGAGGCCCCAGGGCCGAAAGGCTGACTCGCTGCCTTCTCAGGAGCTCATATTTCCCTAGAGATCTGCTTTTCAGATAGTGTAAAAAGATGGAGGTCTTCTTCCAAATGAGAATTAGACCAAATTTTATAATTTTCTATAAGACATAAATAATATTCTCCCTTCTCCAGCCCACCTAGTCCTAGTCCCTTCTCAGGATTTCAGTTAAACAAACTGCAAAAATATGCAAAGTAATTAAGGGATTTTGGTCTTCATGTTTCAGGATCTTTTGTTTGTTTCTTTCTTTCTTGATGTGTGGGGCAAAGTAAGAGTAAATTCAACCAAAAGTCAGGCAGGCATTTTTCTATCAAAGGCTTCATGACCAGCAATAAATACTCTGTAGCTAAAAGAAGTAGAGCTTGGACCATCACAGTGGGCAAAACAGGATGCTCTTTCTCCTTTAAAAATACCTACACTGCTTTTGCAGGACAAACAGCACAATGCCTCTTTCAGGGTAGCTAGATATAAGGATGCTGTTTTATACACTCATTTTAGCACAGGTATTGCTTCAGGCTCAGGGACTGTGCTATTTTATGTCTCCATTTCCATTTCAGGTCCCGCATCCTTCTTACCCATAAGTTGAAATGAAGAAGTGTCCTGTCATCCTAGTAAAATATTTACTATGATGCTTTTCTGTTCATATTCTCAGAAAGGTAGAGCATTCAGTCCAAACTATGCTCTAGAGATTTATTTTCTTGGAAGGGTTATGGACATGTGGGTGGTTGGCCTAACAAAGAGAACTGTGGAGGCAATTTGTGTGATAAAAAAAGAGGAAAGAAACTTCATTGAGCTATGATGAGCCTGGAAGAAAACCGATAAAATGTAGTCTGCAGTCCATGGACTTGACACAGTGGCACAGGAAGAAGCTCCGCTGCACCCTAACTATCAACCCAAGCATCACCTCTGCCCCCAGAGCTTCACAGATGTCTTCTGTCAATCAGTAATGCTAACATATTTGGTCCTGGCAACGTCTATCAGTTTTGCTTATCTCTCATCTCTTTTGTGAAGCTCTGTTTCCTCCTTTTGCCTGTGGCTGTTCTAAATGTACTTGTGAGCTATTGGAAGGTGAAAGGTGTGTGTGGGGGAAACGCAGAAAAAGTGGCCTGTTTTTTATAACTCCGATTTAAAATCTAACAGCTCTGAAACACTTCCTCTGACATTTTATTTCTGAAAAAAAAAAAAAAGAAAAAAAGTTGTGGTTATGAACTCCTTGTACAGGAATTACTGTTGCTGATTGAGCATTTGAAAATTGGACTGAAAAGTTGTCAGATTTCACTCTGCCTTCTGCAAGAAAAATCTCGTTGCACAGACTCGCTATTCCATATATCAGAACATTTGCTTCTGTTTTCTCTAGGGACAAAGGTAAAAAATGCTATAGCACAACACACCTTGCATATCTGTCTATTTTAGTGAAAACCTACATTTAAACTATTACATCTTAAAACACAAAAGGAGCAGAAAGCTTCCAGGGAGACTGTTCTTCCTTCATATGCAAGACACATGCACTACCAATAAATCACTCAGATTGCTATTACAGTCTGGAACAACAAGATGGCATCATCCCTAAATGCAAGAAGGTGTGTGAAAGATTAGCACAACAAAAACACTAAGGGGGTCATTAAAGCATTAAAGCAGGGGGTCATTAAAACGATTGCAATACCTCCCCAAACTTCCTTGTTGCAAAGTGGTGACTGAGCCATAAATCAAAGCTATTCTTCTTCGGGGGATATTTAAGGAGGCAGGAAGGATTGTAGCTACAGTCATGTAAAGAACTGTAGCTCTTGCACTAATGGGCTGAGGCAGAGATAGCAGATCACTACCCCTGCTTATTTCATATGCATTCCTCTCTCCTTCCAGCAAGCTGAGAAAAACAAGCCTTGTTTTGAGCAAAATCAACATAAATAAATATAATATGTTATTAATGCCAGTTTGCATTTGCTTCACTTTTAGTTTCTCCTATGTTTTATTTGCATTGCTGAAAACTAAAACAGTGAATTGGATTGGCTGGATAGCTTACCTTGCTCATTTTTCAAAAATAACATTGGCCAACATACAGACAAATATTCATAAAACAAAGGCATTATGCAACGTTACAGAAAACAATACTTATTCAGAGCCAATAGCTCTGATCCATTTACTTACTATTAACATTTACCTGTTACTTTGTGAAAATTCACAAGAAGCAACAACAGAGAAACAGATAGTCTGGGAAATATTTACTTTGAACTCTACACACAAATCTATACTGCTCATTGCATTATGAAATTTTGAAATCTACCAACTTCCACTCTGTCTTTCTCTCCTGACTCTCCATCAGCTTCATCTGAACACATCTGTTGTCTGCAATACACAGTGGGATGAAAATGCCTATAGTAAACAAGTAGAAAAATAATGCCTAACACCAGACTGACAATAGTTAAGATGCCCACAATTGTAAAATGTATTTCCTTGGTAAAGGGAGGTTTCCAAAACAAATACCTAAGTAAAACGCCTAACGTTAAAAGGGTATGAGTAGTGTAATAGATAGAAATGCAAACTTTTGTTTTTGTTCCCTTTATGTTAAAGAAGGTAAAAATTAGAATGATTCCAATAACAGTTCTGTACAGATATTCCATCACCTTAGATTTGCAAAATGTTGTGTGTTGTTTCAAAGTCCAGCAAAAGCCACAGCTCCAAAGAAGTATCAGCAGAAATACAGAACTTCTGGCACTCAGAAGAGTGATCAGTGAAATACTGAGTATCCAAGAAGTGATTGTAAGCAGTTTGTAGAAGAGATATACCAGCTTGGATAGCACATGAAATTCATCTTTATCAGGCAGAGATTTTCGTAATGATATCTGATAATCAACCGTCAAATAGGAGATGCCACAAAAAGACAGGATAACAGCAGCATCTAAACAAAACACAAGCATAAATGTTAGTCCTAAGAAAAAGATACTTATTTTATATGAAAATTTCTGAATAGTTTGGACAACTTCCTGTTTTCTTTAAACTTTTTTTACATTGTCTTTATATTTCTTTTCTGCTGTTGGACAAGTAATCTTGGTCCACATGCCTAAATCTAGGCATCTAGTGCCATCTGGGATGCCTATGGTATCCTTCCTGGCCTCCAGCCACTGCTGGTCTTGCCCATGTCATGTCATATTTGCCAGCTCCATACAGATGACTTAGAAAGCCCAGCATGTTAACCCCCATAAATACTTGGATCAGCCGCTGATATTGAGTCCAGATTGTCTATAATGCAGATGTCTGTAAGAGATTCCCTTTGCATGGTCATATTTAAGGGAAGTCTGACTGTTTTATCTCTGTATGTGTTAACTCCATTGCTATGAATAGTCAGTAGACAACAGTGAAAACCTCATTTGATGTAAGCCAACAAAACAGACTGCTCTGAAATGGATACATTAATCATATTCAATAACTTCTTTTCAAATTAGGTATGAGGTTTATAGTAAATATTATGACTTGCTACAGTGAAGTCTTAACAAAACATCATCTACTAGACACAAATTACAACTAAATGCAGAGTAATCACACTGTGCAGTGTGTGAATAAAATGTTATCCAGTAACATGAATTATCTATTAAAATACAATACTCGGCTTCCAAATTAAGGAGAAAGAAAGACTCACATTGACAGAAATTGTTTGTGTCATGTTCCCTGAGGATGTAAATCTGGACAAACAGCTGAGGTGTGCTCTCAAGAAAAGTCTTGAATACCTTGAGCATGCTAATATCAGTCATTATATCAACGGCTTTTTTATGAATGAAATTGGGATGCTCTGTTTCTGGTACATCTCCGTTACTGTTTTGTTTAAATGCAGCCTGGTAGCCATATTTCAAAGCAAACCAATACCTATAGAAATGGAAAGTTGATTAGATAGTGGTTTTGAAAAGTACAACAACACCAGAAAATGAAAAGTAATGAAATTACTACTAGAAAAGAAAGAGGTTTGCTTGAATAAAATTACAAGCTTTATTTTGTTAACTTCTTATTTGTTTAAAAGTACTACACAGCAGTGTAAAAGTGTGTTACTAGACATGCAAAAGGACCGCAAGCAGCAGTGAGAAAGATGAAATCATCAACATCAACTCTCAGCAAAGGACTCAAACGCTAATAACACCCATAACAACCCACCACCACCACAAGATTGCAGCCACTGGCCCTTGGTCCCAAGGCAGCACAGGAATGGTAAGCACCCCACCAGAAAAAAAGGGTAGAAGCTAAGAAATGTGGTGTAACAATGTTAACTGTATCATTACTATTATCAACATTTTTTCCACATAGAAGTATTCTTTCTTTTTCTGTCTTGATCAGATCTGGACTAATAATGATTCTTGGATTAGGCTATTAAGATTTTAATTATATTACCAATAAATTCTTGGCTTTGCATGTAAGGTATATTTGCCCATAAACAAGATTTTGAACTTAACAGTCTAATCATCTAATCATTGTTTTCAAGCTCTAACTTGTCCTTTTCCCAGAACTCTTGAAGTTCTGACATGCTTCTCCAGTGAACTCCCTTTGACTATGTACAGCAGGAAAGGACAGAAAAAACAGTCCATCCTTCTCAAGAAAACTGTTATTTTGCTCACATTTCTGGTATTATAAACATTGCCGAATGTCTTCCCCTCATCAGAAGAATTTAGTCATTTGGGCTATCATGATGGCATTGTTCATTCAGAGCTAGTTTTAGGAGAAAGCAAGCAGAGCTCCACAGAACATCACTTGGTTATGTTAGGTTGTCTGCAAGTCTGCTAATGTGCAGGAAGGGCAAAGTCCCATGCCACTCTCTAAGTCTGCATTTAAGGTGATTTCAAGGTGCATGCTAAAAAGTGCCACAGTTTCCTTATTTCCCAGTTGTCCACAGGATCAATGTACTACAGAAACCATAAAACCCAGGTGTGTGCATTTCCTTTACATAGAAACAAGGGGGCAGGAGATCACCAGACACCCAGATTTCATCACACTGCTCATCCATCGCATTGAAGCACAGTGTCCTGCAACTTGCAAAGGACACTCAAAGTATCTCCTTGGATGTTAAAAGTTTAACTTTCACCATCTTTAAAGAGCAAATTCTTTGACTGCATAGGACGAGGTATAAAGGGTCCCTCAGTAGCCTCAAATGAGGATTTGCAGATTCTTTGCTAGGGAGATGTTAGAGGAATCATGGCTTATTTCCTAGTATGTTATCCATGTGTTCTTCATACAAGGGTTACCATGCCGGGGCTTGAAACATGGAAGCATCAGCTGTAGGTGTGGAACAGCAATGCTACTATACAGAGGCCTAAGAGACCCTTTGCCCTTCTTACGGAGGCTCATAGACTGCAGCCCTGCCTTTCAGGCCATACATTGATTCTGCGAGTTGGCTGTAGCTTCAGTATTATATTCCCAAATGAGATATTGTTTTCTTGTTTTATGTTGTTCTGTATTTATCTTACTGTTTTCTGAGTAATCTCCCATAAGTAATGGACTCAACTGTTTGGCAAATGGGCTAAAACTTTCTTAGTTTATAAAATAATTAGGAGTCCAAACATATGGTTCTTGCATCCAAGGTGTAAATATCTGGAGAATTTACTGTGTTTTCCAGAAAAAAAAAATAGAGTAGACCAATCTGTTACTTGTCCATACATTCATTCAACAAAGTCTGTGTTTGTTCAAGCAGCAAGAAGTGGAAACCAGCTGTACAAATTTCAAGCTCCAGAGCTTACAGCTGAGAAGGCAGATGATGAGCAAGACAAACACCAGACATGTTGTAAAAGGAATATTTCAGTTGGATGCACACTTCATATCATCTGTCAGTTTTCAAAAACATATGGC
Organism: Tinamus guttatus; assembly: GCF_000705375.1. Next base: position 110,873 of record NW_010589233.1, on the reverse strand, counting down.
TTCTAAACCTAGTATGTTACGCTGTTAATAATGTTATCAGATGGTATGTCAGTATTTTTCATTACTTGCAGCTATTTCAGTTAATCCACTTCTGCCTTTGAATACTGTATAAAATACATTGTTTTCTAGAAAAAAAAAATGAATATTTCAGTTTCTCCTGCATTACATGATGATAGTCAAGTGAGGTGGCATTCCCTGAGCTCCACGTCCTGTGTTACTTTCTGTAATCCACTATGACAGATCTTTCCTCTTTTAAGGTACCTTGAGCTTGCACTACCTTTCTAATATTGCATTCGCACGCAATATTAGGACATTTTAAGAAGGGTCTAGAACAGATTTTTAGGCTTAGCTTGGACAATTACAATTACCTTCAGGAGGAAAGTTTACTAAAGCATAGATCAGACTCGATTTTTATCACGCCCATGGCTCATCTGAACACTGTGCCTGCTCTGAAACTATTATAATTATAGTATAGCAATGATATATACACTATTGTAACAGTTTAC
>NW_010589233.1:83414-99079 GCF_000705375.1 Tinamus guttatus | reverse complement strand
AAAGAGATGTAAGATACATCTTATCTCAAGTGCAGCATGTTTTCTATTAAGGAGTACTCTTACTAATTTATAAGTCTGTTAAATAGAAGAAAATAGCCCAGGGCAGTGTGCCTGCTTGGACCGCATGTGATTCCTTGTGGAGTGACCCAAGGATCTGCCATAGCCTGCTGATCCAGTACAAAGTCCCTGGGTTTGAGTCACATCAAACTAGTCCAAAGTAGCAAAACACTGACACAGTGACTTGGGTCTTCCTGTGATGGGTGAAAGCAGGGTTGTTGTCCCCAGCTAAACTGTGATGAAATATTTGAGTGATATTGCCTCTAATTTAAAAAAGTACTAGAGTCAAGAAGGTTCTCTGTGTATTATGGAACTGATCTATTGCTGGAATAATTTGCATAGACTGAATGTTAAATATGTGTGAAAATTATTGTTTATATGGCATTTCGTTCGTTTAATGATTAAATCTCACATAGCAGTAAATAATAGCAACAAACACCCACTACGTCCAGTGTTTGGGGGTGGAGTTTAAACATGCTTCCATTCTCATGTAAATAATTTAAATTCCGTTGTGTTTTTTTTTTTTTTTTTCCTTTCTCCTTTTTGGTCTATATGTAGAAGGATCCTTATTGACACTGGGGAGCCAGCTGTTCCTGAATATATTGGCTGTTTAAAGCAGGCACTGGCAGAATTCAACATCTCAATTCAAGAAATTTTAGTGACTCACTGGCATCCTGATCATAGTGGTGGAATACCTGCTATCTGCAAAACCATCCCAAGTGGTAGGCCATGGATTTCAGATATTGCTGGAAATGTCTTAGACTTCTGACAAGAAATAACTCTCTCTGGTGATAATATGAAACAGCTGGATCATTCTTTTGGAATCTCCATATAAACTGCTTGTAATTTCATGATACCATTGTGTTGAATGCGTAGAATGAGATCAGCGAATGATCAGAGTATTATAGTACTATGAGTTTAATACCTGAGTGTAATTTCATATGGAATTTTTCTTGTTTGAATGAGCAAGAACCTACTTTGCCATCAGCAGTTTGCACAGTATGAAGAAAGAGATATGAGAAGAGCTTAATACTTGTCTAAAAGGACAGTAGTAACAAATTTACTCTTGTTTTCAATTAAATAAAAGCAGTAAGGAACTAAATAACTTCCTTTCTGAAGAGGAAACATATTTTTAAGATTCCTTTCAGTCGACTATTGATAATTATTGATAAATTACAAACCACAAGTCATGAGGGGAAAGGGGTCAGGAGAGTTTGCAGGTAAATTCTAGTACTGGTGTATTTTATATCGGTACATCTTAAGTGGAATTTCAGCTTAAGTAGCTGAGAAGAGAATAAGCCTCATGGATAATGCTGTTGCTGCTTTGTCAGACTCTGTCACACACTGCAGCTTTATCAGTTTTTGTGATGCTGCCAGTACTTATCTCCAAGGAAGCCTGGACACTACTGAAAACAGTATTGGTTTCAGTGAGGATTTTGACCTTGTCAGTCCTTAAGGATGACTATCAAGCCCTGCAAGTGTTATGCAGTTAACTGATTTCTAGGTTGTTCTCTGTAGCATCCTTGGCCATTCCAGCCAAGATACTGAAGGAACGTGCACAGTTCAGAACTGCAGATTCTGAGGGAAGCCCAGGTCCAAAAGGGAGCCATCCAGTTCTAGGCAAGTGCTGAATGGTGCCTTTATGAATCATGTCAGCCTCGAGTTCAGAAATCTCTGTGCTACTTTAGAAACTTCGTTTTGAGGTTTTGTCAAGAAGAAACATCTTGAATTGAAGTTTCTCTACAAATTTGCCTTTTTTGCTTTTCCATCTTCAAAACTGATGCAGGTACACAAGAAATTTGTATTCAGATTCAGAGGTTTCTCCCTCTTCAGTGTTTGTGGCTTCAGAAAAAAGTTGCTTTATAAATATAAAATTTCTCTACAAAATTCCTTATTTTTAAATTTGCGTTCATGTAAAGTAATGATTAATTGTGCTTCTACAAAAAGTACTCTTGCTGTGGAAGCAGCTTTGTTAGTGGCATATTTAAAATGTGAACCTCTGTGTTCTTTTTCTGCTTTCTTTAAATAGACACCAAATATCGCATCAGTAAACTTCCCCGTGTCCCCCATCGTGAAGAAGTAATAGGAGAAGGTGAACATGAGTATTCATATCTTAAAGACGGAGATGTCTTACAGACAGAGGGAGCCACACTCAGGTAAATGTCAATCTCTGCAGGTTTTTCCCCTCAGAATTCTGTTGTTTCTGTGTATCTTAATTTTTAAGGATCGGCAATCCATGCATCTGATCCTGCCAGTACTCACCCACTCGGATGCACTTCCTATTGTGATGCAGGAAGGATTTATTTATTGATCGTTTTTGTTCCTCTGCAAAGAAGTTAGGAATACGTGAAAAATCCTGTTCATTTTTCTTTTCAGGAATAGTTTTATACACATTATCATTGCTTTAGATGAGTAATTATTTTTAATGGAGAATTTAAAATGCTCCATATGGACAATTTAGCATGCCTTTCTCTTTAGTATGAAAATACATACCAAGGAGATAACTTTGTTCAATTTTAATCATTTTGGCTGTCAGGTTCTTGCAAAGTGTGAATTTAAGAGGACTTTTATTTTCCAGGGCCTGATGCTTGTCTTGTTGGCATGAGTAAATCTGAAACCAGAAGCCACCCCCCCACTCCACCCCCTCCAAAAAAGTTGACCATCCTCTTTGCACAATTCTTTCATCCAAAAGTCAGGAGTTGTCTGCTTTCCTCATTGCTTAGGACTAATCTTGCTGTTTTCCTCTATTAGATGTGAAGTATATCCGAGTGGTAGCTGTCTGATTGGAAGAAAACCTATACAGGATATCATTGTTAAAAAAACATTTTATTTTATATGTTTTTAAAAAAAATACATGTCGAGATCCAGGGGAGATTGAACCTGTATCACTGTTGTGAGTGGGCCATGTTTGGACAAAATAAGCGGCCAAGCAAGACAGAGGTGGCATATTTTGTGGTTATACAGCCAAATTTTGTTTCACTAAATGCACAGATAGCTTGATTCAGTCAGTATTTTAAGGGTACTCTTAGATTCCCCACTGATTCTAAAACAATAGCATTATCCACATTACATTTTTAGTCAGCTACCTTCAAGTTTTCAAGGAGGTGTGCCAGGCTGTAGTTTTGTTCCGTGCTGGTCATGAAGCTTCCTGATCGATTTTCATCAGGAGCTGGAATACATCACTCTCAGAAAAGCAGGACACTGTCAGCCTGATTTACGGTGTCCCTGCAGGCAAGGGCTCTCGGGCTTCCTGCTGCTCTGGAGCCCTCGCACGAGGTGCTGCTTGCCTGGGAACTGTTTGCAGTTGGCCTGTGCACCACATTTGGCAGCAGCTCCGCAGCCTCCTGCTCTTCCCTTCTGCAGGGAACGAGAAGGTTTTGGTGAATTGCAGCCGTGATGCTGCTCTGAGTTGCATCATTTCGATTGGAACCAGTCTCAGTTTGAAGCCTTCTGCCTTTCAGAAATGTCAGTGAAAGGACACTGCAGTGCAGCTTTCCAGTAGCTCGAGTTACTTCGTACATGCTGACTGTCCTTCCCCCTTTGCTGCACTCTGATGCATTCGGATTCACTCAAGCTGCGGGCTCCTAAATCTTACCTTTAAGATATTTAGTGACCTGCATATAGAACAGCTAAAAGATCATCATTCTGTATTGTATCTGACAGCTGTGTTCCACTGTGTCATGGGGTTTTTGGACAAAAGCAAAATTCAGGAAAGAGAATTTCTTCTGGGTTGGGTACAGAAGTATATAGCAAGTTTCTAAAAGGATCAGCAATATCATCTTTATTCTGTTCTGTTAAGTGCCTACATATGTCAATAACTTAATATTTTCCAATCTGCAAATAATGTGTCGATTTTCCTTTCTAAAGCTTCAGAGTAAAGCCCTCTGTGCCACAATTCTACCTGGCTAGCCAGCTTTCTTAATAGTCTCTTGAAGAATATACAGATGTTATTAGGATGTGCTGTGAAAATAAAAGTATGACAGTGATCTCTGTGGTTCTCTACATGGCATTGGAAAATGGACTGGTGTTAGGCAAAATGGCATTGACATTTTAAGTTCTTCAGTGCTTTGCTAATTTTTGTGTACTCTATTATAAATGTAAGGATATATTATTATTTGTTTCTACCTTTTGAAAATTATGCATAAATGACTCCTATATGAAAAATGTATGTTTGTTTTTTGTTGTTGTTGTTGTTGTTGTTTTTCATTTTTGTGTCTTTAAACAGGGTTTTATATACGCCTGGGCACACTGATGATCATATGTCTTTACATCTAGAAGAAGAAAATGCTTTATTTTCTGGTGACTGTATTTTAGGAGAAGGAACAACAATAATTGAAGACCTTTTTGAGTACATGAAAACTTTGCAAAGGTTATTACAAATGAAACCAGACTTAATTTATCCAGGTTAGTAATTTTATTTTATTTGTGTGATTAAATGCACTGTATAATTTTTAATTATCTCCTCTAAGGATTTGATTACAATAAGAGTTCTCAGCATTATTGCTAATATAACAATTCAAGTTTATTACTTAATATGTGTCCAATGTAAAGTTGTTAACTTTATGGCATTGTTGCTGCAGGACCATAAAACCTCTAAAACCTCTCTCATTGATAGAGACTGTTGTAGAAAGCACAGAGCAAGTTTGTTTTCCTTATATTACTCTGTCCATCCCCTTTTGGTCCTTTGCATCTGGGTACACTATCTGTTGGGTAACATAGTAAAGTTTTTGGAGAGAGACTCGTGTCCTTTACATCACAGATACCATCATATAGTTCTGCAGCCTTCCAAGATGAGTTTGCAGTTTATCGTAGTTAATGACTTAGCTTGAATTTGAGCAAGAGCTAAGAGATCAAATGTGCCATTCTAATAATTTGCTGACTCATTCAGCGACTTTTCTTCTTCTTTCCCCTCTATCTTCACCAAATCTTCAGAATGCATCTAATTTTCATATAAGCCATGTGTATGTTTGTGAAGATTGGTTTTTGAGAATTTACTGTGTAATGAAGATTTAAGCTCCTTGTTTTCTTTTTCAGAACTATTTTTCAGGACTCTTCCTCACCTTCCTATTTCATTTTTTTCACACTAACCATTTTGAGTGACTGCATCTACCTTCTTATTTTCTTCCGTCATCCCTCTCTGTTTAGCCTACATACCCAAATCCTTTTTGTCTTTGTTCTTAAAACATGCTTCTTCTGAAGTAAGTGCTCTTAAATAGCATTTTTATGCATAGATCTTAAAGGAAAGTGTCATTATATGTATTTTGTGCGTGGGGAACATAGAAATAGTGACTCATTCATGATCACTAACTACTGGTAAAATTAAGAATATTTTAGGCTCTTAAATCTACTGCTCAATCAAATGTTCTTTTTCTTTCTTAAATACCTACAAAACAAAATTTGTTTCTCTAATTAAATTTCTGCCATCCTAAAAACCTATATGCTAAATTCTACTCTGTTCAATAGTTTCATTTGCTGTATTTAGGTCTCCCTTAATTATTATTTATCTAGATTACACACTCACTAAGGCTGAATGTTTGTCCCACTTATCTGTAACTGTTTACTCCGCTGCTGTAAATATGTTCATGCTGCATGTGCAGTTAGGAAGGCAATAGGATAGTCTGTGATTTCAGTGATGAGTAGCGATGCATTGAGCTGGTTTAGAACTAATTAATGTTATCACTATTGCTCAGTCAAAATAATTATTTATAGTATTGGTAGCTATTATAGTAAAATGGGAACTAAGAGGTAAGAACAGAGGGTGCTTTGTTTTACCTGTGCATCCTGTGTAACCTGGGTTCACTGACCTTAGTATAAGGTTTCCATACAAGTTTCCAGAATTCTAGTACTGCTTCTCTCTTCCCTGCCTGTGCTTTAGCACTTACGCTAGGGGAGCATGATGAATTTTTTTAACAACTTGACTGCTTGCTAAGTGTAAGTAGCTAAATTTAGCCAATGCTCCTTCCTATTTGTCTGTTTTTCTGTTGTTTTTCATTATTTATTTATTTATTTATTTAATATGGAAGGGATTTTGCACCTAGAACAGGCACTTCAGCCCATGTGCAGCTAATACTTGATTAAGAATCCTTGGGAATAGAAAAAAATGTGTTTTAGCCAGCAGAGGGCTCCAAATCCTATAATATACACTGTTACTTGATAAAGTAGAAAAAAACAGTGAGGTCTATGCAAGACTTTGATCCAATTATTTTTGAGTTTTATTTATTTATTTATTTTTGCTTTAATTGCACACCTGTAGAGTAAGAGAATTGGTATTACAGGGTGTGATGAGAATAAATACTGGCTGTGATTATCTGGGCCATACAGAGACCACAAATAATATGAAGCTGTCTGACCAAAAGTCTAAATCATTATTGGAAAGATAGTTGTATTTCATATCTTGAAAAAAATCATGAGAAATGATGAATGATGCAGATCCACATCTAGATGTGGCTCCCAGCTTTTTGGCATTGTTTTAAAACTTGGCCACAGGGGTATAGTGGATTTGGAATTCCTTTAACCTTGCAAACTGGGAGTTCCATTCTAGATATTGGGATTACATTTGTAGTACACCTTAGTAAATTAAAAAATCCATAATTGCAGGAACTAGTTTCTGTAGATGTTAATTTGAATGCTCTCTTCTGACTTCTGTCACCAGAGAATGTAAAAGAACGGACAATTACCATTATAGTTTCTGCTCTGCATACCCTAATACTATTTTTAGAAATTTAAGCTGTGTTTTTATAAACAGTAATATATTTGCTAGAGTTATATCACTAAATTATTATGCAAAGAAATAGAGCTTCAGATTAAATATTTTTGATGTTAATATGTATTTTAAATTATTAAATCAAATTATTATTAATCATGTGCATAGTTTAGACATACTGCTTATCATTTATTCATAACACTGTATTGTATAAGATAAGCCTAAATATGTATATTTGAATTTCTAGGTCACCTGAAGTCAGTATATAATTTGAGATATGTATCGACGGTTTTGACAATTGTCAAAGTTTCTTTAGACACTATTTATTTCACAAATATTCAAAGCTTGAAGTAGTTGTTCTTCTATATCCTCTATCCTCTGCCTGATGATAGCCAGCAAGCTGTTCTTGCCGGCTATCCTCAGGCAAGATAAGCTTTAAGCTAGAAAGTCTTAAAATCCACTTAGTTAACAACCCAAAATTACAAGTAGAAAATGTGACCATGGGGAGGTGGGGCAGTATTTAACTTTCCACAAAGCTCAATCCTTTATCAATAGGAATAGCAACCAAACCTTTTTCCAATTAGAGTCAAAGACCTTTCAGTAAGTAGCATTACTGATGTGGCTTGATAAATCTGGTGGGGGGGAAAGCGGGGAGTGAGTGTGTTTTGTTTATTAAACTAAATTCAGGCAGACCTAAAATGACCCATGTAAAACCTTTCTTCTATATTGTTTATTCCTGCTACTGTGTGTCAAGTTTGGTTCACTATTTTCTCTTCTATTTATATTGTTAAGGATGCAAATGAAAATACGTACATGGGGAGTAGTATGAGCAAGTCCTGAAAGATTTAATTCCCCCAATGAAACACGTTATTTCTCTCTCTGTGATAGTTATTTACTCCCACAACAGGGACAGTAGCCTAGAACACAAGTCTTTGCCTCAGCCATGACTGTACACGGTCCAGTATCAATTTAAATCATCGGTATCAATATCCCAGGGTGAGACAGACAGAGGTAATAAAATAATCTGAAATTAATCTTTCAAGCCCTTTAAAGGCTTAAAGTAATGTTTAAAATAATGAACTCTTTTTATCCTTTTTTATTTAAAAGCAGATTAAAGTAGTCTTTGCTTCCTTTCTTTATTCCATCAGAAGCATTACTTTCCTATTCAGACTTCTTAGATCTGTTTTCTTTCTCTCCCTTTCCATTTTCATCCTTACCAGTTGCTGACTATTATGGTGACATTCTAAATTATTTTTGGCCTATTTATATTTTAAAAACGTATGATGTAATATATATGATGTAATATCAAGCATACTCTTGTCAAGCTGGTATGCACACAGATACTGCTCCTTCCATAAGACCTGTACGCCAACCAGAGCTAACATCAGAAAGAGTCAGTTATCTCATAGCATACTTAACTCTGCTTTTAAATAATATAGTCTGTGTATGGCTTTCAATTTAGGTCATGGACCAGTGGTACGTGATGCAAACGCTAGGATCCAAGGATACATTACTCACCGAAATGCACGTGAACAGCAAATTCTAAGCGTTTTGCAGAAGAATGCTGGAAAATCATATACATCCTCGGAGCTTGTGAAGATAGTATACCAGGTGATTCCTGTTAAGTTTTTGGATACAACTTAAAAATGAAGCTATAGTCACAAAACTGTATGTAACAGCCTAGGTATTTGAGTGAAGGCTTCAATGTTGACCACGATGGCTTTTTAAAAAAGCATTTCTGCGTGTTCAAGACACATGATTCTGCATTTAAATAGTATTGCCTAAGCACTTCATTGGGTTGGAGCTCAAATGATTTTTTCTAACTTCTCGCTTCACTAACTAAATGGTGCAAAGCTTCGTTTTCAAGGACCAAACAAAAATTAGGTTGTAGTGTTTCAGACAGAGTGGAAAATATGAGATGACTGCTTTTCTTTCATTCTGTATTTTAACAAAAAAAGTAGTATGTCAGAGGGTATCTGAAGTCACTTAGAAGGACCGGCTAGAACATCTAGATCCAGATTCATCAGCCCGCAAAAGGGTGCAGGTGCCTTGCGGTTTGACATGAGCTGGATATTGCATTCAGAGGTTGGGTAGTTCCTGTGTGTAAGAATACTTTTTTGCTGTATCATCCATCTTCACACAACCTCTCTAATTTGTACACATTAGAAAAATCAAATTTTCATATGTACATTTACTACAAAAGCGCAACTTCTCCTGTCAATATTTGATAAGATTTTTCTCTGTGCTGATTTCTCTGTAAAAATTTAATGCTAAAAAGTGTGATGGTATTCTCTTTAAAGATTCTTTAAAAGATTCACAATTAAGCCATTTTCGGTAACTTTTTCTGACAGACCTATGCATTATTTCTGATTTTTTAATTATTATTATTTAGAAAAAGGCATTGCTTTTAGGAAGATAGTTCTTTCCAATTCCCAGAAGGGAATTTTGAGAAATACTATCGCTTGTGTGGGAACATTTTGCTATAAATTTCGCTTGAAGCATTTTTTTCTTTTTTAGTTGTTTATTAATAGATAATAATTCTTAAAGCTATTTAACCCCCTGCAAATATTTTTGTGGAATAGAAATAACAGGTATGCATGGAGAAATGCAGTTTTGAATTGGTCATTAAGATGTGTGGGGGAAAAAAAAACACCTAGCTACATGGACAGCTCGATACAGACCAAGTTCAGAAGAGCAGCCTTAGTGTTGGCCAAAGTTTGCATAGGCAAAAAAAATAAGCACAGTAAACAAAAGGGTGTTATTAGGCTATGAGTTTAGCTGGTGTAAAGTCAGATTTACTCATTTAAGGTATTTTTCCTTACTGTTTAACTGTGTGTTGAATACAGGTTCTCTTCTAAATCGGTGTGTTAAGTCATGCATTCTGTATCACAAGAATTTGGAGACATTTAAACAAATATAAGACGTATATTTGTTTCCACTAGGACATTCCTGAGAATTTACTGAAAGCAGCAGAAAAGAATCTCGTAGTCCATCTAAAGAAGTTGGAAAAAGAAGGAAAAGTGTGTAAGTTGGGGCTGGGGGGGAGGCTTGTTTTGATTTTTTTCTGTGTATTGTTTTGTAAAATGTTTGAGTGCAATGTATAACAATATATTGTTTCCTGGAAGAAAACAGTAATTAATTTGTGACACGGTTCTTGTAGGTATCATTCAGACAAATGAAAGTAGAATTAGGCTTAAAAAATCCATAGTTATAGAGTATATCTAAAATTCTAGAAAATATTTTATTAAGCGTTTATAAGAGCACTGCAAAAATTACTGCAATGCCTACCATTACTTTGAAACTTTGATTTAAAACATGCTCTTGAATATATTCCTAATATCAGCATTTATGTTTTTTAATACTTTCTGAAATACATACCTAAGTATACATGTACATAGTATTTGTGGAATTTCATTTCATGCTTCTGTCTTCTCCACATATGTATTGCTGTGTGTTTGTGTCTAGAGAGGGAGATCTCATGCAGTGTTCCTCTTATAATTTCAGTACAAGTCACAGTATTTAAGTAGTGTGACTATATTTAGTTGACTGGTTTTGTATTTAATTCTATTTCTGTAATAGCATGAGCAATTGGAAACATTCCTCAGCCAGAGGCTAAGGTTTTATTTCTTTCTGGAGATTAAATAAGCATACCCTGGCCTGCCTATACACTAGTGGATAATCACATGAATGTGTAAAAATGTTTTTTCCAGCATTTACTAGCTTAATGACGTTACTGTATTTTTCCAACTTGGATCCTCTGTTTGTTTTAATCATAAATCAGCTATTTAGGTTTGATACTGTTTGAACATGTAAGACTTGATTTTTGTAATAATGAAGACTTGATTTTTATTTTAAGAAAATAACTAGCATCACTCCAATACATTTATTGCTGAGGTTCAGAAAATGAGGTCTCCACACATGCTTTGTGCTGAATGCCATGGGAACTTACTTAAATGGTCCCTTGGCTTCGTGCACCAGCTTTTAAGTATGATCCCAATGTTTCAATATTAACGTACGTGTTTGAACTTTAGTCCTAAGTATTTCTTCAGCTTGGCTATGCACAATTCCTTTGGGCCATCAGATGCTGTTGACTAAACTTGCTCTTTCCCTTAAATGTCAAGAATAGCTCCTAAAGTAGCTGTAATAACAGTATTTTGTGTGTAGATGTAGTAGTGGATAAATTAACTTTCTCTTTTAAGGAGGACTTGCAACCTTCCTTACAGAAAGACTCTGTGTATGAATCTTAAATATCCTGAAATTAATTTATTGGATTGAGGGAGCTTGTGACTTTCAAGCAGTCATCTATTAAGCTAGTTTTTATCAAAACATTTTTCATGCTTGCTGGACATAAATAGCTCTGTTTTCCTCAGAGATCACCTTTGACTTTTAAGGAGACAGCAGATACATATTTTCAGTGAGGTATCTGGGTGCTTCACAGAGTAGCAAATGCTTGACATTGATGAAATTTTTAGTAACTAGGGGGTGTTTTAATCAGATTAATTCTTGCAACTCTTTTACTCCAGTTGAAGGCCCTTACCTGTCTATTCCTACTTTCCAAGAATCACAAGAAGTGACTTTAATTTTTTTTTCTTAGTGTTTGTGCTTGCGTAGAAAAAGAGCAATCTGTGAAGAACATTTGTTTTTTGTTATGTGTTGAGCTGTCTAGTGTTGAAACATCTGCTAAATCTTTGTATACAAACTAGAACCTAGATCTGTTATAAGCACGCTTAATTGGACATGACCTTTGTCAGTTTTTCAGGTTAAATCAAGGACATCTGTTAAGGGAAATTAATTACACTGATTCTAGATATTTAGCATACAAATACTCATATACATTATTTTTTTCATTTGGCTTTGATTTGGCTTTCAGGTTCTGTTTTAGTTATGGGGGACTTGAGTTGCAGTCCTAAGACTTAATTTTCACTTAATTTTCACAAAATATTTTTCCAGAAAAGACATGTCGTCAGTATCAGTAATTAATAAATAAAACCGGCAAATTCTGCTACTGTGGATATGAACTCCATGCAAGACAGGGCCATATGCTGGCTGCTGTTGTTGCTAATTCACCACTTCATTCTAGGGGCCGCCGTTCATGTTTTCACATAACTTTCCTAACTTCAGTTAGGAGTGATACTATCTTTATTGATACATATATCCTACTTAATCTTTACATTTTTTAAAAACACAGGTGCTGTGATCAATTTTTTTATCTGCTTGATACCAGTGATCATGTTCTTAATTTAATAGAACAATTTTTTGTTCTCTGAACTACAAAAACTTCAGAAATGTAGCACATGCTCTGCTGCCACAAATTTCTCAATATCTAGAAATATTAATGTTCTGTCCTCTGAATAACTGTAGGGCAATTCAAACCTTTAATAATGTTTTATATCTCTAAAATGTCATAAGACAGTTTTTGTAAATAGGTTTCCATTAACACTGAACGCTGTCCTGAAGGAACATACTACAACAGGTAGTGATCTTTGAACAAGTGTTATGTGTGTACTTGTGTACACATACACATATTTCAGATAAGTCTAATGTTTATATATAGCATCTGTGTATTAGTTTGTAATTAATTTGTGTTTTTTTTTTTCTTAGCAGTACATGATGCCAACTTCAAATGGAGGAACAATTTGTAAATTATACAAGATTACTCAAGGATTTTCTCAATCTGCACAGTTAACCTGAAAAAGCTCAGATAATATGTAAAATTAAAACTAATTCCTCTTTCATTTAAAAAAGTGCTTACACAATTTCAAGGTAATGTTACAGTTAACTATTTTTTTACGTTCTACTGTATTGGAATTTTAAAAATGACAGATACTAATTTAATAAAATGAAATTAATATAAAGCTGCATGTTACTTCTGTTTTAAAATATTAGCTTTATCATCAGAGGAAGAAGATGAAGAACAAAGCCTGTATTATTATAAAGTTAGTAAGTTGGTGATGAAAAATTGAGAGTGAAAAATAGGCTTAAAATATATTCATTTGATTTGCTTTATCTGTGAATTCTAAACATCAAGTAATTTTGTTAAAAAGTGCAAATACTGTTTTTATATTCCTTTTATTTTTAATCTAGCTGCCTGTATACCTCTTTGCTGTTTAATCAGTACAAGAACTGGGTTTGAACAAAAGTTAAAAGTAACTCCAGATTTTCACATTTTCTTATGGAAACACTATTTCTATGGAACTAATTCTAAGGATTTATCAATTTAATGTCAAAAATTTTAAATTATTTTCTGAGATTCTACAGAGTGCAATAAAAGCAGTATATAGATTGATATGTATTGTATGTTATCTACATGTCACTTTAACAAACTACTTATTTTGCTAGCACATTTCTATTAAACATATTTGCACCACAAAGATTGTAATTAAAGATTGTTTTTATTGAAGGATTGTGTGTTGTATGTTTAAAATAGGGAGTTTTAAATGAAGTTGAACTTTACATTTAGTTTTCTGTGTCACTTAACTTTCAGAATAATTCATAAATATTTTCATTAGTTTATATAAAGAACATGGCATCTGTGATTTATGCATTTCTTTTAACGCTGGCACAAGCTTTTTTTAAAAAAAAAAAAAAAGGTACCAAAGACCTATATATCCTTAAAAAATGTTGACATCCGTTTAATGTTCAAACCTCTACCTTCATTTGTGAAACATAAGGGTATTTTTAATAGATATGATTTAATTGTTTTATTGTATTGTTAATAGCATTTGTTTGGATCAGCTGAGATAAATCTGATATAAAAATATGCTCAGGAACAAAGATCCAAAATTGATAACATTTATCTGCGGTTTCTACCGTGCCTATAAATAGGGAAATGTTAACTTCCTGCTCCATAAAATGATGCATTTTTGCAAACTTCTTTGGGCCGGTTTGAAGCCATATCATGACTCTTGCTCATACTTCACTTTTTGCACGTTGCCATTTCTGGCTCATCTTAAGGTTTTCATACTCTTATGTCATCTGTTTACATGAGATCTTCTGGTTCAACCACTTTTTTTTTTTTTCCTCACCCAGACCTTGGTTTTTTTCAACTCCTTTGGAATGTTTCTCGCTGTATTATTACTCAGAACCTTTCATATAGACTTTTTTTTTTTCCTGCGGGTATTTTATTAATTCAGGCTTATTCTTGCTAAAAATGGAAGTTACTTCATCACCCCTCTTCTTTTGAAAAACTTGTATCTTCTGAATTACAACTTTTTGCTTCAGAGGAAAAAAAATAAAAGCAAGATCAGTGAATTGGAGTTTCCTGCAAGGGGAGGGGAAGCACGAGAATCTGAAACGCTAGACAGAGCTCTGACACCAGGGGTCTGTTACAAAATGGTGATGTTTCATTAACTGCCTGAGCTAGGCAAGGAAACTACTGGCAGGCAAAATGTCACTGCACCGTTTTCTTCTGTTTTGCTATACTTCACTTAAAATGTGTCAGATTGGCTTTAGAAGTGAGCTGTCATCGCCTGGAAGCTGCAGAGAGAGAAGGAAGGGGTAATACAATTCAGAGAATTACATGTTCCTTGTGCTGCAGCAAGCACGGAAAATCCTTGGGAGAAATAGAAATTTAAACAGACGTAAGTTGTCATTAACGGTCGTATATGGTGTCTGTGAAATACTAAAAGCAGAGATTGCACCATGATTTATATACAGAGAAAAATACTTAGCTATTATGACATGTAACAGTCTTAGACTCCCTAGTGATTGGGAGATTTTACATCAGAAAGAATGCTTCTTTAAAAATTTAATACTATTGTATGTGCCATATATGTAAATATAAAAATAGGGATTAGCCTGTTTACATCCAGGGCATTGAAGGCATTCCTCTTCACAGAAAGCATTAAAGATGAAGAGTAAAAACAGAAGTCTCATCCAGATGGAAGAGCAAGACTGGTTCAATGCACTAGCTGTCCAAAGAGCTGGGGACGGAAGTTGAAAGGAGCACGGACTAGCTTTCCAGGCACCTTTTAGGATTTTTGTCCAAGAAATAGCCTATGGCAGCAGGTGGTATCGTTAGATTTCAGAAGTAGCAGAGATATTCCGTGGTGGATGGAAGCTCAAAAGGTTGTTTTTCCCTTGCTTTTGCTTAGATTTTATTCTTGGTTATGTCTTTAGGCTGAACTCAGGAAAGGTCAGCACAGAGGAGGGGTGTTGTGTGTGTGTGTGTGTGTGTGTGTGTGTGTTGCTGCGGGTGTAGTGATGTGCTGCCACCTGACAGCCTCTGGGCTCTTACAACCTGCAACAGCTTTCAGGCTATCAGAAACTGCCTTCTCGTCCCTGAGTGACGGGATCATTTTTGAAACCTGGTCTTCTAAATACTGAAATGCAGAAATAAACTTGGCAAGTTTAGAGCAGCATCCCCTAAACAAGGAGCAGACCAGATTGACAGCTGACAGCCTCAGGTGTTTCCATCATTACACTTAGAGCTAGAAGAAACAACATGTGGCACAAACAGGAACTCCAGCAAAAGGAAGGGTTGGAAGCTGTTCAGATGCAGCAACAGTTTCTCTTCTTTAGCATGGCAGTTTATAGTGTTTCATCGGCACGAGCACAGATACAAGAAACCAAGAAGCTGCGCCTGCCTGCCTGGCTGAGCAGCAGCGGCAGATGCTCAAGGCGTTTGCTGATCAAAGCCTGTGAAAAGGATGTTCCATCCCCATCTGTTAGTTACATCCTGCGCCCTGCATGCTGCGGAGATGACCTGGTTTCTTTGTAGAGGGAGGGGGCAGGTGGATTCAAGACCATATTGCAAGAGGGGTTTAATTGTTACCCCATCCCCACCGACGGTGTTTGCGGGCGGTGTGTTGTTACATCCGTGGCTGCGGAATGCATTAGGATCTGGCTTCTGTGAGCGTTGCTGTGTTCGTTTCACAGAACAGCGGCCCAGCCAGCACGGGCAGCG
>NW_010589233.1:34853-82546 GCF_000705375.1 Tinamus guttatus | reverse complement strand
GTAATTTTGAAAGCCGAGCCCCCTGCCCCGTGTTGGCGTCGCGTTTATAGTGCCCGCCTCGCGGCCCGCGTTGGGGCGGTGTGCGCAGCTCCGGGAGCCGCCGAGGGCCGCCCCAGTGCTCCCGTTCATGCTCTGAGGGCTCCCGCAGGGGCGTCGCAGGAGGCCCGGGCGGCTCAAGAGACTCAGGCCAACTGGTTTGATTATGTCGGATTGTACGGAGGGAACACAGTACACCCGGAGAAAGCCTAGATGGAAAAAATCTAGGGTTTGTTTGCAAAGCAGTAGGAGGAGAGAGGGAAACAGGAGGGAAAAAAAAAAAAAAAAGCAAAACCTAATATCTTGTAGACAATTTCTAGGTTACCACCTGTGTTTGTTGGTATCTTCAGATATCCAAAGTATTCTTTCAAGATCCCTAAGGATACTTCCTGACAGTTCTGTAAATGCAGCAGGGATGCTAGTTTTATATAGAAATGAGAAGCAGGCCAGATCATAAATACTGGAATTTGGGGGGAGGGAGTGGAAGTGGGGGTTATTTTCACAAATCAACATGTCTTGTCAGAGAATATAGGGATCCTAAACCTCTCTTAAACTTGAAAATTAAGTGATAGTTACTGACAGGTAGGAACATGTGCTGCAGCTTATTGGGATTTTTATAATGTCGTGTCTTCCTGTCTGCAAAAGATGTCAGAACAGCATCCCCCCACCCCTCTTCTATTCATTCTGCTTTTTTCTTACTCTCCATCATAGAAAGGGTGGCATGGCTGCTAGTAACTTTCCTTCGCTCTGCTTTACACTTTTTGCCAAAGGGTGTGCAGGGCCAGAATGGTGCTGTGGTATTGACCTGGGTGGTAGCTTGCAGGCAGCTCACTCCATCTTTCTGCTTTTCTTCCTTAATTACCTATCCACATTTTCTACATCACCCACATATTTGATTATGGTGTTGACCTTCAACATTTGTCAAATTATAGAAGTAATTTAAAATGAAGCTTATTCTGAAATCCTGCTGTGTACATCATGGTCCAACTATTGCAGGGTATGGTTTGTGCAGGGTATGGTTAATATAGTAGTAGTGTGTGTGTTGGAGAAAGAACTGCAGGGTGCGGTATCATTTTAATATTGTGGTAAAGACCCTCTCCCTAGAGTAGAACAGAATTTTTGGCAATATTTAACTCGGAAGAATGTAGGTCTGTAAACAAACGTATAGGGGATTGTGCAGCCTTTTACACCTCTTAGAAGGTTAGATGAGTGGTTGATAAACAGGAGTCGGGGGGGACAGTGAAGCAAGTCAAGGAAGGGTGCTAAAACCAAGGACAAATATTTTCAGTTTAATATAGTTTATTTCAATGAAGTAACATGATTGATTGTCTTTTTCAGATTACAGCAAAAGCATCTGTCATCTTTGTTACGCTTCAGTATAATGTTACCATTCCTGCCACAGGTATGTGTCTTGAAGGAGTTTAGTTGTGTAGTTTCGCTGTCTTTTCTAAGTTGAGGATCAAATGAATTATTTAAAGTGAAATCCTTCAAAACTACTTAATATGTATTCAAACAATTTCCAGTGAAAATCTGTTTTAACAAAATAAGTTTGGTGAAAATATTCTACTGGATTCATTATTAGAACTGAAACTCATCTGATTGCTATATAAGTTCACATTCCTTCTTATTTTGGTTTTGCAAGTGGCTATATTTACTAGTCCAAGGGGTGTGTGTGCGTATTATAATTCAGCATAATTTCATAGTCCCATTTCGGTGTCCTTTGGAAAGCTGCCAACCTGCAATTAGGTCTTTATAGTACGTCTTCCCAGAAACAAGTTTAGGTTTTGATGTGATATAGAGTGACCTAGATCGTGATGCCGGTTTAATTTGGCGATAGTTTTTGGTCAGCAGAATGGGCATCTTCTGTCTAAAAGATTTCCCTTTGAGAAACAAAATTATTGGTGATCAAGCTGTGTCAGCACCTGACAGTTGGATTTTTTTTTTCTCTTAGAAGAACAATCTGCAGAAGCAATCTCTCTCTATCATTATGGCATCAAGGATTTGGCTACAATCTTCTTCTACATGCTTGTAGCAATAATCATACATGCTATTATTCAGGAGTATGTCCTGGATGTAAGTATGAAATGTTAATTTCATTAGGATGATTGTCATGTTTTAACTAGGTTTCATTACTATTAGAAGTAAACTTCTGCATTTAAAATATTATCTGTTAAAGCTAAAACTGACATTTAACTACATTAGAACTTTTAACTGTTAAATACTAAAGCATATAAATAACACTGGACTTTCTTTTTAGAAAATCAACAGGAAAATGCACTTTTCAAAAACGAAGCATAGCAAGTTCAATGAATCCGGGCAACTTAGCGCCTTCTACCTTTTCTCCTGTGTTTGGGGCACAAGTATTCTTGTCTCTGTAAGTGTACTCTCTCTTGTGCTTAAAGTGTACAAGGTGTTAAAAGTTGCACTTATTTATGATGATGACTTGTTCCTTTCAGCTATTTTTTTAATACTAGGTTAGAGATAAGATGCAAGATTCTGTTGCATTCTCCATCATAACTGAGTGTAAAAGCTGAGCTCTCGCCGTTGCTTAGCATGATGTGATTTGGTTTCCCATTCAAACAAATTATTAATAAAGTAAAATCTGACTTTATAATGCCACCTCTCTTGGGTTACTTCACAAATGTTAATAAATCACACAGAATTTTGGTAGCTTAGGGAATGGATGTGTTGGCAGGTAGCTAAAGGTTAATATGAATGAACCTTCAGATGCCCTGCTCTTATCTAGAGTATGAGCTTAGCCACTGGTGTGAATGCAAGGAGACTTTCTGCTCCCAGTGGGAAAGGCGTAAAGCATCTCATGTCCTTGCATGCACAGATATTTTGTGAGGTGTATCTGACTCTCTCTAATAACTTCCCCTCCCTCTCACCCCTCCCTAACTTGATGCTTAACTCAGGCTTAGTTTTCTACTGATCATGGAAATTGAGTTTCAAACAAGGGAAAAAATACATATTTTCCTGCATTTTTTTTTTTCCTAAAAAACTTTTCTCCTCTTAGTTATGCGTTCGGCTTGCTGGCAGTTTGCCAGGGAGAACTTAGAACTTCAGTGATGCTGAAATAACCCTCATTGTGTAAGGACATTCTGTTCTTGAATGGTT
The DNA here is from genome assembly GCF_000705375.1 of Tinamus guttatus. The sequence continues at coordinate 79,393 of NW_010589233.1, read as the reverse complement.
ATGTGTTTTGTTTGGGTCTTCAAGCCAGTTCATCTGTTCTTTTGTAAATGGAATAGGTTTCAGCCTGCAGCTTTTACTTCTGTTTTTGCACAGATATTTTGCACAGTTCATTATTTATGACCAGGAAGTAGAACATTGGGGGAAGATGTTGTTGTTGTTTGTTTTAACCTTTTTTTGGTTTGCTTTTTCAGGAAAACTATATATCAGATCCTACCTCTCTGTGGAGGGACTACCCGCACACTCTGATTCCGTAAGGCCTCCCCTTTAAAGGGTTGCTGAGGATGGGGAGGGTATCAGACATTTCAAACATAAGGTTTATCATGTGCAATCTGCATAGACTACTTAGTCTGTGAAACTAGACTACTGATACGTTTTTGTTTGTATTGATGCAGTTTTATTCTCTATCAATTTGTATCTTACAAAGTTCACTTTCTTTAGGCCATTATTTAAGTATGGGTCTTTCACAAGTTTTATTTGTCTTAATTATTTTTTAAAAATCTTACTTTCAAGGATAGCTGGCAGGAAAGATCTGTATTATTTCTTCCTTTAGAGAGCCTTTTTAATCCTTTAGAGATGGTAATTATATATTTTTACTAGGAAGTTTCTGAAACATTTTGAATTCATTTATAAAAGGTTTATAAATGGTTATTCGATTTTTCAATGTTTCTTTACACAAGCTTATTCAATTCTTGCTTTATTTACAGATTTCAAATGAAGTTTTTCTACATCTCACAGTTGGCGTACTGGTTTCATGCTTTTCCAGAATTGTACTTCCAGAAAACCAAAAAAGTAGGTTGAAAATGTTAACTGAAAAAACTCCAAACAATTAAACTCTAACAGCAGAAACAGTTTATTTCTTTTGAACTTTCAAGTTAATATGTGACCTTAGATTTCCTATCCTGTTCATATACTTATGCTTTCTTGGAAGCATTTTTTGAGTGCTCATATTTCTGTAGAGAAGAACAGTTGTGTTGTTGTTTTTATTCTATTTTGAGTTAAATCATTATTTCTAATTACAGTAAAATGCCTACATATCTGTTGCATAAATAAAACTTGCATTTCTCATTTATTGTAGGAGAGTCAGGAGTTGGGATTTTCCTCTGTACAACCAAATACGAGATTTATTTCAAACTCCTTTTCCTTGTAATTACAAGTCTGAATGATCTCATTTAAGTACAGTAGTGTTTCATGGGTGATGTATGGCAGAATACAAGCAGTGAATGATTTTCCAAGTCCAAGGAGTATTACTCTACAGGATTTGTTGTAAAGACACTTATTCTCAGCAGAATTTCTGGTTAGCTGTGTATTGAGATTTTTTGTTTTTATGCTCAGTTTTAAACTGCACATTCATGCTAAAGAGATTTTCTTGATGGGATTCTTTATGATATTATTAATCTTCAGTTTGCTTAAAACATTTGTAGCAAGAAGACTTTAGCCTTCCTTAACTGACCTAAAGTATATTTTTGCATGTTCTTTCTCAGGTTCACTTTACATATCAAATTTCCCCTTTAAAACTCTTCTCTTGTTACTCTGTGACTCGAGTGACTCTCTGCTGTCAGAGTTCTGCTTTATTCAAGAAAGTCAAAGTGCTATGTAGTCAGAGGGCCTTCATACTCAAGAGCCTGTAGCAGGCTCAAGAGAATAATACTGAGATAATGTGTTGGTGTGTGGATTAGCACCAGCTTGAATGCTGCTGTTTTGCAGATATCTGGAATATAAAAACACAGTTCAGCTGATGCTCCCAGGTTCTACTAGTGGGCATCTGGGAATTTTGGCCCATACCTTGCAGAAAAAGTGTTGAGAGTAAAAATAGTTCAGTTATTTTAGCAATTAATAGTTAATATTTCGCCAGTCACATTTGAATCTCTCCCATCTAGGCTGCTTTACCTTATTTGTTATTTTCAAGAAATTGCCTTCTGTTGCTTGGATCTGTTTGTCCTTATTACTGACATAGATGACAAGGGAAAAAATGTTCATATCTCAGCTTTCTGTATAGTGCACTTCCACCTCCATTACCGAAGTTGTTTTTTTAGTCTAATAGTTGCCCTAAGCAGATCAGAAAGAGCTATTTAAATGTTGCCACAGTTAAAGAGGTAAAAACTCAAACCCCTTAATGTTGCCACAGTTAAAGAGGTAAAAAGTCAAACCCCTATTTAGAAAAACTGAGAATCTGAACTAACTCTGACTCTGTAATTTGTCTAATAGAGCCTATTTCTTATTTTCCTCGGACTCCTTTAGGTCATTCTGTGTCCATTTTCTGTGCATGTGTGTTGGTAGGTGTTTTGGCAGGTGTTGGATTCAGTATTTCTGTTGATGTTGAGATAGTCTTGTATGACTTAGCACGTTATCTCACAAGGTGACCTCCTTAATCTTTATTTCATATAGCCAGGACAAATCTGAAGCCCCACATCTGAAGTTATTGGAATCTTTCCAGAAAGCAGGAGCTTCCTGGGAATATGCCCTATATGCTCCTGGGAGCTTCCTTTGAATATGCGCTATATACTATTTCAAGACCACGATTAATACTGTGGTTTTGTGTGCTTGGGTGGTGGTTTTGGTCGCAAGTTGGAACCTCCTGCTTTCGGAGTGCCGTGTATCCACATTCTAATTCACGTGTCCTCAGTGTTTAGTTTCTATGAAGTGTGGTCCAGTACAGCTGCCTGAAAGCTACCTTGAAGCGTGACCTGTAGTCTGGCAGCTCTGCTGAATAACATTGTTGTTTGTACTTGCCAGTAACCAGGTGCCAGCATCTTGGATCGCTGTGCATTCTAAAAAATAAGTGTCGGAACTTGTGAATCTTTACATGTTGTTCCATAGATTTTTTTTTCTCCATCAATTTGACAGAATCTGATGCACAACAAGCTTCCAGAACTGCAGGTTAACTGAGGATACAGTAATACATACTAGCCAAGTATTGTAAAAGCTAGTACAAATTCCCAAAAGTCATATCCGAGAAAGAGTTCTGCCCTTCTAAAATGCATCATTTTTATATCTTGGGCATACACTGTTGTAAGGAAATATAATGAATGTTACTGGTAAATAACAAACGCCAGTGTAGAATTAGAAGTTTTGGCCTAAGTAATTAGCTACATTATGGTAGCTGAGCAGGCAAAAAAAAAATTCCGAAGACTAGGACATAGGAAACATTGTGTATCGTATGTACTTTTTTTTCTCTCTCTAATTAGGAGGATATATTTCGTCAGATTGTCTACATTGGACTTTATCTCTTTCATATTGCTGGAGCCTATCTTCTAAAGTAAGTCATCTCTAAATGTTTTTTTTTTTTGTCTTTATTTCTAACAAAACGTTTGAGTGTTTGTTTTACTTGTTTTGATAGTCTGACCCATCTTGGACTTGTTCTGCTGGTATTGCATTATTTCGTTGAATTTCTTTTCCACATATCCCGACTTTTCTACTTCAGTGATGAAAGATATCAGAAAGGGTGAGTAGTTGTTATCTTTTCATTCTTGTAATTTCTGGTATGCCTCACAAGACTTATGTATTTAATAGATAGAAGCTAAAATTAAAAGCAAGTTCATGTAGTATTTGCTTAGAAGCCAGCACTTCCCAAATTAATCTTAGTATTTAAGTCTATATAACGTGCTTTTTTTTTTTTAACTCTATTCAGCTATTCAAGTAATAACGAGCAGTTATAAAACCTGAAATAAAATTTTGCACTTCTTATTAATACAGTAAAAGAGATTTAGAGGCCTGGCTCTCAGTGTAGAGGAAGGAACAACACAGATTGCTCTTGCAGTCAGTTTTGTAGAATTATGCTTGTGTTCTGATGTAATGGAAGGCATGTTCATCTGAGTTCAGCTGAAATTTGGTTTTAGGGCACACTTCTGGCTTATAGGAAAAGACTGTGAGGCAAGGGTTTTCCTGTATTTCCAGTATTCATGGAAGTCAAAATGCTATAGGACGGATGCAAAATAGTGAATTTAGTTAAGTACTTAAATCTCAAATGTTTTCTTGATTTCATACTATAAAGAGAATAAGCATTAAACATTAGTACTGGCAATTTTTATTGCAAACTAATCTAGAGAATTTATTTAATTTGTGGTATTTTTCTTTGTAGGTTTTCACTGTGGGCAGTTCTTTTTGTTTTGGGAAGGCTTCTCACCTTGATTCTTTCTGTCCTCACTTTTGGTTTTGGATTGGCAAGAGCAGAAGATCAGCAACTGAATTTCAGTACTGGAAACTTCAATATCCTGGCTGTTAGGTACAAGAAACTTGGAATGCTTTTTTTTTTAGCATAAGCTCTAAGCTTATGCTAAATACACATTAGAAAGTGTGTGTTATTAATGTTAATAATACTGAATTGTTAGGATTTTTTAATACAACTCATAGGGTCAGTAGATACAGCTTCTGTAAAGAAGTGGGGCACAATGAAAAGGATTGAAAAATTTACAGCCTACAGTTGAGGAATTTGTAATTGGTTATTCATTTTTGCTGGAAGAACCAGAATTCTTCAACACGTGAGAGGAATTTCTCTAACAGAACAATCCTTTAAAGTCAAGTGAATTCTAGATGTAAATGCAACTTCACAAAGAAACCTTAAACATTTCAGGATCTGTATAGGTAGCCATTATGCCCAAAGCATCTTTGATGCTGGCAGATGGTTCTCACCTATTCCCCTGCCTTCATTACAGCTCCTGTTGCTCTCGTGATACAGAACGTTCATCCAGCCACTTGGTCTTTTTATGAATTAAATCCAGAAAATGAAGCTGTAAAAAACATTCCCCATGTCAGCATTATTCTCTAGAATTAATACTTAGAACAGCCCTACTTTCTTTTATCCTGTGCCTCGAGAGTAGCTTTGAGAAGGTGAAAGCCAGAAACAAATCTCGTGCTTCTCAGCTTTGTTGGAAGTGCAAAGTCTTTACTCTCATTGCATCTCTGTCTTGGTTCTGGCGTGCTGTGCCCAACTGCTCTATGTGAGGTAGCTCTTGCATCTCTGAAAAACAAGAAAATGCATGTCACTGGTGAGAGGAAAAATAAACCATTTTTTTCTTCACAAATTTGCCATCTTGAAGGAATTCCTTTAATGTGTTCGAGAAACGTGAGATTAAGAAGCAATTTTAAACATATAAAAAGCCACGTGAGGCAAGGTGGCTCTTTTCTTTCATGTTCCTAGACAACTAAATAAACTTGCTAACAAACTTTAACTATGTTTTGTTTCTAGAATCAGTGTGCTGGCGTCCATCTGCATGGCTCAAGCGTTTATGATGTGGAAGTTCATCAATTTCCAGCTTCGGAGGTGGAGAGAACATTCTTCTTCTCAGCCTCAGTCAGTGAAAAAGAAGTTTGTAACAGCTAAAGGAAAGACATCCAGAAGAGAAAGAGGTTTGTATTTATATATATTCGCAGGTATCCTTAACTTCTCAGAAAGAATTTAAGCTCAACTTAAGGATTTTAATAAAAATGCTTCTAGAAAAGAGTTATGTTTCAGTCTCTAGATGACTAAATTATAGAAACTTTTTTTAAGCAAGAAGGATTTACAAAAATATTTGCATAAAAATTTAATTCTTTTCTAATTGATTGAGTATATTACTGTTTCCAGGGTTAATATGACATGATACTTACTATTTTTATTACTTGAGCAAAATATATATCATGATTATTTGTTCTTTTTTTATTATTATTAGTTGGAATTCCATTATCAGTTACCTCAGTATTTCTTACTATGAATTTCAAGTATGTTTTAAGTGCCTCTAGGCTCTGGCTCTTTAGGATAATGGAAGCAAATAATAAGAAAGCTGATTTATATTGGACTGTTTCCACTAAAAACAGAGTTCTGATGCTTCTTTAGACTGGAATTAATAACTGCTCACTACTGTCAACCTCCACAAAAGCTTTTTGGAAATGAATTGCTAACTCCAGATTTGGCCTTTGGGTAATGTTAAACCTATTTTATTCAGGACACATAAGATGAGTAGAATACGTTTTCCTTAGAGGAAAACAGACAAAAAACAAACAACCTTCCCCCCCGCAAAGAAAAATAAATATTTCTGTTCTCGAAACACTTGAACTTCCATGTAGTTGCTGCTGGATTAAATACTTTCCATGCATTGAAACTGAGTGTTTTTTTATTTTCTTGAGTCATTTCAAAGCTTATTACACATGATCTTGTGCTACCAATTATTTATCACCAACCAGTTTCTGGTATACTGATACTGAGTGTGTAAAGAAAACACACTCAGGTAAGGTTTGCACGGAGAGCAAATTGTAATCATAGGTAATTGATCTATTTTCAGGTTTTTCTTTTTCTTAAAATCATGTTCCTTAATGTCTATCTCTACATTCCCTCTTGACTGTTTTTAACTAACCACTGTGGGGGTATTTTTTCTCTTTCACTCAAAGCTAACATGTAAGGGGAAAGTTTTGGTGTTCTTTTAGTTAAGAACACTATAAAAAATCAGTTGGACTTTTGTTTTTAATTGGATGAAGTTACTTTACTATGCAAGTGATTTATTTTATCAGGGCTTCGTATTATGTTTTAATACCTTTTTTTTGTGGAACTAAATCTTCAAATATTCTTAAAACAGAAACTTAAGTTGCATGTAGATCAGTGACTCAGAAGTGTAGTATTAATTCACAAAATAATTGATAGGTCTGCTGTCAAAACTCAGGGTGGGGCAGGCCTGCACCTAATCTTTTAAATACAATGAAAACACTTCTAAAATCCCACAGATAAGTGTCATCCCAGATTTTTCTGCTGTGCAGATGGAGTGTGGCTTTGTTTGAAATGCTTCCACATCGTGCAGCAAGCAAGGATTTCTGAGAAAGTAAAACACACAATTCAGCTGTGTTTAAAATAGTCCTTAGCTTTTGTGGCTGGTTGGATTTTGTGTACCAGAACCCAGTAAAACATCTTAGTGCGTTGAAGACAAGAAATGACATGGTAGGAAAAATCCTTGTGGTGCAGTAGCTTTGGTACCTGGGCACCTGCTGGTTCTTGTATTTTTTGTTTTGGTTTTACTTGCTTGGACTTAACTGAAATTTTACTGCCTTAAACTTCTTCCTTGACCGTAAGCTTTTAAAATTGAGAACAACCCAACCTTTCTGAGAAGAATCCAAAGACCACCTTACACAGGCTTACATTAGTGGTATGGCATTTGCAACTAAATAAAGTTGGATAGTGTCCCCATGTTCTTATGGGAGTGATTGGGCATATTTGCTACTTACATTACTTTTTTTGTTGCCTGTTTACCTGACTAGTAGCATTTATGCTTAGTGCTGGGGAAAGGATGATAAGCAGCTGTTTTGTGGATTAGCCTTTCTCTACTGGCAATCTGCAGTGCATCTTGAAAACATCATCCCATCCATTTAAATACTTACTTTTACAAAAGGCTATAACTGTTGCTTAAAATATGATTCCTACTTCAAGTCTTTTGAAGAAAAACTTAAGTGGGAAGCATTAGAGCTGGCTCCAGGTACCTAGTCTTCAGAGCTCAGATACTTTGGCCCATAGTTCTGTTGTTTTCCTTCATTTTTCTGTAGGCTGTGTGCATTGTAACCTCATAGATTGTGGGTCCTTTTTTTTGTTTTAAAGCAGACTTTTGTCAAATCATATCTGTGCTCGTTGTGCAGATTAGAGCTGTTGAGACCTTTAAGTTGCCCTGAAAGTGGCTATAGAAATGGAGAGATGCAGCTGATAAGAAGCTCTTGTTTTGCTTAGAACAGTAACTATATGAAAGTTTGCAAAGGAGGAAATGTAAGAAATGAAGCAAGAAATATATGGTCAAAACAATAAAGAAGTATGCTTGGGAGTTACATGTGTAATGTGTGGCTCCAAAATTTCAAATGACTCTTATCTGTAGGTTGAATATCTTTTAAGAGAATTTCTGTCTGAAATATGCTGATTGTGGTTTTAAATCTAGCTCTGTCTATGAAGAATTTCCTGTCATGCAAAGTGTCTTGTCATGCCATTTCAGTTATCTTAGTAATCTTTAAATCTCGCACTCTTTAAAAGCTTTGTTATACATTATATATTATAAATATATATATATATATTATAAAAGTAATGATGGAATTGAACAAATATATATCAGAAAAGAAGTTAATAAAAGAGGATTATTTGCTTAGGACCTAATTAAAAGTAATGAAATACAAAGCATATCATTCTATTTGAAAAATGCATTTTCTTTTTTTTTTCCTAGAAAACGGAATAAATGGAACAGTGACCTCAAATGGAGCAGACTCGCCTCGTAGCAGGAAGGAAAAGTCCTCGTAAAACTGGGTTTTATTAAGTTAATTGACTAATGTCCCCAAAGAATCTGCTTTTTACATGGAAGGCCCTTCAGCACTAGAGATGTTACAGATTAAAGAAAATACAATTCATGTTTTTTGATTATTGCTATTGTTTGTGAAACTTTTTTTAAAAGCCATTTTGACTAAGAAGGGTTTATCTGTCTTCAAATACTTGGGGAGGGGGGTACAACAGTTTTTAAATAACATTGACACTTTTTTAGACCTTTATTGTGATGAAATAACTTCACTTAATGAGGATCACTGATGCAATGTATTACTTCTTTCCATCTTTTGTAGTCTTGGTGATATGTACTGTTCTACCAACATCACTTTTTCCAAGAAGTGTTGCAAGATCGAAGTAAAACCAGTATAGGTATCATAGCTTTTCAGTATATTACCTTGATTCAAATTTACAGTTCAAATTGGATTTCTAAGACCACACCAAAAAAATCTATTTTAACTACAACCTCTGTTCCAAGACTTGCCCCGTATCATTAAAACAGAACTGAACTGATGGGAATTGTTGCGGAGTCTTATTGTCTATGTTGGTTAGAAATCTCTTACAAGGAATAAAAACCTTTCTGAGATATAGCTTTAGCACTTGAAAATTAGAAGGGAGAGTGTACGTCATAGAGTTGATTTGAGTAGCACTATTAACTCCCGCCTGTGCTTTGACACTGTGCATATCTCAGAGTTAGTGCGCATTGGACCTTTCTTGAAAACTTGTTTGTCTGATTTTAGAGGGTGGAGGTTCTTGCTGTGTGTTGTCGTGTTTGTTTAGGAGGCATGTAATGCTTCCATGAAGAGGGAATTTGTTAGATAAATGGATCAAGTTATGACAAACATTCCTTTATTCTACTTTGCTTTGTTTCACCTCTGTTAGGAAATAGTTTTGATTTCTTCTATATATATTTTTATGAAAGAAATATTTAAAAGCTACAACTTCTTAAAATTGATTTATTGTGCCCTTTGCTACAACTGGAGAAATCTTAATTTAAGGTTTTGTCCATATCTGTCTTTCATAGTTGTATTAAATGTGAAGCTTTGTCCAGTTAATTTTCCAGTTTATTATGCAGTTGATGTTTTCATGTGTACCCCTTTGTAACGGCTGTAATTCATTCCATTTCGCTCAAGAATGAGTAGAAAATTGAATTCAGTCTTCAGAAGAAGTTGCTCAATCAGCCTTTCAAGTTAACGCGTATATCGGGCTGCTTATAGAGCGAGTGGGAGTTAATGATAGCAACAAGGTGATAAAATAGTTATAAACTGTAAGTAAAGTTGAGATGGTGCCCAGCAAAATAATAATTCTGCCTTCTGTATCCTTTACAGTTTGGTTCCTATGCAGAATAAACATTTCTAGTACAAAATCTTGCCTACACATAACTATCCATTCTTCAGTCACTTGAGTGATTCACAGTCCGTGCGGCATCCGTCGTTACAAGCTGCAGCTAATTTAAGTCACAGTTGTTGGTGATTGCTTCACAGCCCCTGACGTTATGCCAGGCTTGGATCGTTGGCTGTCAGAGCTCTGTTTACGTGGTGTGACTGTGAATCTATCAGATCGGCCCACGAACCTGGAAAACTGGAGCTCGCCCATTCTGAGGGAGATGTTTGCATTAAATACTCCTGCACAAAACCACGTTTCCTGCCTGCTCTTTAAACGGGGGCCTTCACTGAGTCTGTGCCTTGCCTTCAAGTTGCACCTTCTGCCAGAAGGGGCAGCTTTTTACAGCTTTCTAGCCTGCTGCTTTGATGCTAAAGCAGGTCATGCACAGTTTCTGCTTGTCTTGGTGCTGTCCAAATTTTCAAGGCCAAGGGAGATTGTGAAAGGCGCTTTGAAGGCGCTTGAGCTCTGTGAGACTTACTGGAGTCTGAGGGTTGCGATGGTTGTTTCCCTGAGGCAACTGTTTCTCGTAAGCCTCACTCTTTGGCTCTGTAGTCTTGAAATGTAAATTTCGGGTTCCTTTCCAAAAACTCCAAAAGATGATACTCATGCCTGTCAGTATTGGCATTGCTCTTTGTCTCCTTCTGGCCTTGTGGACATTTTTGGCCTTTGGATTTTCCAGAAAGCACTTTTGTTTTCACGATGGCTAATCTTCATCCTTGCCTTACAGGAGTTGCCTCTGTCTGCCTAGTATTAGACAAGGTTTTCGGTCGTCTTAGAAGTTGAAAAGAGCATTGAAGGCCAGTGTCTGTTGTTTCCTGTATAATAACTAAATATATATTTATAGTTTGGGGTGAGTTATTCTTAATTCCTCCAAAAAGAAAGATTTTTTTGTGTGTTTTTCTCTGTGGGGCAGACCGTCCCTCCCCATGAATTGACAAGTTTGAGATTCATATTTCAAGTTTACTCTTATCTGTTTTTACATTAGATGATTCTTTATTTGCCTCTGACTTTTTTTGAGCTACTCTTAATTCTGATTTAAATTGCTTTAATCTTTTTAAAATTCTGATTTCATACCTTACTCCATTGAGGCTCCGTAATCTAGAATCCAGTAAAGTGGAGAAAACTTAGCTGTCTAATCATGTTTCCAGAATTTTGGAATCAGAAGTATTAGAAATGGAAGTGACTAAACAGCTCACCACATTCCTATGCCTAATAAAAACAATTCATCCTTCAGCTGCAGTAATTTATCCTGGTCAATTGCCAGGTCTCACAAAGAGAAGGCTTTTTCCCATGTGCGTGGCTTTGAACCGTGCGGTTCATTTTTTTTTGGGGTTTTTACTTGGTTTTGTTAAAGCCCTGCTGTCCTGTCTGAACTCTTTCAAGACACGTTACTTTTTTGTGTAACCCCATGTCCAAGTTTATGATCTCTCTTGCTGAGAAGACTCAGACTATTCCTGGCAGCGTTACAGTAAGCTTAAAGGAAATGAGTTATGTTGGGATACTGCGTTTGGAACATCAGTGGTTCCTCAAAGCATTTTGATGTTTTTCCTGAACGCTTCTTTTATTTGAAAATTGTGTTTGTGGAATTACCCAGAATTCTAAAAATCAGTGTAATACACTAAGGTAGAAGCTGTTAGGCTTCCATAAAAAGGGCTAAGGATCTGGCATTCTTTTGGTTTTGGGATTCTTGTTTTGTTTGATTTGTTTGAATATCTAGGCAATAGCACCTGGAAGGATTTTGGGAGGCACAAAGTTTGAAGTGGGGCCAGGGAGGGGGGTAATTTCGTAACCATTTAATGTATGTGCGGCCTGCGAGGCCGACTGGCGGGAGCCCGGCTGTCCCGTAACCCTGACGTGCGAGTTGGGCACTCGTGGATTTGGGGCAGGGACTGAGGGGAACAGTAATGTGCTGTGCTGTATTGAGGTGTGCTTTTATCTGTCGCCGTTTGTGGGTTTCCAACAAGTTGGAAACTTGGGTTTCTTCTTGTGTAGGGTATCAGAGTGCCCTACAAAACGTAGGCTCTAGGGAGAAATAGTAGGATCTTTTGAAGAATCCTCTTTGTTTTAAAAGACTGACATCAGTCTTCATCTCGGTGAGTGATAGGGATGCGGTTTCCTTTGAAGTTACCGTAACTTCAAAGACGAGTGTCCTGTTCATATCTGAATTTCTCATGTTGCTAGTAGTGGGTCGCCTTTAAATCAGTAGTTTCATCTAGGTGATTTTTTTTTTCCTGTAGATGGTCGTATAGGGTCTGTATGATGAATATCACCTCCTTTCAGTGCTATCTTCCTCTCACAGCCTGAACTAGTCAGCTTTGTACGTAACAAGCCTATTTCTGTGCACATTAAGGAATTTGGAGTGCTTTTCAGAACCAAAATAGAAGCGGTGCGTGCCTGAATACTTCTAGATCAGACGTGCAAGAAGGAATAAGGCCATCAAAGTGATATACAGGGTGTCATCGGGACCCACGTGAGGAGAAGCGAAACTGAAGAGTCGCATTGCTGTGCGTTTATCCGGATTCGAAGCACACCCGTTCCCAGAGCAAGTGCCTTTCTGTGGGTGAAACCACCATTAACATCCGCAGCTCTCAGTTCCCCTTGTGCGAGCGGTGGGAGAGAGGCTCAGAGCTCAGCCCTGTTGGGCCTCTCTGCCTCTTAGAGACTCCTTTTTATGTTGACAGGACAAAGATGACAACTCCAATTTCAGCTTTAAAAAATAAAACACGCTGCCTGGTTTTGAATCTAAGACAGTTGTTCTTGATCTTTCTCGTTATGCCCTGTCAGTTACTCTTTTTTTGGGTTTCTGCAAGTACTTTGTTCAGCTCAAGGATGGCAACTCTGTGATAAGTGCACCAGAAGTGACATTTCCTTTTTCTTTAATGTATATGTGGAAGATTTTGCAGAATCAGTGTGCCTAAGGCATAGGCTGTAATTTTTCATTATTCTTTTTTTTTAACTCTCTATTTATTATCACTAATGTTAAAGTTCAGGCATTGTCAGGCAGCACAATGCAGCTGTCACTACTTCACCTCAAACACGAGGACATTATCCAATCTGATACACAGAAGCAAAACAGATATTAGTAAATTGTGAGCATTTTAGCAAAAAAATGGTATTTCTGAGTGGTTTTGTTAGTCTCAAAGTTTCCAGGTTGCAATTCACTATTTGCCTTTCTCGTTGAGGAAACTGGGCACTTATGATTCCTGAATTTTTAAACCATACTTCTGTTGTATACAACTTAAAGCTATTGATAGATGATGGGCAAGAGCCTGAGCTTTGTGTTGTCTTTTGTCAGCTATAAGGTAAAATGCTGAAGAATGTATCTTGCATTGTAATCAACAGATGAAAACTCAGTCTATGGCGATGGGAGTGCTGTAATGGGCTAGCAATTTCCTATCTTGAGCTCCAGGTTAGGAGCCAAGCCGGAACTACCTTGTGTTCTCACGCAGGTGGTTCCTCCTCTTTGTTTCCTATTTCTTAAGTTCACCGTTACCTTTGTTTTGTTCACTTAGACTGTTACGTTCTTTGTGGCGAGGGTTGTCTTGCGTGTGTGTACAAGTACCCAGGCCAGTGAGGCCTGGAGCCCCAGTCTGTGGAAGTTGTAATAAGCAGTCACCTTGTTATCATTTTCCTGGATATCATAATAAAGAGCATCTAATTAAAAATGTGCTTGGATAGTTTGTTACAAAAAGGGAGGCATGGAAATCCTCTCTGGCCTTGCTTATGGTCAACAGTGGCACTAGTTACCAGAGAGATTTGGGTAAAGGACAAATCCTGCCAACTGGCTGTTGGAGGATATTTACTTGAGCCAGTGAACGCTCAGAGAAACCAAGAACTGAGAGCTGTAGCTTAAACAAAATGTACCAGGAATCCACGAGCAAGTTCTTGCCTTCTGACAGCTTGAGAAACTGCCTCGATCCTCCACCTTGGGAAGGGGAGCTTCTCTGAAGTGTGTGCAGGGCTTTGCATCCTTTCCAGGATGGAGCGCAGAACCACGGACTTGTGGAGAGGAGGCCAGGTGTGTTTGCACTTCAGCTACACAACTTGTTGAAGTCTACGGCCCTTGTAGACTTCAGCTTCAGTGGTATTGAAGAGTAAAATTTCATTTTGTCCAAACAGCAACCTGTAAATGGATCCATTGATGATCTAGATCAGGTTCTAGGAAGCTGGGTATCTGTTACTGTCACCTGAGTTAAGAGAAGCTGAACTGCTCTTTAGAGTCTGTTCCCTTAATGTTGCCTCTGCTTGATTTGACTATTCTGAAGAAGAGTTGACAACTAATCCAAGGATCTCTGTTTATAAGTATGTACTCAGTTCACTCCAAGATGAATCAGTTTTACTTTTGTATAGTTATTTACTTAAACACACTTAAATTCAGCAATCATAAATCCTCAAGTTAATTGAAAAAGATGTTTAAAGATTAGGCTTTCATGAAGAACCATCTCATTTTCAGATTCACTGTTAAGACAGAATTGTAGCTTAAAAAGCAGTGTTACCAAATCAATTACAAATACATAGTTTTATGAACTAGGGCAGCTTCACCAATGGATGTAGCTATCAAGCAACTACCTAGTTGCTTGAGTAGGTAGTGAGGACAGTAGTAGTAGGTAGTGAGGGCAGTAGTAGCAGACAGTGAGGACAGGCAGGCGTGGTAGCATGGCTGATGTTGCGGCAGGGTATAACCAGTCCGGTTCTGCCCTTCTGCCATCTGCTCCTCTGAGTCATCCAGCTCTGCTGCCACTTCCAGGAGGATCTAGCAAATACGGATTGGATGTTGAGCCCATATGGTCTTATCAGCCAAGTTATGGGATGAGTTTGGGATGCTGGGGGAAAACATCCACTAGAGGACACCATAAACTCTCTCGGCTGTGTTCAAATGTGTTTGGTAGCCAGGGAGGAGGAAGAGGGGAAGAGGCTCACAGTTTTCCTGTATTTTCAGCAAAACCTTTGCTTTTTCATGTGCTTTTAAGTAGTAGCTTTGCTATTGATCTAATATACCGCGCGTGTCTGTGTAGTTTTGAAAACTGCTAGTACCCAGTAACGAGAATATGCTCTGCCCTGCGGGTCCAAGAAACACATTCTTAACTGGCCAAAAATTATTTCATTGCTTACTTTGGAGAGAATAGGAGATTCAATATAAAAACTTGCTTTTAACCACAAATTGCAACATCTTAGGTCAAGAGCAATGTTAAGCGTGTAAAGAAGGTCTCAGATGAGAGCTACTGGTTGTGCCTGCATTTGCAATCACATATCCCATGTCGTGGCATATCCTGATCTTTTTGCTTAAAGCTTGTGAATAACAGTATAGAAACCCTGCTCTATGCCAATTATTTGATGCTTTGAAAGATATTACTAGAAGGTGTTGTATGGTTTCCTGGAGGAGCTGTATGAGACTGTTATCTGAAGCGGTTAAAATAATTTTACAGAAGAAAAAATGTATTGCAGTTTGTAGTTTTGGTGTTCAGTAATAAGTCTTTAATAATAGATCTTGATGCTTTAGCATGTGCCTTTTTGCGTACCAGAAACAATTTGGGAGTGATATTGGGAAACAGCGTGCAGTGGATTCATTGTTTTGGAGGTCTTTTGATAATCTTGTTCCAGTCTGCTCAGGAAAAAAATCCAGGGTGCTGACCCTAACTTGTTCTGAGCCCTGCTGGGATGCATTTCGTTTGCAGGAAATTCAGTGCAAGTTAGTTCTGAAAGAATAATAAGAAACATGGCTGTCCTTCAGGAATGTTTTGGGAGTTTGGTGGAGTTTGGGCAGAGTTTTCCAGAACACCTGGATTTGGGTAGCCCTAGTGAGAAATGGCAAACTATATGCATCATGTTATGAGCTGTGAACTTGGTTTGGATGGAAATTCAACACGCTGTCAGTGGCAGACAGAGCCTGGCTGCCCATTTGCCGTGTGGCTCCAGAGCCACGCGAATGCCATAGGAAACGGGTGGCAGGATGCGCAGTGCTTCAGCTGAGAAGAGATGCTGTGTAGAGCTCTGTGTCTACATGGAGCCCTCTGTCCCCTTGGCTGTTGGTTTCTGAGGTGAATGGCTGCATTCAGAGCGGCTGGGACGCGGCAGGAGGCAGGAACCGTGATGGCGCCTGAGGCAGCGCGCGAGGGCCTTCCCCTGCCCCCGCCCCGCGCTGCCCTGCTTCAAGAGCTTGCCTGCTCTGACATGGAAACCTTGTGATTTACAGCGACGTGCGCCGCGCGGCAGCACGGGGGATATTGTCAGTGTCTAGCTGGATCCTTGCTGGCGGCGGCCCCACCCTGGAGAGAATGAGGTAAATCATTCTCATTCTTGGCACTGGTTTTTAAATTTAGTTCATAGCATGTCATAAAAAAATCAGACGTTGTAAACCGTCTGTGCTGTCAAGAAAACTCTCAGCAGCTTTCTGGAGGAAACTTCTTAGCAAGTGAAAGAAATGTTGGTAGAGATGTGGCAAAAATGGTGCCATATGGGACTGTGACCTTCTTTGCTTTCGATTTCTCTTTCTCTTCTTCCCCCTCTCTGCCCAGAAGTCTGAAGTCATGAAAATGAGCTGCTGTGAAGACCCAGAGAAACCCTGGAGCTTCCTCTTGCCCCAGAGCCCACCAGACTTCTTGTCTCCACAAGCACAAGGCTCCTCTGCAAAGGACACTTGCTCTAGATGAGATCAGAAGACCATGTGCCACAGTGTCCTTCCCTGTGGCCCTTTAGGGAAGGAACATGAAATTGAGAGCACTGTAATCCTGGTTCATCCACCCAGTTTCTGGCAGTCATCAGTTTAGGGACTTATGAAGCATCCGGTTGCATCACAACTTTTACTTCTTCATAACCACCAAATGGATGTGTTCTACATCCCTCTTGAACCCACTTAAATACTTGGCATTTGCAGCAATCAGTAAGTTACACAATTTCCCTCTGCCTTCTTTGGAAAAAGTATTTCCTTTGGCTTGTTTTCTTTTAAACCTGATGTTTTCCTTGTGTGAGTCTCAAGTAGGAAATAATCATTCCCTCATCTTGTTCATGTTGCATATGATTTTATAGGCCTTTCTGTTTCAAGCCTGAGGGTTCCCAGTCTGTTTAGTGTTTTCTTGCAGAGAAACTGTTCTGCATATCTGATCGTATTTGTTATCTTTTATGTACCCTTTCTAATTCTCCCAGATGCTTCATCTTCGGGTTTATATGTTATTTTAAGTTTATTGGGAGTAACTCCTAGCAGCTAGCTCACTTCTAGATAGGATTTTTGATCTTTAACTGCATTTTTCTGGTATATTCTTCTCTGGTATATGCTTTTCTGATATATGCTTGGTATTTTCTAGTATATGCTTTCTCTGTTGTTTTTGTTGCATGTACTTTTGTGTTCGGTTGCATAATGCAGTTCCTAGAATAAGGAGACACTGACATACACGTTTTGGGACATTGGTCAGTCATACAGCAGGGCCTCACGAGGAAATTAAACAGTAACTCAGGAAGATAGAAGGGAAAGGCTCATTCCCGAATGCTGCCTGGTCTTCCCTGCTCGTGCTTGCCAGAGGCCTCGTGGTTCTGCTTGTAGCTTAGCCTCCATGCAGAGGTTGTTCTCTGCTGTATTACTGGTGCTATTAAAGCACTTCTCAAATGATTTGGGAGAATGCTGTTGAACGGCAGCATTTATATGCAAATGTATGACTACAGATTGCATTCCTCACTTCCCTGTAAGCATAGTCAGAGCTGAATTTCATCCTGCTTAAGGGCAGCGGTAATCAAATCAAAGGCCTGTCGTACCTGTACTTTGTTATGTTCCGCTCTTGGATTAAGCCTCCCAGTCACAAGCTTTTATGTATATGAACATCTAGAGCCTTAACCTAATTCTACAAAATACAGACTCTTTAAACAAAATATGGCACTCAGAGATCATAATCCAAAATGCAGAGTGTGTCCTTGAAAAACTTAGGAACAGATACTTGAATTATAAAAGTAAGGAAGAAGTCATAAATCACTCATAACATCTCAGTTCTGCTGTATCTCAACAGCAAACACTGCAAGAGAAGTTTCAAAGTCTCTGGGATCCCTGGTTCTTGAGAAAACACAGTGCAGCAAAGTAGCCCTTTTTGGCAAGAGCGGTGCTAGCTGCGTTAGCTGGAGGAAGCAGCTTGAATTTCTTTCAGCAGACAGCAACTAGTTCTCAAAGGGTCATTGATCACAAGCTGTAATTTTAGAAAGAGAAATCTTCAAGCTAGTTCAAGATTGGAAGACAGCAATTTTGCATTTTATGAAATTGTCATGGACAATGGTGAGTAGCTAGTAAAATAAGAAAAGCGCAAAATACACTAATCTCCTGGAGCCCCCAGACCCCTGTGATTTGATCGCTCCAGCACCAGCCTGCGGGTAATTTCAAGGCTGGATTTAGCTGCACAGTGTGGTTAAGAAGTGAACTTGAAAATCCTATTGGTGAGATTCTGCTTCTGAATTTACCCAAGCCTTAGGAAGCCTTGGGCTAGTCATTTTTCTAGGTGTTCCTCCGGTGGCTTGTATTTAAGTCATGTAGATACTAGGACACCAATTTAATCATTTATATATGCCTTTCTTCTAAGGCTCTCAGTGGTCCACAAATATGTTTTATCTGTTGTGCAAGGCAGGTGCTGCTTTAAAGAAAAACAGCTGCGTGCTGGATTCTGTGTGGCAGGTAATTCAGCTTCAGGAGGAGGGCTATTTTCTTGTCAAAAATCATCTGTGACTTTAAAAGCAGATTTGTCTTTTTTCTGCTCAAGACAAATCCTACCTGATGAAAACAAGACACTATGCCATAGTGCTTTGGAGTTTTTCCATGCTTCCATCTTACTGAGTGATTTGACCTGGATATCCAAATGACACGGATGAAATAACATGTATTTGTTACAACAGCATCTAGACAGCCCTAGGACTCATAACTAAACAAAAACATGATAAAAGGTGGTCCATGTATTGGCAACAAAGAGGCCTGGAGAAGAAACACCATCTTCATCCTCTGTCAGGAGAACTGTGGCTGATGACTCAACACGTAGCAAGGCAGGAGCTCCCACCCCCTGCCCTGCCGTGCCCGTGTCCATCACGTCTCAGCTGTCACTGCCAATGCTAAAATGCCTCTGGAGTCAGAAGACATGCTGACACGTGTTTTGAGAAGTGAGCTGGAGAGGAGGAGCTGAGGAAGGGCCTGCGCGTTGAGCCGCCTCATGCCCGAGGCTCGCGGTGGCGCCGGCTCCCAGAGGAGCTCGTGAGTGCCTGCGACGCAGGGAAGAGCCTTGTTGTGAGCCCACATGCCTGAAGAAAGCGCTGCTGACTTCCTACAGACCTGTTGGTACCGTATAGCCGTTTATGCCGCTCCAAAACACGCTCCCAAAGGGATGAAAACTCTCTCATTTCCCCCTTTAGCACACGGTCACTTTTCCATGCCTGCAGCTATGAGCAGTGTTTGGATCTGGGCTTCTAATTTGGTGTGGTTTGGGACTTCCAAGCACGACGGGAACCCCACAGGTTTTTGGCAGCAAGAATCACTGAGGAGCTGAATGTTTTGGTGTCAGCTCAGGCTGTAGGACCTTATGGCAGCGCTCACAAACGAAACTTTCACCTCACACCCAAATACCTGCGTTCTCCAGGAAAAACCACCCGTGGTTACCCCTGCCCTCCCCAGAAAGCGCCGGCTCGAGTAACTGCACAAGAGGCGACTGTACATGTGGCGGCGTCTGGAAGGCTATAAATAGACTTGCATAAACGTGTATTGTCTGAAGGATCTAAAATTAGATTGCACCAATGTTTGTGCATCGCTCTTCCTCTGCTGCGGGGGAATGAGTCTCTTCTCAAAGTATTTCAGCTTGAGTTGGGGCTGGTTAGAAATTGGGGGAGCCTGTCTGCAGGGAACTTCTGAAGCAAAGGCACTGGTTTTCTTAAAAGGATGTAAAAAAAATGAAGAAAAAAAAGAATGGCTGGAAGTTCCTGGAAAGTATGGCTATACTTATTTAGAGTTTGCACCAAAATATCAACTTTCTGCTTTTTTTTCTTTCTTTCTCCCATTTCAAGGGCATTTGCACCTTGAATGCAACAAGCATTTTGAAAAAGATTTCCAGAGGCGGAGTGGAAAAATCCCAGCATACACATTTGCCTGTGATTAAATGACATTGTATGTCCTATGTTCACAGTATTTTAATTCTTGGTCTCTGCAACAAATAGCAGTAACTATGTATTTAAGATAAATTTGAGTGTTGCCTGATATCAGCTGGAAATATCTGAGCTGGCTGTTACTCATTCTATATAATGAAATAATGCTTTCTTGTTCAAATAACTTACCATTGAGTTGTGAAGAGAACATAAATATTAGTAATTCCACAGTCTTCAGTTGCCATCTTCGCACTGCAATGTTTTGTGTGGTGGCAGTTTATTATAATGTTTCATATTAAAAAAAATCTAATACACTTGGCCTCTTACATAAATTTTGTTTTGTTAGCAACAGAAGCATAGAAAATAACTTATTGTTCTGTTGATGAAATTGCAGCTTGACTGGGAAGTAGCACTGTTTTTTTTTTGTTTTTTTTTTATTTTTGTCTCTTCTGCTGGACGTGTTTATGAAAATTTATTACTCCAATCCTCATAAACAATGGTCCAGCACACTGGAGTGAAATGAGCTGTGTCCTCCGTTTTCTAGTCAAATCAAGTTGGAGACCTGGGGGCGGGTTTCAAGATGTTATTAGTAAGGCTCTATTAAGAAATGCTAATAACGTGACTCTTATCTGCCTAAACACAGTGGGGGACTGTGTCAGTTGTACGTTGGATTTATAATAGCCATTCAAATGAACATATATATAAAAAAATGTTGAGGTCTTTCAAGCACCGGAAGTTTTGAGGTGCTTGCAGAAAGTCTTCCATAGGATTTTACACATGCTGAGAAGAGATATTTCTGGGGAGTTATTTAATCTGGGGAAGAAATCCAGTGTTTTTAATTTCCCAGCCAGTCTCTCAGTTTAACTCTTAGTTACCTCAGACAAAACGTTGAATTGGTGTTTGTACATGAAGAACTGGATTGCTTACACCTTCATCTGTATGGCGTCTTCAACTTCTGCAAATAAGATCTCTGGTAAATTTTCTTCTCTGGTTTTATAACCTTCCGATGGAGTGTCCTTTAAAAAAAAAAAAAAGAAAAAGTTTTTTACACGCCTATGATAGTTTAAGATGGATGTCAAGTGTGATTTCATGCATGATGCATTATTTTGATCATAGTTCTGCATGTGTGAACATATATGCAGCTGTGCAAACTGAGGCAAAGAACTTTTTTAAAAAAGAAGTTTTAAAAGAAAATAGTTTTTTTTTCCGTATCTCTAGTTAGCAGTAGTTAGTTTTAGCCACAAGAGGGAGTGATGTTTATCTTCTCTGAGAGCATTACCACTTTAACTAGGAAAGGTTAATATTTATTTACAAGGTTAAAGGTCTTCATTTTTGGTTCTTATCATTGTTTCGTCATCTTTTTCTGTGTCTTCTGGCAACATATATGAAGAACAGAATATAAATAAAATGTAGCAGAATTGATTAGGAACCTCTGTCAACTTTTACCTGAAGTTTGGTAAGTGGTTTTGAACATAGTGTATCCACTATTCTCTGAAGGTTAACTTATGCCCAACTCGCATGCTGGACGAGATATCCCTTATTCTGGAACATTTCTGTAACTGAGTTGAAAGCAGTAGCTGCATCTCCTATTTCTCCAGGAAGTTTGATTATTTCATAATTTACTAAGAACAAGTGAGTTAAATCAAAAAACAAACTATTTTCTCCTGCAGTTCCAGGCTGATGGTGGCTTGTTGCTCTGGGCGGATATTGAAAGTGTATGGTAGGAGAAAAGATAAAGCAAGAGCAATGTGACAAATTATGAATAAGTTATAACTAAATTTTAAAGGTATATTACAAATAAATGGTTTTGCTAGACTTGCATTTTGCTTTGTGTGCCACTTTGTGTTTTTTTGCAGCGCCTCAAGGTTTTCGGGCATCTTCCTTTTGAGGGCCAGCCAGAGTGCTCATGTATAACACCTGCGTGTTGCTCTCAGTATCATGCTTGTGTTTGGAGAATCCACAAAGCTGTTAGTAAGGGGCTATATAAGCAGGCAGCAAGTGGTCACCTAGGTTTGTGTGTTCTCTTGTTAAGTCCAAAAAAAAAAAGGTTTTGGAAGAAGACATAACTGCAGTAGCCCCTGGTAGAATGATGTAGCCTATAGACACAGTAGTGTCCTGTTCATCAGGAGGAGTTAGGGCTTTGGGGGATAGAGAGGGGAGAAGACAGCTGTATTTCCCCTTTGGCATTCTTACAAGTATGCCTAGCAGTGCTCCACGCTCTTTCCAGGGTTTCGCAGGGGTTATACAGGCATAAATATGGCAGAAATTGAACCGTAGGTCGTTTCCTCAGTATGGAGGGGGAGGGAACGCTTATTTTTGCCTAGCGTAACTGCGATGGTCTGTCACTTCATAACCTAGTTTTTGCACAATGCCAGCATCTCTGAACGTGTCATTTGTGAGCTTGTGCTTAGGCAGTTGTTTTCCTGCTGTAGGGTAAACACAATAAGTGGATTTTACACATAAGTATAGAGCTGTGCTTGGAGTATGAAATGATGAAGAACAAATGCACCTTGGGCCTTATTCTTGGGGTAAGCAAGGCTATAGATGATAGATTAAGCTAGAGGATTCTGCAGAAGTTTAAGTATTTGTGTATGATAGAATTGGTGGCTGTGGAGGGTTTTATTACAGGCTTTGATCTATAATAAGAGTCTGAGTTTGAAAACATAAAATGGTCCTTTTCCCTGAACAAAGCTCTGGGTGTGCATTTGACAGCCAGCATGACCAAAAATGTTGGAACTTACCAATGGGTGTATCCCAAAAAAGCCTTTTCGTAATGCGGCTGGAAATGTGCTTTAGATCAGCAGAAAGGCTATACAGTTTTGATCTGTTTTTCTTTACATAGATATTGCAAAGAAACTTTAAAAAAAAAAAAAAGCTTTGCACAAAAGCTAGTTTTAGTGTCTCATGCTGGGTGTTTTGACGATTAATTATTTCCTCATGTGTCTCATTCCCTATCACAGCTTGATTTCTTGGGAGATATGTGGTTGGTTCAGTTCCTGTTCTCCCTTTTTCAGCCCATTCACAGGTAACTGAAGTGCAGTGGTAGTTTGTCTGTCCCAAAGACTCTTCTGAAAACAGGCTCTTTCCAACACCCCTGGGCTGGGAGCTGTATCCACAGCCGCTTGGATGTTGTGGTGGGAGCACATTGCAGCTCTCATTTTGATAGTGAAGACAATGGTGAGAGGCAGGAGAAAGAGACAATCAGCCCATCTTCAAATTATCCATCATAGTCATGTTAGTTATGTGAATTTGGGCTTTTCTAAGAAAATAGAGGCAAGCTAGGCCTGTAATGTTTGTATTGTTTTTCTATAAAATATTAGCCTTGATTCACAAACACATCACTAGAAATTTCAAATAATGTTGTCTGGAGAATGCGAAAAGAGAGTAATGCTCTTCCAGAAATGGTATGGAAATTTAGGATTTTTTTTTTTTAGAAGGGAATAATCTTTCTAGGTAAAGAGAGGAAGTTCATCTCAGCACTCAGAGCAAATCCTAGTTTAGAAGCTCAGAGAAATAAATTATTTGGATTTATATCATCACTTTTATTTCACTGATTTACTGAATCAGAGCTGCTTCTGCTCGAAAGAGCAGTATCAGTTTGACAAGTCGTAGCGTTATTGCACAAGAGCTCAGAGCGGGAAGCGGAGCCAGCAATAATCGTGGAGGAAACTGAGCAGAGTTACCAGCCCGGGAAGCGGGCCAGGAGCAGAGGGACTAGCCTGCCTTTCAGAGCTCAGCTTGCCAAAAGACGCCCTTGCTGTTTCCCTTCACCCAAAGTCATCTAGCACCTCGCTTCTCGGTCTCATTCTCTAAGTGGATTGCTTTCAAAACAACTCTTTTTGAAAATGTATTTAAAATACCATTGGTCTAAAAACAGGACATTTATCATAAAAGCACAGATTTTTTTTTCCCAATCACTTGCTATTTTTGGGCATACTCACTTCAGATGTTGCTAGAACTCCAGTTGCAGGTTTTGCCAAATTAATTATATATCTGCTTTAAAGCACTGTGATTAGCCTAACTGATCTCCAGTTGTTGCTCAGAGGCACAAGGAGCAGTTTCCCTCAGTTCCATTTCTAGAGGAGTAAAAACTTACAGATGTTAGGAACATTTTATAGTTTTGTCTGGTTTAGCCTTGTTATAGGATTTCATGAGCTCAGATAGATAATCTTGGTTTCTATGTTCACCATGCAAATTGAACAAACAACTAAAATGAAACCTCAGATGGTCCGTTGGCTAAAGCCACTCATCTAAACCCATTGGATTAGAGACTATATCTCCTCCACATGGAAAGAAAAATATCAACCCTTAAAACAACTTGCCCGTAGTAAATTTGGGGCTATGGTATCTATGTTTTATTCCTACACCAAGCCTCCTTTCTTTTCCTTTTTTTTGTTTTTCCTTCTCATTGGGTCCCAATTTGAGTCCCCGGGTGAAGTCTGGGAAATGGCAGAGTGAGTTAGCTTAGATGCCAAGTGAATCAACATGCTGCTTCTGTTAGTGTTCTGTGGAGTT
This sequence comes from Tinamus guttatus, assembly GCF_000705375.1. The sequence continues at coordinate 55,143 of NW_010589233.1, read as the reverse complement.
TTCCAGTTGTCTAATGAAACCAGATCTTGTAACACTCCAAATGGCAGAGCTGATTTTATACAAAGTTTAAAATACATAGACACACATATATATACACACACATATGAAGCCATAAAGTTCCCAGAGGTTCGTGCACCTGTTCTTATATTGCTGTGTTATTTTTGAGAACTTTTGGCATTTAAACCTCCAGCTCTGCTGTATCCTTCATTCCTGTGGAGATACCTTAGTGATGTGACTTTCCACTTAGAGCAAAACAGCCCAGGTTCCTATGCAGTCCATTAGATTCACTCGAGAGGCAATGTTGTTAACATATTTTTACAACAATAAAGCATCTAACTTTGGAGTCTAATTTGGGAGTCCTTTTCGTTTGTGTTCATGAGGTTATATTCCAGACTATGTTGACTATCAATAAATGTAGATTGACATAACCTCTGAAACTGTATTGAACAAGAACAGGGTGGTCCAGCTCTGTCATTGGGAGGAAGTTTCATGTTAAGGTGAATTTTTGCTTTTGATGCAGAAGAAGGTGGGCACTTTGCATCTGCTCAACGCCTGGCTGTGCACAAAGGGATGCAAAGGCACCCGTGCTGCAGGTGACTCAAGGAATGCCCTATAAATAAAGGTGTTTAGGTTCATACATCTGGCAAAGCATGATTAATAACAGGATGATTGATACCTGTGTGAGTCCTGTTGCAATAGGATGTTCTCCGATGATGAACAGTGACATGTTATGTTTTTAAAAGGTGTAAGAACTGGGACTCAGACTTCTGAAACTTGCTGAGGATTTTTGTCATTCTTCACTTGATCTAAGCTACCTTTGAGATGCCTGTCTGTTGCACTAAACACCAGGCTGATGTATTTTTAAATGTTTATTTTAGAGTTTCAGTTTGGTTTCTTAGAAAAATACTCTCAAAATCAATACTGATTTTTGAATGTCTTTTTCTTTGTGAATCATTTGGAGTTCATTAGCAAAAAGCACTAGAAGCAACTGTGAAAGTATTGTGCAACTCTCCAAGCATTTGGCAAGGGCTGAGCGTCTTGCTGCACCTTTTGCTCTGTATATGGCATCTGCCACCCTCTTGTTGACCGATCTACCAAAGAAATATTTTCCTGCCTTCAAAGTGTAAGAAATTGTATTTCAGTTCTATTTAAGCTCAAAAAAGGGGTGCAGGGGGTTTGAGCATGTTATATGAAACCAGGCCAAAAACCATGCCCTGAAACCATGCGTGCTCTGCCTGGCAACCCATCGTGGGTCATGAGGACGCTTCAAGGTGGGGCTGAGGGTCAAGCTGCCAGCAAGACCTCTCCTTAAGACAGCACTGCCCAGGAAAATGGCACATATAGCCCTGCCAGTGCTAATTTTCTCATCAGGAATTTTCCACGGCCGCTAGTGCAGTTAGGTAACTCACTGAGAGGAGGCATAGCTCCTGCTGCTGCTGTTTACCATGCCTCCTTCAAGAGCTTTCCTTTGTGGACAGACTCTTTTTGTGGCTACTTTACATGGTGTTTTTGGATGCTTACTTACCAGTTATAGCTACAACACATTCTGTGTGTTTGATTTGCTTTCGGTTGTTGTCTTCATATGGTGCTTTTACATCCTATATGAATAATATGTTTAAAATAGGCAGCTCCTATGGATCAGGAAATAAACTGTCCAGAGCAACACTGAGCATCTCCTCTCAGTTCACAAGGAATTTAGCAGTGGAACTCCTTGATTTTGTTTCTTTCTGAAAAACACCTGACAGAACCCAAAATAGCCTTTTTATATCAATGATTGTTCATGTCTCAGTTTGTAAAACTGTACATTTACAGTCTTTCTACTAGCAGAAGTTTTCCTATAAACAACAAGTGTGTCTAAGTTTAGATATATGTAAAACACATTTCAATAATAGTTTTCTCCTTGTAACAAAGTGGTTCTGTATTTCTTGAGATAAGGGTCCAGGGGGCTCTTTTGTTCTGCCAGTTGTGAAGTTGTTGCAGCCCTGACTTCGTGCAAGGCGCCCAGTTGCGACACTGAGGAATCGTTATTCTGTGCAAGAGTATTCATTTTTCCAAGATGTGGCTCCCAAAATAGTTGCAATATGGCTGTGTAGTAAATCGTAGACTTGCCAGTCTTGACAAACCCTTTAAAACATTTTTTTTTCTCCTCCATATTACTTCAAAGGTATCTTTAAAAAGTATCTTTTTCAAGCAATAGCAGTTGGAGCTTGTCTTGTTTTCTGATGAACTTCTAGTCCTCAGTACAAGGTGTTCTGCACTTCAAATTGAATGCCTTTACTTGCCTTTAGTAATATTTCCCTGAATTAGTCAATAGGTATTAGAACAGAAAATAAGGTGTATATTTTCTCCGATACTCATAGGAAAGCAACAGGAAATAAAAAAGTAACTTATTTTTACCTCTTTCAGTAGAATTATTATTATTTATATAATGGGTAGGTCATACTAGACTTGACCGCTTTTATACTAGTACTATACAAGGTGCCCTCAGAAGACCATGCACCTCTCTTGCTGGCAGGACGTGAAAAGGAATGATGAAAAATGGATAAAAACACACGCAGGGGGTTCCTCCCAAGAGAGACGTTGTTGCAGGAGAGCGGCGGGCGCCCAGGCGGGCAGAGCACGGGCAATATTCACACCCGTGGTCTTCAGGTGCAATCCACTCATGAGAGCTCAGTGCTCGTAAACTTCATCGGAACTATCTGAATTGCTTGGAAAAATTAGTCGTTTTGGGGCAGGATGACTGTGACGTTGGGTGATGTTGCCTTAAAGTCTCCTTTCAGAAGTGAGCTTTAACTTGTGCTCTGCTTGACCTACTTTCTTCTCAAAAAGTGATGAGCCTGCTGTTAGGCTCAGAAAATGATTCCTGGTCCCACAGGAGTAGTTTCTTCAACATGGGGAAAGAGATTTGTATGGGAAATACCACAAAAATTGAACCGTTGCTTTGCAGATAAGTTGCTGTTTACATTTACATGTGGCACTAGTTAAAGATGCACAACAAAGTCTTTAAGCACACCTAAAAGGTAAATATTTTCCACTTTATTTTCTTCGTGTTTTACTGCCATGCTGTCCTCTATAGTGAGTGAGTTATGATAATTAGTAATAGAAAAATCCTTCTGAAAAAAAATGGGTTATAAAAAAAGCCTGAAAGCCTGACATTTTTATATCAATAAAGCTTCTGTGATTTCTTGGCTGTCTTGTAGCTTCAGAGCAAATTCAGAGCAGCAGCAGAGTAAGTGTAGTGTGGGAGGGGTTCGGCTGAAGCATAAATTAACCGTATTTCATTTCCCCTTAATAAAGAATTTCAGTTTTTCCACAGCTAACTGTATAATCAATTTGCTCCCCTGCTGGCTCGCTAACTTGCTCTTGGCTTTCTTTCAATAATATCAAGCCCCTAATGAGGGAGATGGGAGGCTCTAATCACACAGAGGAGGAATAGGCAGCCGTGCTAGAACGTGTAGTTCAGCTGTGCTGAATTTTGCTGTGTCTTTTATCATTGAAGAGCTCAAATATGTTTTCCCCCCATGCTCGATGCTGCCTTTTGTAGACTTAAGAAGCCGTGTACTCCTCCAGCCTCATTAATCATATTTCACTGCCTGGATGACACTAAATACTTAAATCCTATTCAGTTTTCCCGCAGCCTCGAGCTTCCTCGTGCTTTTTCTCTCCAAAGTTTCACTTTGGAACTGGGTGCTGGTGTCACCAGGATGCGCGGCGGCTCCGAGTGAGCAACATGACACAATTTTGCTTCACCCTGCTGTAAAATTGTTAGTCAAAGTATACTTTAATTGTAGCATCATTGCACCGCAAGCCTGGGAGAGATTATAGAGGGGAAAAAAATACAGTCTAACGGCTGAGTTTGTTTTCCCTGCCTTCGCCATGCCTAGAAATTATACCCTGTATTTTGGGTTTGTTCAGCTACTCACTTGTAATTCCACTTTTTTTTCTTTTTTTTCCCCTCAACGCTTCGGATATACAAGACACCAGTTAAACATACAAGATAAACAAAGATTATCTTTAGTCGCAGTATCGCCAGACAAAAGCCTCTTCTGAGCTCGCAGTCCCCACCCCTGCATTTCTATTTCTGCTCCTCACTCTAAATGCTCTACTTCTGCTTGCAGATAATACGCCTGGCAGGGCTGCGCAAAAAGGAAAGTCTGTGTCAAGCTAAAAAACACCAGTTTGACTTCGACATTTGGGGAGGTAGGACTTTTGATTCATCTTTGGATTTTTTTTTTAATTTTTATTTTTTTCCCTGCCAGTGTGTAGGGGGAATAATTAGGGAGGGGGTGGGTTTAAAGTTCAATTTTAATTTTTCTGCGTCATTTGGTCTCATTTTGAATGGTGGCCATGTGATCCGGGAGCGTTCAGTGCCGCAAGAGGCTGAGGCGGGGAGGCTGAGCCAGCGGCGGAGGAAACTTAGGAGATAAGTAAAGAGCATCGAGTAGAAATGGTTTCAATTTAATTTTATGCTTTTTTTTTCCTGATTATAGATATTAACTGTAGATCTTAAACAATTCCTTGCTGTTTCTGCACAGTGTTATGGAATCTCATGTGTTTAGTGTCCTAATGGAAAAAGAAAAGCCTTTTTATTGCACACTAGCAATGCTAAGTCAACATTGCTGTAAAGATACTTGCCTCTCTTCTGTGCTACCAAGGAGTCCTTGACCGAAGTTGTCATTCCAGAATATGGGCCCCATTTGTGATTAAAATGGGAGGGGAAGGGAAATAAAGCAAATATGTGCAATTGGGAAAAAGTCTTGTTTTGATTTGTAAACTGGATTTGTAAACTGTTTATTATCAATTCTATTGATGCAATATATATCCAACAATGCACAAAACAGTCATTTTGTGAGCTGAGAGCAATCAAACCCAACAAAACCTGATCCTCATCTGTTTTGTTTGGGTTTTGGGGGGCTTTTTTAATGTTTTCTGAACACCTATCATGCACACATGAGGACTGAAAAGCATGCAGGCCTGCCCCAGTGCCAGGCATAGCAAGAAGGTAGCAGGGCTCCTGGCCTTCCAGCTCTTCCCAACTCAGAGCGCCGCTGCCCACAGTGCTGGAGCTGTGGTTATTCTACTGCTATATTTGGGTTGTACCTGTTCGATACATCCAAAAATATTTTCCAGGAAGAAATCCTGCTGGCGCCAGCCTGGCACGGCGGCAGCCTCGGGCGGGAGGGCGCTGGGCAGGGAGGAGGGCAGTGCCCTTGTAGGAAGGATTGAGCCCGTAAATGAGCCTTTTCCAAATATTGTGGGTAGAGCCTGGAGGGAGGAGACTTTAGGGATGGGGAGATCCCAGGTAGGTGATGCCGAATGTCCTCTGGCCCCATTTTGCTGCTGGCTGGAAGGAGTGCGTTCAGCCTCATCTTGCCTCTGTAGCCAGATCTAAGAGTTAGAGAGGCTGCACGGGCTTCAGCCTTGCATCAAGGAACTGACTTGCGTTGCCTTTAGTTCTTCTGAGATCGTACCCCACAATTTCCAAATCCCTGCGCATGGAATTAAAGGTGAGAATCAAGTGCTTTTGGTTCTGGCTCTTCAGAAAGGAGAAACAAAGATGCAATTGGGGATGAAATTTTATAGTTCTCTCCATGCATGATGCAGAATTGTCTGTATTACACTATTCTCACTCCAAAATTCAAAAAAATAACAGTGGCAGCAATCAGCTGGGCTTCCTTCACTTTTTGAAGGAAAACTGCACCCAGCCCCTGGCAGGTCACTTTTACCAGTTATCTTCGTTATAAACTGGGTCAGAAATTGTTGGCAATTGAGGAATCTGCCAAAGTGGCCATGAAGTTCAGCCCTCGCCGAGGCAAAGGAGGTGCAACACCTTGGAATAAGATAGGGAATAAGTTTGGCGGGATGGGAAAGTACCAAAGTGGGTGCAGAGCAATGAATTCTGCAGATTTCTACATTTCATGTGGTGTGAGTGTTGGTTTTCAGGTGCACAAATTTCTAAAATTTTGGTGAGAATTCCCATGAAAAATGCAGCTGCTGAGCCCCTGGGTCCTCACAATGAACACGGTCCATGAAATGGTCTGAGAGCTGCAGAGAAACTGCCCGATTTCTCTTTTCAGGCCTGGCCTCTGCTGTCCCAACCATGCAGATGCTATTTGACCAAAGGCCTTTGCAAGAAGCAGCCCTTGTCCACGGGATTAGAAGTGAGAACCACGACTCGTTGCTCATTTACTGCTGTTATCCTACAGTGGACTGAATAGTTTCTGGTCAAAATGAATTAACTCATCCAAGAAATGCAGCCGCTGTCAGCCCCCTCCTTCATGCTCAGGCATCACATTTTATTTAATTTTCCAAACTCTCATAACGTTTTGACGAGGAAATTTGAAACCTGACGATTTGATGTTTTCCTTGCAACCTCTTGAGGCCGTTTCTCTCCCCGTGCCCTTCGTTTCAGCCTGTCCCGAGCGGTGCCGCCGCGTGCGGGCAGTGGAAGCTGAACCCCCTTTCCCGGGGAGAGGTGATTTCAAGGGTTTTAGCCTCTCCTTTCTGGACTTTGGCTGTATTCTCCCCCAACTAGTCTTCTAAGCTAATGACTGCATTTGCTTCCAGTGTTTTCATCCTCCTTGTTTGTAAGTTATCTCTGTTCTCACTAATAGTATCTGAACATCTTATTTCAGTATTGTTTGATGTAATTAGCATGCTGTTTACTACACGCTCTGCCATTTTATTAATGAGGATGTTAAATGAGATGAAACGAATTTTAAAAACCTCCTCCAGCTCATAGAGCTAAATTAAGGCAAATAACCACTGCTTACCTTTCCAGCTTCTAAAGATGTCTCTGGATGTTATTGTCAAGCCACCAGCTTGAAGTCACTCCACAAGGAAGATAAACAGGACACACTGCCAGTCTCTGCACACATCTACTGCACTAGTCCCCTGGCTGGGGACTACAAGGCTACCTTACTGTATTAAAGCGTTTTAAAGTAGGCTGTATCAACAATTTTATGTTTAAGCAGCTGTTATTTCTTTCAAACATATTAGGCTCCTTGCTGCATGTTATTTTTAAGAATCAGGTTGTCTTCTCGTCTGATACCTTGCAAAAAATCAAAGCATTTAAGCATTTCTTTTGTGAAATTACCCATAATAGGTATCAAATACTGGATACTTCTGCCTTCCCTCTGACTTTTAAGTTAGAAAATAGACACACTCATGGCTGTAGATGCAGCATGAGGAGTGTTGGATCTGCTTGGTACAAGGATGAAGACAGAGAGAGACCATGGCCTTGTATATTTTATGTATGATCTTAACTTTCTCCAGTATACATTGAAATATCCTTCAGCATTTATAACTTTTTTTTTTCCCAAAATCAGCCTAATACCCTAATATCATCAGTATTTTTTGTTCTATCACCATGTTAAAAACATTTTCTAACTGTGGATCTCTTGCATGTTCAGGTATGTACAAACCTTCTCAAAGGCTAATCTGCAGTTTTCCAGCTGAAAGACAAATTGCTTTCTAACACCAGCACTAAAAGCATAACATTTAGCACTTTGGTTTTATAGCGTTATATAGAAATTATAGTATATAGTACTGGCAGTATTAGCAGCACCGTGTTGCTGTAGCGTGGTAGGAGAGGCCTCCTTCAGTGTCACCCAGTGATTTGGTTAGACCACCCACTGCAGAGGTATTGGGTGTTCCTGGCTCTTAGTTTGCTCCTTTCCCCAGACATTTAATATGCCTGAGGTTGATTTCCTTGTTAGTGGTGACTCTGGCAATGAATGTGCCGGGGGAGGCTGCTTCTCCTTCTCAGAAGCGTTGGCCTGTTCTCCTCACAGCATCAGCAGTGTGTCCGAGAGGACGCTGTGTTTCTGCTTTTATTTCATGGACATGTGACTTAGCTGTTAATGTTAGTTTAAGGTGCTCTACTATATTCTGTGTGTGCTCAAAGCTGTCGCTGGGGCTGGCCTGGGTGTTCATTAAACCTTGTGAGGTTATCTATTTCCCAAAGGGGCTTTCAGGCAGCAGCTTAACAAATTGCTAGTTATTCTGTGTGCCCCAGTTCTGCTGGAGGTGTCGGAGGAGACCTGATTTTTGGAAAGCATTGAGAGCAGGAGAACAGACCACATTAAAGTTTCCAGCATCCTGAAATTACCAGCTGGCAATGCCCTGTGATAAAGCACGCGGTGCTGCATCCATTTCCCTGCATCATACTTGATGCTTTGCATGTCATCCAGTATAGAAATAATGAAATAATGAGCACTTTTCTTGCTTTATGTTTGCTGTGGAAAGTATCCTATCTAAGGATTTTCAGCTGAGGTGTAAACCCTGTGTTTTGTTGGATTAATGATAAAAATTTCAACTGAGTTAATGATATGTTAATGTTAATTTTAAATCTTTCCTTCTCAAATGATTTTCCTCTTGTGTATTTAATTTATAATCAGGGTTTTTTTTCCACCTTGCTTTTGCAGTTGGTTTGGTATTCCTCTGGAGCGATGATGATTCCATCATGTTTCCATTTACATTAATTTGTTCATATAAATTTTTTCTTCATTAGCAAATCAAAGTACATTCACAAGTATCTTAAAGAGAACTTGTTCTCCTATACTATATTCCACTTTCTGCACAAAGATGTTTTATTTTTTCTTTCTGAGAATGTTTTAAACATAGGTACAGTTCCCTTTGACTTTCATTCTTTGAGATACCACTTCTTGTTTAATTCCCAATGAAATTAAACATGCATGTCACAAAACTTGCTCACAGTGAAAAACAAAGGTCTGGTTTGTGTCTCAAGTTATATTGTAATATTTCACTGAAGTGCTTCGAGAACTGTTCTTCGTTTCTTAATGGAACTATAAGCAAAGCCATGCTGCTTGGGCTCTTTTACTATCCATTATTTTGTTCGTCTTGAAAGATGATATCTCAGTTTTCCATGTGAAGTTTCTATGTTCCTTCTCCAGCTAACTTAAGGAAAATATGTTGTTTACTTTAAAAGATTTCAAAGTCTGGGCAAGCTAAGATATGGAGACACAAATCTGCTCGCATGACAATACTATACTACAGGCCTGTATATTCTTTCCTTCATCAGAAATGGGATTATGGCAGGAGTATACAGGATTTCTTATCCATATAATTTGATGGCAGGAAATATTAAAATAAACTATAAACTCAATTTGCAGCTTGTCTTAAGGAGGAAATTGGGATATGACTGGGTAAAATACAGATTGCAGGCTAGCATCTAAAAAATGTGGATTTGCAGAAATAGAACGATTACATAAGGCTCTCTGTCATTTTCTTGCAGTAACATTGAATATAATTACCTTACCATTTATCTTAGTAAATGCTAGGTTCCTGAGCAAAGCTCTATAAACACTTTTTTTTTCTATTCTTTGCACAAAAGCTGCAGAGTCTTAACTAACTATGTTATTGGTGACGCTTCTATGTCTTAATCCATGCAATCAAATTCATAGGGAATCAAAGTCCAGAGAAAACAGTTATTACCCCGTGGAAGATTCACTTATATAAACAGAATGAGTGTGTTGTTAATTTTTTTAATAGAACAAGAGGGCCTACTTTTTAAAGGTGCTGATCTCTTCTAATTAGCTTGGAAGTGAATTAATTGCCTACGGAAGCGAGCCTATTGAGATACCGGGGACTTGGGAGATGGATTTTGCTGCCGCGAGCCCTGTCGCGGTGCCCTGGGGACGTCGTGGACAGATCCTTCTGCTTGGGCTCCCTTGGGGGCAGGCGGTGGGAAGGGAGGCCTGGCAGCGCGGATGCCCCAGCCAGCTCTCCGTGGGGGCGCTGCCTCTTTCCCCACATCGACTTGGCATCCCAGCCCAGAAAACAAGCTCCCTCGAAGAGCAACTTTCGTAAAATCGCTATCTACAAGACCTCCTAGGGATTCTAAATAGCTGCTGTTGCAGATCCAAGGGGCTTGAGCTGGTGGCTCCCTCGCACCAAAGCTGGTACCTTCATCCCATGCTAAATGGTGTCTCCTTGTGCTGTCTGAGACACCCAGTGTGGCTGATTTGTCAGAAAGACAAATGTTTGTGTGGCTTTCTTGCACCATTAGGACTGTGCTGGTCTTTTTAGCTTGGGTCAGCCTGCAAAGTCTGGTGGTTACGTGGTATTTTCCTTACGACACTTCTCAAGTGAGTCCTTCCTTGCCCGCAAGGCCTAAACCTGTGCTGTGTCTGGAAGCCCCAAGCACATGTGCACTTGGATGGGAGGGCAGGTCTCAGTTTCTAATGTATAAAACACGCTCTGCAATTGACTGTGAAATTGTACAGATGTAACATACCTTTTAATACATAGTAGTTAAAAACAGAGTATGTTTATAGAATTTTAAGGCCTCAGATTGGAGCTGACATGCTGCAAGCTGTTTACTTCCATTACTCTACTTCAGGAGCACTTGCTGGAGAACACAGTACTTAAAGCACGCAGTAAGAGTAGCAACAGGAGGGGTTTGCAGTGCGGCAAGAGGAACGCTGGAGGCTGGAAAAGCACACAGAGCCAGGGAAAGGTTTTCTGGGATCCCATTTCGGTGCTGCAAACCCCACAACTCCCTCGGTTTTAGAGAATCGAGGTCAGTGCTGCAGCTGCATCCTGATGAATGAGGAAAGGGAAGGATAACACAAGGCACTCGTGTAAAAGAAAAGCGCTGACGCAGTGCTCTGATGCAGATTTCTACCTACCTGTGCGTGAACCAGTTACACAAGAACTACAAAGTGTTCCTTTCTTTTTTGTAAGTGGTAGTTGCAGGCACTGTGATTTAGGGCGAGGTAGGTATTATTCTAAATACAAGCAGAGAGCAACATTTACGAAACACAGTGCAAAGTTGCATCTTCGTATCCTCTCTCAACAGTCTTGTTTTATTAAAATCATGCAAATTTTCAGTGTCAATTCTAACCTTATTGCACTCTGTGTGGTATTTTTGTGCTTGAGATATGTTGTTGAGGTATGTCCTTGCGGCAGCACTTAAGAGAACGTACAAAGTTTGTGATCCCATTGCTGCAGGTATACATAAAGAGACATTTCCATAACTTCACTTTCCAGGATTTTTTTTCTCAGTGAACTCTTTCACTTGCTCTCCAGTAGTAGTTCAGTTATTACTTGCTGATAGATCAAGGGATAACCAATATACATGTACATTTCTGCAGTTAAGGAAAAAAAAAAAAACTTGATTTTCAGTTTCACCTCCATTTGCATTTCATTTCTAGAATTTCTTAATCCATTCATCAAACTAGCATTTTGTATGTAAAGAGGTGAAATTATCTCTTGAAAGTGTTCTGGTTTATTAGTAGGTTTTATCTTCCCAGAAATACGCACAGTTTTATCTTTTCCTGTTCCAGCTTCTATTTCTTTGTCTCTCTGATTTGACTAAAACATGCTTAATTACAACAAGCGTGAATAATTATAGCAGCTGATTTTTATATATGACACTTTATACCTATAATGTATATAGAGACACTGCTTTGGATGTAATAAATTATATTACATCTGGTTACTACAGACATACAAAGACAACATATTCTGAATTGCAGTGTTCAGATGAAATTCCAAACGATTGAATACTCTGCTTGTTAAAAATAAACACCATTAATTAAGAATTATTCTTGCATTACTTCTTCATTCCCTCCCTTGGGGTTGCCAGTTTACTTGATTTTCTTGTTTGAGTCATGTGAATTGGAGTTTCCTTGGTGTAGGTAAAGGTCCCTACTCCCTGCTCATGCTCTCTTCGATATCCTTGCTTTTCCTTTGCTTTTTCTGCTCTTCGACAGAGTAGCGAGAAAGTATTTGGGAAAATAAGGTCAATGGCAGATTATAGTAAGAATCATTACTGACTATAGCAAGGAATCTTTACATTTTACTGTCCTCATGTAAATCAAAATGTGATTGATTATGGAACAGTCACACAGGCCATCCAATGATTAAATAGAATAGTAGATTTCTCCAACCAACATATATTTTTTAACTCCACAAAAATTTGCGAGTATTCACAATAATTCATCCATGAAAAGTATGCTGAGAAACAGGCACTGAGGAAGTAATGAATCAAATAGAATATTAGAATAATAGCTTGAACAGTTCCTGGAGAGAAAAGGGGCTATAACCCATTTAACTGGGTATTTGCAATATTTTTCTCTGTTCTATTACAGGTAGCTTATAAACCAAAACACATTTTACCATAAAGTTGTATGGAATTACGGCATAATGTCACTATAGAAAATAGAACTGTGCGCTCTGTGTTTACTGGTCAATATACAAGGGATTGGGGTTTATGCATATTGGCATATTTAAAATAATATACAAGCTATACACAATGTTTTCTTCAAAGAGTATTTGTTCTACATGCTCTGGGTTCATTTTTCATCATTTTTATTAAAAGAAAATGGAGGAGTGTATCAAACAAGGAAGGAATAATATTTAAGTAACTTCTAGAAAGGCTTTTTCTGTTGCAAGCATGTTTTGACTCTGAACTGTAAGTATTTTGTAAATACTGAAGTGCTATTTTGGTTAATTTTTCATTGATAGTTTTTGTTCTATTAGCAAAATGAATATGGGGAAATGATCTTTAATTTAAAAAAAAAAAAAAACTATAGGTAGCAAATGAGTTCAACAGAAGGCATGTTTGTGTTGTGCATGATTCTGTCTTGTAAAAACTAGCTAGAACCAGGCGCAACAGCTTTACGCAAACGCCCGCATTTCAATTTCTATCTCAGAACAGCTTGCATAGGCTCCTGATTAGCAAGGTACTTAGGCATGCAAGCAGTCGCCCTGAGTATCCCCAGCAAAGCTAAATATATTTGCCAAATCACTTACCTAAGGGTGTCTCCTGAATTTTTTGAATTGTTGCATTGTTTACTCGGCTCTAGTTTCCACCGAGAGTGACTCACCAGTTGTGGAGGAGCTGGTGGGGCAGGGAGGGCTCTGTCATAGCCAAGGCTTTCGCGGGTTCTTTTTAGGTCCAGTCTCTAGGTGCGGGGTGGGAATAAGGGGTGGGAAGGCTGTTTTTCTTATTTATAGATATATATTTTTTCCGATCTGCCCATCCCTTATCTTGTATCTATCTTCTGATGTTTGGCCCCGGAAGTTCTTTGGCCATAAATGTTTACACTCCTCACCAGAATGGGATCGTGTTCAGCAACTAAATCTCCTAAATACTGCAACAGTGGAAGTGTAGCTCTCAGTTTAAACCCACAGATATATGACCTGTCCCAAAGAACATAGATATTTATGAATATAATGCCTGAGTGAATATAAAAACCTCGGTTTCATAGATCTAAGCAATACCTTGTTCCATTTTTTTTTCAAAAATAAATCATAGTTTTGGCATAAGACTATCATGAGAAGATAGTATCATTTTTTTCTGTAGCTAAGAGGGATTCTCTGATATCCCTGATCCTGATTTGTAGGAATACTACCAGGTTAGAAAATAGTGCATATGTCTTTGTTTTCAGAAAAAAAAAAATCAGGCAGACGGGCAGGCAAGCAATAGCACTGTTTGGTTATGACGCTTCTGTTTCTAGAGCTCTGCTTTTGCTGAGATGTGCAAAAAACTAGTGCTCTAAGCACCTCTGTAGACTCCTTCCTTTAATATTCCCTGAAATAACAACTAGGTGAGGTCTTCAGATGAAGTGCTGTGTCTGCCCCTGTGTCAATCTGATGCCTGTAATAACGCACTGAGCTGCACCTTTGCTTTGGGGAGTCTTAAGGTTATGAATCTGATCTGTGATCAAGGGTGAGGAACGCTGAAGGGCTAAAAGGCAAATTGGGGGGTATAAATGTACAGACAGCCTACGGGACAGATAGAGTTAGTGGTGCTACGGCCTTAGCCAAAGCAACGTGTTCGAAATGTACAGACAGCCTACGGGACAGATGGAGTTAGTGGTGCTACGGCCTTAGCGTCATGAAGTACCTGCCCTCCTGGGCACCAACTAGAGAACACCCATAGGAGAGCAGCTGGCATGGACTGATGTCTACAGCGCTCGGGCCAAAAGGAGAGGTGGTCTGGACGGGACTGCTGAGGCTAGGAAAAGCCTGGGGAGCAACATTGCAGCAGCGCTGGAGGACTGGGAAGAAAAGAGTGGGGAATAATGCTGATCTGCATAGCTATGGGAGATGTGGGTAGATAACAGCTTAAGCTGCAGCCAAAGAGGCCATGTTCAGGCATTAGGAAAACTAATGGTAAGGGAGCAAAGCAAGGCAGGAGCCCGGGAGGCTGCTCTGGCTTGTCACAGGTCGTTAGGAACAGGTTGGACCAAGGTATTAGGCGTGAGATAGGTGTTGATCACCCTCCCTAAAAGAGGGGGATGGACATGGTGACCTATTGACCTCCCTCCTGCCCCATGATTGTGTTTTATTTATTTTTTCCTACACGGAGAGTATATATTTAAACAACATAGGTGGATTTAGACTAGAGGGAATGTGAAAGCTTCCTATCCCTCCTCATGCTTTGGTGCTCTCAGCTGCAAAATATGGACACCATCTTCTCAGCGTGGTCTCCATGTCCTCAGTAGGACTTTGTCCCTTTAGTAAGTGCAAGGCTCACACTGGGGAGAGTAATGTGAGTTACGTGTAAGTACACATGCTGTTACAAACTGTGCTTTCTTCAAACAATTCAGCACACTAGCATCATCTTTCAAGCACTATTTGGGAATGTATTATCTTACTGTAAATGTCAGAAGTTAATTTATCCATTTTTTCCTTAGTTCTCTTTTTTTTTTTTTTTTTTTTACTTTATGGAACAACTTTAATATTGAATATTTGCTTCTGCAAACATGATTATTTCAAATATATTTGAAGACATAATAGTGGAATGGCTGGAAGTAGGGTGGCTTAAGAGGGAATATAAAATATAGTAGAATTGCAGCCTCTTATTTCAGTCTTGGCCTTGCTACCCTTGCTATCTTCTGCTGGACCGTATATAATGGAGCCACATGCAGTAAAATCAGTATCTCTGTCTACAGAAATAGAGATGTGAGCATATACCATGCTAGTTTTAACAGCCTCCGAAATGTGAGCTATCTTTTACTGATACAGGGCTGTCTATTGGAACACACGGGGCACCTGGAACAACAGCTCCAAGAAGTTAATTTCCATGAGGTGTTTATTCTGCAGCCCAGCGTTGGCATTCAACTGCCAACACCGTTCCCTTTTCTTCCTGAAAGGAGGAAGAAAGTCCTGGAAGTGCGTGCTGTATTGTGATTAACATGTCCCTTTGAGCCTACACAAGGAGGCATTGCGTGGTGCCGGAGCCCAGCCTCAGGCCCAGGGGAGGAGGAGGCCCTTCAAGGAGACCACCAGAGCTCCCACCCCCGAAGCAGCGCTGCGTGGAGAAGGCAAGGGTGGATGTCCACACCTGGCCAGGCCTCGGCTTTTCCTGCTGTTCTGCGCTCGCTGGCTCGCGCTGTTGAGAGCAACGGTTCTCCAGCCCCGGCGTCCTCACCCCGTGAGTCAGACGCTGATGGCAACCAGCTCGCACAGGGCCCGTCAGTTTGGGAAGCCTCATCGGGGCGAAATGTAGGTAGTGTCTGGGAACGGAAGGGCTCTGTCCCACAGCTCAGGGGCAATCTCATTTTCAAGTATTTTTTAGGTTAAAATAATTCCATGGGGAAGGGGAAGGGGGGAAGATTGTTCTGGATTATTCTGGAGTTTATGGTTGGAACTCAAACTAAAAACATGAAAGTAAGGAACAGAAATGAAAACACATTTATTTTAATAATAAATATAAACTCAGTAACATGACTTAATAATAATAATAATAAAAGCCAACAAGCAGCTGAATATCTAAATTTATAGAACTTGAAACACATAATTCTATCCTGAAGTGGTAAAAGCTTCCCTATATTTCTTATACTTTTTATTATTTCTTATTATACTTTCTGAACTATTTCAATTAAGGGTTTGTAAGATCAAGCTCCTGTGTTATCTGTAAATCGAAAAGTTCAACTTCGGAAAGCCATTTAACTGGTTCTGTGAGTATGTCACTGTCATGCCTCCATCTTGACATTGTCTCTTTCATAATGGCATTATGAAGCTGCAATTTCTAGAGGCAGATCTTCAATCTGTTGTATGAAATATACCGTTTGTGCAAACATGTTGAGTTTTTGCCAGTTGTAAAGATACAACACCACCACTTCCTTTTTTTTTTTCAATCTTTTCATCGTCTGTGCTCTGATTACATGAGCTAGAAAATTAACATGTGTGCAGGTCCCTAGATTTACATCGTAAGTGGCCAGCAGAGAACACAGGCTGATCATCCTCAATGCGCAATCAGTAAACTAGGGAATTTAGAAAGTACTTCCAACATAAATAAAAGATGTAGGACCACTTAGTCCGAAGCTGGCACATCATGATTTAGGAGCAAAGCATTCAAATGTATTTAGTCAGGGATAAGAAGTAATTGTTGCATATGAATTAATAAAGTTATCTTAAAATCATTTTTCTGAGGACATTGCAAAGAGAGCAAAAGCAAGGATGGGTCTAAGGGGCTTGTTTAACGTGTATGTCTCCACTTGCTAATGGCCGGATATTTTGTCTTTTAAGCAGTCTTTATTCTGCCTTTCCTCAGTAATGCTCTTTACTATCAAAGGACCGTGAAGGTACAAAACTTTATAGAGTCAAGTGCAGGGAAATTAAGGGAGGACAGACTGTTGCACAAGAGCAAACAAAAGGCAAGTTAATGTATTCAGCAGGGTAATTGTTTTAGAGAAGCTTGCTCTTTCCAAGAAGCAAAACTGTAAAGTAACCCTTTTAGGTCCACTTCTTATGTGTTGCTTACTTATACTGCTTAGTGTGTATGGAGACAGGAGGAAAAAGATAAAGAGGAAATTAATGGCAAAAAAAAAGACCAGTAAAGGAGAGTGTGATAGGAAAAGACAAAGTATAAAATAAAGCAGAAAAACAGACCCACTCCCTCCCCCCCCCCCCCCAAAAAAAAGAAAGAAAAGCGAATGTATTTGTATGGAAAGGTAAAACAAATATAACTTTGTAGCTGATCACTAATGCATAAGAAGAATTTTAAGAATAAATTTTGTTTGTCTGATGTAATTCTTTTTGTCACGTGATTGGCATGTGGAGCTGAAGGAAAGTGGTAGGAAACAGAACGGGTATGCAGGCCCTGCCATGTAAAAATGTGGGATTTCTGGTATAATACTACAATGCTAGAACAATATATACTTACTCTACATGTAAAAGCAGTTGTTAGGTACACAGGTATAGGTCTCTCAGTGGAACCTTGTTTTGGCTCAGTTGAACCAAAGGTAGCAGGAGGAAAACAATGAGGACATTATTCTAATATAAATTTATTTATAAAAATATTTATTAAAATTCCAAGACTTATCTTACACCTTAAAGCTTTCATCTGTGTAGATACTAGAGCTAACCTGGAAATTTTATAACAATCTTTCTCTAAAGAGTATTGGTTTAGCAATTGGTGGTGACCGGGGGAGGCTCTTGGTGGCAGGAAAAGCAGGTGCCATATCCATCTTCAAGAAGGGCAGGTCCAGGGAACAGCAGTCAGACTAACTTCAGCCTGCACCAACATTGTGGAGTAAATCCTCCTGGATTCCATGTCCAGGCATTGGAAGGCAAGAAGGTGACTGCACCACATGATTCAGGGGTCATATCAGCAGAACCAAGTCTAGCTGGTTACTTGTTGTACGCTTTGGACCGGCAGGAACTCATGAGATTGCCCGTGAACTTCTGCGCCCAGTTTTGAGCTGCCCAAGAAAGATATTGAGGTAAAAAAAGGAAGTGTAAAGGCAGGCTAACAAGATGGTCAGAGGCCTGGGGCACATGTGCTAGAAGAAGCTGAGAGAGATGGGGTGGTTGGTCTTGAGAAAGCTCACAGAGATCTCACTTCTCTCTCCACCTGCCTTATACAGAAAAGATGGAGCCTTCTTGGAAAGCCACAGTGGAAGGGTGGGAAGCAACAGATTCAAACTGTAACATGGGACATTCCTACCATATACAGGAAAAAAAAATCAGAAGCATCAGAACACTGAAACAGGTTGCCCAGAAATGTTGTGGAGTCTCCACCTTTGCAGATTTTCAAAATCCAGCTGCATATGATGCTGACATAACTTTGAAGTAGGCCGTACATGGAGCCAAGAGGAGCCAAGAGGCATACCCTCTCCTCTCCACCATGAAGAGAGTGAAAATGATACAATAGATTTCGATAACAGTTTAAATTTTCATTTGCTTCTTCTGTGGGTTTGTGTTAAGTTAATGAGCAAATGGGAACTCGATTCTCCATAAAGGTAGGCAGAGTGAATGTACAGGGTAAATGCAGCTGCTGGTGGAAAAGACTTTGTGCACCAGCAGCTGCTTTACATATAGCTCTGGTGTCAGCAGGTGCACATAAACCATTCTTTGTTACGTGTTAAAGCAGCAGATAGAGCTTTATGAGACAGCAGCCATACCTAAGTGGCTCAGAAAGTTCATAAGCATTCAACAGTTCGTTCCAAACCTCTCACTTTATGGAAAAGCAACCTTCTAACTTATTTGACATTCATTTAAAAGCACTCCTACATATGTTGGTTTTAATCACAGTATCCTGTGTACCACATTGCCAGAAATATGCCATGTATAAAAATTAAAAGCCATAAACAAGCAAATAAATAAAATCATCAACAATATATGGTTATTCTGATCAGGGAAACACTATTAGATTCAATTTTCTGTTGCTGGTGATTTTTCTAAACAGATATGATTATGATTTAACCAAAAGTTCATTTTTTTGATTATTTTTCTCCCTCAGATGACAATTTCCTTACAAGGTAGAAGCTTGTTAAAAACTTTGGTGGCTCTGAGCATGTGTGTGAATAGTTAAGTCCCCCTCTCTCACTCCCACTGACAAGGACACTCAGCTACATCAGACTTGGGTTTTGTGTCAATGCTGAAGCCATAAACTGTGGTGCATGGGCTATCTTTCATGTTTGCACTGCAGTGAGTTAAGGGCCTTCCTTGATCTTTCTGGGGGTTTCCATACTGTTTTAGCTGAGACTTTTGCTTATGTTAAAGGAAGTGTGAGGTTGCAAAAAGCAAGCATTTCTAAGTAAGAAATGCTGAATTTTAAATTATCTGCACACTTTTAAATTGGAGCACTTAAGGTCATATAATTAAAGATGCACTGAAGACGTACTTTTTTTGGTCTTTTTTTCCAGATGATCACTGTGTGATTTAGCATATGAAAACGAATGAATCAGGATGGTGAGGTAAATGAGATTATTGCCTGCATACCTGTTGGCTCATTTGCCACACAAACGTGCACAGGTAAAACAAATGAGAGCCGAAGAAAAACTTGCTCTCCAGAACTCCTCGCCCTGGCTCCCTTCCATGCGTGAGCTCCTTCCACTCTTGTTTGCCATGTTACTGCAAGGTATATGCGTGAAATATTTGGATTTCTCTGCGCTTCAAACAGAATGGCTCTGCCCCGGCGTGTGTACTCATGCTAAAGGCAGAGTGGTTTTTCTGCCAGCGTGGCCGGGTGCGGAGGGACATGTGGGGACGTTTTTCCGTCCCCAGCTGCAGCAGCCCCGTGCAGGAGCCTGCTCGGTTGCCGGCTGGGGACGATGCCAGCAGCACTCCCCCAAAAGTAGTGGCACTTACTCACTGCAGGGAGGGCTCTCGGGTTAATTTAGCAGCAAAGCTCTAAGTAAGCACATGCAAAATAGGATCCCTCCCCCAGGTTCCTAATTTAACTAAATTCAAGTATATATTTTTTTATCTGGGCTGCCCCTACCATGCTTTTTTCCTTTTTTCCTTTTTCTTTTTCCCAGAACAAGAAAAATATTAGTATGTTTTCAGCAAACTGGTTGTAAGCATTTTTTTTTTGACACGGGGAGAGGGAGGGGATGGCAGTTTTCCCTAAATGTGTTCTGAGAAACAACTGAACTATTTTTGCCCAATCACCCCCCCCCAAAAAAAAATATCTGTGAGTCAGACGCAAATAATGGGAAATCTTAGGCAGCACAGTTAGTTTGGCAAAGTGTAACCGTCTTCAAAACAAGGAATACGATGGAAAATGTTGGACAAGCCTAATTGCAAGCAGAGCTGCCCCCACCAGCAGTAATGATGCATAATCGCCGGGTGGGCGCAGGAAAACTCCGGGCTCTCCATTCGCGTCGGAAAAACGCAGCAAACAGCGATCGCGGCGCCACGCCGGGCACATCCTGCCGCGGCGGGCGCGCGTCGGAAGCGCGAGGCTCCGGAGGCAGGATTTCTGCGTAATGGATGACAGGCCGCGCTCAAGGGCGTCGCTTGCGCCCTCCTCCTTCACCCCTCTCCCGATTTTCGGCTCGCGCCTCCGCCCGGCCCGCGGCAGCCC
>NW_010589233.1:0-33622 GCF_000705375.1 Tinamus guttatus | reverse complement strand
AGGGGCTGCGTGGGGACGCGTACGCATGCGGCGGGCTCCCTGCGGGCTCATCCCGTGGGCGATTCTTGCAGGTGAACAGGATTTTATAACCCACGTCGCGTTTTTATCGCGTTCAGGAGCAGTCGGAGCCGAGCGCATAGCGCCCGCCCGTGACAGTTGCCGCGACACGCTGCTGCCGCTGCAAATAAGCAGTTTGCGATGTCAGCTTTCATACTTAGGGCTTTATTTTTTATTTGTTTGGTTTTTTGGTTCTAAGTTTGCTGCCACTGTGACCAAGGGCAGTCTGTTGTTGTTGTTTTAAAAATCCACTTAGGTTTTTGTTTTAGGCCCTGTAACTGACTCCAGCCAGTTAATTTCCTGGCTCTTTCCAAGCTGCGAGTGGAGCTGGGCCACCTGGAGGGCCCCTGTGGTTGGGGATCCCTCGGGAGCGGGACCCCCGAGCGCCGGCGTCGCTGGAGCCGCTCTGCCGAGGCCCTGCCGGCGGGTTGTCCCGCCGCGGTTGTGCCTCCTGCATAGTTTTGAGGTCACTCGCTTGTTTACGCTGGTGGCGGCGGCGTCACCAACCGGGTGTATCGGGTGTGCGCGCGTGGGTCGGGGTGCCGGTGCGCGTGGATGTGCCTGGCCTTGTGTCCCGTATCCAGCGCTGGGAACACAGCGGGTCCGCGCTGCGTTACCTGGTGTTATGGGGAGGTGGGGAGAGGGAAGCAGAAGGGCTGCGATCAACCCACAGCTCGTGGCCTCAGGGTCCGAAACAACACCCTTCCTCGGGGAATCAACCCAGATTCATTATTTTCTATTTCTGACTGTCTCAATAAAGGTATTCAGAGCATCTCCAAAAAGAAAGTCTTTTTTTTTTTTCCCCAGCTATAAATATTTGAATCAGCAAATATTTGAGTATTTTCATTATGTTTGTGTCTTGGTTTGGTGAGCATTATGCAATAAATGCATAAAAATGCATGCAGCACCACAGAGGTGCTGCAATCAACTCATTATTATTATTTTTTTTCAGCCTGTATGTACTTTCATTCCACCTAAGAACTGCAGGTTTCTCAATCTCGTGGCTTCGGAAGCCTGTGGTCTTCATAAGCTAAAGGACCTGTGTACAGCAGTTCTCCTAAGTACCCCAGCAGTGTGGGAAGGTCTATTTTTTTTTTCTTTTTTTTTTAAGAAGTATGTAAATTTTCCTGTGTTCTGAGTTGCCTCTTGACTGGCTGTGACGGTTCAGCTGAGTTCTGAAACGGGGACCTGCGCTGTTTCAGAAAGTCTTAAGAGATTCTTCCTTGTGGAGGGGGAGAAAAGGTGGAGGAAATAGGGATTTGTTCCCGTGTGAGATGCTGTGTTACATTAAGCTCCAGCCATGAAGTCAGAATTAATTATTTAAGGATGATGTTTACGTCTTACACCCGAGGAGGACGTAGCTTGCTCATTAGAAGGCCGAAGGCGCCGCTGGGAGGGAGGCGTGTGAGCGGTGCTGACATTTGCAGCTTTTCCCTCCCAAGTTTGCAGAGATCCGAGGCAGTGCCGTGCGGGGAGCGCGAGTTTCCGCGGGCACGCGGAGCCGCAGGCGGCAGTGTGGGATCGCGGAGCCGGCGCGGCCTTCGCTCCGGAGACGCAAGTAGAGAAACGGATCAAAAGCCGGAGCTAAAAGCTGGTTCCCGGTTCAGGCATAGGCGTCTTTGTCTGCTGAGTGCTGGTAGAGCAGGCACCGAACAGGGAACATAGAGAAAGCGTTGAAGCGGCGTCGCCCCCATCACGGTGTCGTCCCTGCTCGTTCACTGCTGTCGGCCCCTCCGAACAATGCGGTCCGTATTCAAGCATCCAGAATTTCACACATCCCGTCTCCTTAGTGTCCCATCTATCCTGTAATGTCCAATGTCCATTTATTCCTGTGGCTAGTCCTTGAGGTCGCAGGTTAGCTGTGCTGTTAGAGTGTGTATGGTCTGGTGCGCAGCGTGACGTTTTTAGTGATGTTACTCTATTTCTCTTACTTTATGGAAAGTATATTGCAGCATCCCTTTGGCCCCCCGTGTTCCACTCCTGGTGGATTTGGTCGCAGGCGGCCTCCCCGGCAGGCCCCCTCATTCTCCTTTCCCACCAAGGTGGGAAGTTGGGTGCGCTGCGTTATTCGTGCCCGTTGTGGAGACATCCTCGTGCTCCTGGCGGCAGCGAATGACGAGCCCTTCAGTGCGGTGCTGGGAGCACGGGAGGCGGAGAGGGAGAGGCAGGGAGGGAGAGGGAGGGGGGAGAAAACCCTCGTGAGCATATGGAGACATCCAGAAAAAGATGTGCATCGTCAGCTGTGATTCCATTGTGTGCTCGCAGGCAGGGGCTGAGCCCCTCGCTCCTGGGAATCTCAACCGTACACAAGTGTTGCCTTTGACTGTGGCAAGTCAGGATAATCGAGCCTAGGAAACAAATATCTCGCAGATTTATTACAGATTATTTTGATAATATTTTAACATTACGGTGAATAAATACAGTTGCCAGCACTCCTGCTCTGCGCTGGAGTGACATATTGCATAGACATACATAGTGGTGAAATGGCAACTTTGATGAATAATAGG
Source organism: Tinamus guttatus (assembly GCF_000705375.1). Next base: position 31,058 of record NW_010589233.1, on the reverse strand, counting down.
GATAATTTCTAATTTTACGTTTTATTAAAGCCACTTACCAGTTCTCTGGCTAGTAGTTTATCAGCAGTATTTACATTAGGCAAACACTCCCTGTTTTTAATGATTCGGTGGCGTAGCCATTTCACAGCATACCAAATAGATATGTGGCATGTTAAATGACAGTCTGTATAATTTAATCAATTTAGGGTACAGAATTTAAAAAAAAAAATAATAATAAAAGCTCAATCTTTTAAAAGGTATTTTGTCAGTGTTGCCAGTATTAAGGAGTAGTATTTGCACAATGAAAAAAATGTAGTGGAAGAAATTAATTTTCTTTTGCTCAGTCCTATTTTTATTATCTAGAATAGTGTTTCCTCTCAAGAGTAATTGCATTTGAATTATTTCTACTGGTTTTATAAAATTATTTTTATTTGATGAATAGTTTGAAAAATACATGCTGAATACAGTAGCTTTGCTGCCTTAAGTTTGGATAATGTTTATGATTTTCCAATATTGTTCTATAGCACTTGTGTGCTATTCAATTAAGACTAACAGTGTTTTATGGAAATAATACAGACACAATTCCTATGGAAAATGTATAGTCAGTGGGGTGCTGGCTTTTTGTAGTTTGTTCGTTAATTTAAGTGTCTCAACAACCTCATGCTAACAGCACTTTTTTTTTTTTTTTTGCCCTTATGCAGCTGCATCATTGTACTGTCGTAAGTCTTGCATTTCCTTAAATGGCTTCCATACCCATCTTCCATTAATACACTTACTGGCAGATATTTTTCTTGCTTTGCTCTCATTTTAGCAGTTATAGCTGATAGTAAATCCCACTGTTTCTGTAAGTGTGCTCCAATTACTTATGTTTTCAGAAGCCCTTTTGCATTTTCTTTTTGCAGGTAAAATGCCCTCTGTAGAGCCTGATTACATATATATATATATATATATATTTCTATGCATTTTTGAATTTCCCAAGTCATTTCCTGTTTGGAAGGGGTAATTACTATTTTTATAATATAGTCCACATCCCTACCAGCAGCCATTATTATATTACCAAAAGGATAGGGAGTGCAGATGACCAATTAAAGAAAGATGTCTACTGAATATGTTGATTTATCCATAAATTTTAGGTAGTACTGATCAAGTGAGCTCCTGTGAGGAGATCCCAGGATACAGTGAGGCCGTATATCTAGCGCAGCGATGACTGAGAGTTGCTATTTTGATGCGTTTTTAGTGAGCTATGTAAGACACGTTGTTACTCCTCGGTAGGATTTACGGCGGGCATTTTTGGCGGCTTTATCGGCTGCCTCAGTGGAAGAGTCGGGCACTGCAGAATGGGCACGGAAAGTGAAGTAACATTTTACTTGCTGGGCCCAAATTATTCTGGAGTCTTATTCTGGCCATGCTGTAATTCATCTGTGTGTGAATGGGCTTCATTTTTCATTGCCGTTGGTATTGATCTCTAATGAGTCTTATGCATAGATTTTGAGGAGAATCACTCCAATTAAAAACCATGTAGTCTGGCACTTATTTGTGGCTCACTGATTATGTAGGAGGTACTTAATTGCATTAAAGAAGAAAAGTTTGTGAGGGAGGAAGATATTCTGCCTATGGATAAATTTGATGATGTATACTGACACATTTATTATGGGTATTTTTATGAGCTTATGAATTCGTCATATGCCAGCATGGCAGGATAAAAAAAATCAAGGTCATATGTTTTTAGTGCTTGAGGGATTTCAGGTATCACCCGGTTGATGATGGGGATTACTTTTGAAACAGCAAAAACGATGGGAACTGCAAAGCTACTTGATGAGCTCGAAACTTGTTGGAAGAAATGTGAAGAGAAGTAATGTCAGGATTGCTGACCAGTCACTTAACATTACTTCCATAAATAAATATGCTTATTGTCAACTAATTTCACTTTCTGCTGTTACACAAATGTGTATGTTGTTCTCCAGAGATACAAGCAGTGTCCTCTTTTCCTATCCATTTTCCGAAATTGATTTTTTGAGGAGGAAGGTTATGAGCTTATACAGCTAAATACATTATTTATGTTAGCTGATTTCTCCTTGAGAACCCAACTGCTTCCTTAGCTCTGAGTCTTTGTATAATTTGCAAAATCAAAATTTAGAACCAATACTAAGCTATTTTGTTTCAACAGAATATTTTAGGATGAGTCAACCTGTTGATTATTTTATTATTTACTGGCTATTAAATGTTGTACAGCTCTAATAATATAGTTTAAAACTTTTTTTTTTCTTCAAGTTGCTTGCCAATTTGTGTTGGCATTTGCAGTGTAAACATTCTTTTTGCTTGTTTTGCTTTTTTTAATGTGGATGACTTCAATGCAAAGATACTGAATTTCTAATGAGGCTTCAGAATATTTTCTCCATGTAGGTTTGCTTGAAGTGCGTATAATTGCATAACAGTGAGATCATCTTTGGAACCATTTGCTCTTAGTATTTAAGTTGGACTTTAAGGGAATCTGAAGACACAATCACAGAGGGGTTGAGATCATCTAGTCCAGCCTCGCTGCTAAAGCAGACACATACATATGTGATCAAAGAGTATATTAGACTTGTACCCTCTAGATGACAGTCTCCCCAAAATCCATCTGAAAATGGTAAGCCTTTGCTCCCTTTTTTGGCTAAGCAGCAGCTTTTAAGAGTTGATGCTGGTTTTTTGGTTCACATCCTGTAGCTCTGCAGGGTGAGGAGGTAAAGTATCTTTGCCCTCGCCATAGCTAACTGGAATACAGATGTCTCAGCAATTTCTGTGCTCTACAGTGCAATATAGAATGAAAGGGAAGATGCAAAATGGTTTGAAGCCAGAGAATTAGGCATCATTGGGGCCTTCCGAGTTCAGTAATTCACTTATATTTTGTCATATATTTACCTTTAAAAAGTTTCCCTCTCCTCCCCGCAACCCTTTGGGGGATACAAGAGTGAACAGTTGTGTTGGAGAATGTTAAGCATGATCTATCCATTCATAGATTCAAGTCCACATCGGTAATTTGTATGCCTTTCAAGGCAGAGATTCTTCTCTCCCAGTGTTTGTGTGAGGCTTTATGTGCAAACTTTTGAGCACCACTATGGAAATACCAGATTATTTTGTTGGTTTATGATGCACAAGAGTGGTTTCTGTGGAGTTTTCATTTTAGTGCCCAATGCTCATCACTTTTCTTCACTGGTAGTCAAGTTTAAAGAGTAAATCTGGAATATGCCAGATTATATGAATATATCAGATACGATACTTAGATACGATACGATACATCTGTTACGATACTTAAGAAAAAATCTTCTTAGTCGTGCTTTGAAGATAATGTTTCTTCTGTGAAGCCAAGGCGTGCTGCCTTAGTTTTCAGACAGCCTGGTTATTATTTCTCTTTTTTGTTTATCGGGCAAACAGAGGAAAGGAAGATCAGCAAAACGCCCCCGTTTGTGCGGGCGGCGGGGAGCCGAGCTGCTCGTGCCGCTGGGCTGCGCGGGCCGGGAGGCGAGGACCCAAAATTAAGTTAGCGGTAACCAAATACCAGCGAGCGGCCGCTGGGGCCGGGGAGAAACAAGATGCGGCTGGAAGGGAGCCCCTGGACGGCGGCGCAGAGGGGAGGGACACGTTGCTTCCAAAAACCGGGAGTGGGAAGCAGAAGAAGTGGATGGAGAGTGGGGGAAACTGTTTTGCCCGTGCACGTAGTTCTCGCAAGTTTTTGTGAATCTGTGTCTTAAATTTGAATCTACAGCAAGGTGGTGTTTTGTGTGAATGAGGAGGCACTGGAAGCCCTGTGGTCTGGGGAGCTGGTGAACCTTTTCTGCCTTGCTGAGGGAGTAGCGAATTTGGAGCAGATCTTCCATTTTCTCTGTATTCTGGCTTTTTGCCTGTCTGTCAGAAGGAGAAGTTAGAAAACTCTCTTTTGGTGGTTTGCTCGCTATAAAATCCTGTTTGGCCCACAAGCTAGAACCCATGTGTGATGTTTATGTGGAGAGTGTTGTGCTGATGCTGCCCCTCCAGTTCCTCTTCCTCAAAGACACATATTTGCATTGCATGGCCTCTTCTTGAATCCCGAGTTCTGTGCTCATGAAGAGCTCCTCGTTTGCTTGCCCGCTGCCCATCAGTTGTGTCGGCAGTGTTGAAAGTGGAGCTCTGCAGCAGAAGCAGACTTCTATGCCTGCAGCTTTTAATGATGGTTAAAAGATGTTTTATAACAAAAAAAAAATCAATTTCTCCCTTTTTGGAGATTTGAAACTAATGTGTTATAAGCCGACCAACCAAGCAGACAGACAAAAAAGGAACTGACAACTTTTGCAGAGAGTTCCCACAGACTCTGCTGTGAAAGTGAAGAGTCCAGGCCCTAGAAATTAATGGAAACCTCTGGGCGGTTGTCGCTGTGAGAGGGCAGGAGGCAGCGAGCGAAGGGGAAGTTGGGTGCCTGGAGTGATTGTGCAACTGGAAATGGGTTGCAGTTATCTCGGGAAAAGCAGATACTGCGCTGCAGAGTTTATAAAGCTCCTTCACTGTGTTATGCTTAAAACTGAGATGTGCCAACTATCCAATCCTGAGTTTTTATATATGCTCCTCTCCAAAAAAAGGCTAATTTTGGTCTCCCTTTTGTTCACAGCACGCTTGAGATGCACGAGAGCAGCGAAGCCCAGCACACACACAGCCTGTAGGACCCCCTGCCCGCCTCTCGGAGGCTCGGTGAGTTAATCATGTGCTGCGACACGTGATTGTACCATGTCGAGTTTTATCTCCTTCCCTGGAGAGTTTGATGGGAGAAGCTTTAAACTGATTGCATGGAAACAGCACCAAAAATATTGGCTTCAAGTAATAGATGGTAGTGCAGAACTGGTGGACAGAACATTTTGGAGATTGCTGAAATGATGGCCAGGCCGGGTGTGGAAGCAGACACCTCTCTGTGTCAGGACTAGGAGTTGGCTTCTGTCCTGAGAAGAGCTGGAGGTGCTCGGCCTGTGGTGGTCTTTGCCTCACATCTGTTTTTTTTTTTACCTCATGCTACAGAATTGGCATTTTTCAAAGGTGCTAATGATGGTCTGTCTGTCAGCAAAAGTTGTGTGTGAAAGAGTATAAACTTTTCCACCCAACTGCATGGATAAATTACGTATTAAATCAAGGCCCAGCACAACAACATTGAGGACTTCAACTACTTGTTGCTCAAGAACTGCCCGCTGGTGTCCATCAGGCAGCTTACATCCTTCCACAGGAAGGGTTAATGCCCCGGAGATGCAGGAAAAGGGACCCCTGCAGATTGTTTAAATGCAGACTAATAATAGTTTAGGGGCATAGTGGTGGAAGGTAGAATATAACCGCTGTGTTTTTATTTTAGGTTTGTTTAATATAGCAATATACTTGCTCTGTATTCGTCTCACAAATACGTGTTTGAGATTTTATGTGAGAACCTTTTCAGGATACTCATGAATAGATGCTGCCTTTTAACGTGTAGAGTGACTTATTAAGGTCAGAAATATGTATTTTTGAGGCTATTTTTGAATGCTGAATATACAGTTGGGGAATGAGCTAGCTAAGAAAGTTTTTAGTTGTTTTAGGGCACAGTTGTTTATACAGTGTCGGCCGTTTATGGGTAAAATTATGTAAGTCCACATCAAGTATCGTTTCCTCTTTTGTTAATTAGATTGAGCAATTTTTGCAAACTAACAGAACTTTTCTGTAAACTTACTGATTTTTCTAGCTCCAGTGAGTGAAAACAGAGATTAAGAAGCATTTCAGTGCTTTTCTGTTTTGTCTTTTCCATGGCTATCAACAACTCCAGTGATTGTTCTCTATTATTTTATTACTGCTAACTAAGGTATTGGTTAAGTATCTGGTTATATACCATATGACATATATTAACTTGAAAATACTGTCCACAGAGGGGGGGAAAAAAAAGTCTTACTACTTATTTACACTGTATGTTTATTTGGGCTGCATAAGGGTCATAATGTGCACTTGCAAGTCTTTTCAATAGTCAATTATTTTTACGAGCATTTAAGGGAGTTGGACAGTTCTCCAAGAGTTATAGGGGAGCTCAGTAAAATGGAACTGCATAAGAGCAGGAATACAGGAAATCTTGGTCCCTTTGAATCCTCAGGAATTCCTCCATTAATTCCTGATGTACTAGGATTTCTGCCCTGTTGTTCAACGTGCTTAGGTGCTCTAGCACCGTATCAGAAAACCTGAGGCTAAGTTTGCATTAACCAGTGCACAAATCTGAAATTTTACTGGTTATATTAGCAAGAGAGGTTATATTAGCTGGAATTTCATTTAACTATTTTTTAAATCAATATAGCATGTAAAGGCTTGAGTCTTGGACTGGTTAAATGGCATTTAGAATACCTGGAAAAAGATCAGAAATAGCTGAAGTGCTAGAACTCGTGGCTGCTTGCGTGGAGGCCTGGTAGCTGGGGTGTTCTGCAGTAGCTGCTCTATGCTGTAGCGAAGGCGATTGGTTTGGAGCTTGTGAGAAGTTCAGATTTCAGTTAAAAAGACAAAAACACTAACTTTTGTCCTCCATCTAAAAGTTTTCAGTGGGATTTTTTTTTCTTTTTATTTATTCTTTTTTTTGCATGAAATATTTTTATTCACAAGGAATGTTTTTCAGAAAAAAAAAAGTAGATTAGAGAAATCTCAGTTCTGTCACCCTCTGATCTTGAGGGTCTGTTTCCATCCAGCTTTGCACTGATTTCACTGGCATTTGTACCATAGTTAGTGTCAAATGTGTTGCTTGGAAAATATTCGTGCCTCTGTTTTTTTAGGAGTTATAGTGCTCCTTCCTGTTGTTTGCAGCAGTAGCAGATAAAAGGGTTATGACAGATGTCTCATTTCTATGTTGGCTGTGCCCTCCTAATACATATAAAGGGAATGTCAGAAAGTAACAGGTAATACTGCAAGGAAGATTGTCTTATTTTGAAGTAAGTTTTAAGAGTCCTCAGTGTTAGTTCAAAGCTTTGAATGAAGGAGGAGTAGGCTCCAAGCATCAAATATGGATAAAGGAAAGATGTTGCTTCTGTTAAAGTGCCGGGATGATGCCTGCAAGATGCCTGAATTGGAATTGCCAGGGGAGTGATAGCTCTGAAACCTCAGAAATGAAACCACTCTTGATCATAGGTATACAGAATCCTTAGGTGATTGGGTCTTGCCATTTGAAGAGGAATCTGTAAGTTTGCGTTTTTGCTAAATGGAGGAAACATGCTCACGTTCCTACATGCACGTATTCCTACATTCAGCATGAAAACCAAGGAGTTTTGCTTTGCTTGAAATAGGGTCAGAATTTTCTGTGTTCACTCAGTCCTGCTCAATAATGACGTCTGTGAAAGTGAATTGCCTATAAATCTGCCTGTATAAGTAGATGCTTGATTACAGTGAATTTTATGCAGTCAGGGTAAAATGGTATTCCTAATCCACAGGTGAAGTTCCGTGCAGGTGGTGTGATAAGAACTTTCAGCAGAAATGTTGAGAAATGATCAGCTACTAGGGTTTTTACAATTGTATCTCACAGGTTTGTTTCTATTATGGGGAGTGTGAGTTTGTGGATTTTTTTCATATATTGTGGAAAAAATGAAATTTGCACAAATGTAATCCTGCATGTCCTTTAAAATTAATCAAAATAGTATTATATAGAGAAAGCTCATCATGCATTCAACCAGTAGAAATTATTGGTTAATAATGAAAACACTTCTAAAGAACTGGTTATTTTGAGGAAGCAACATTCAAATTTAAGTACTGAATATACCACCCTTAAGTATATAAAACTCATTAATTACTGTGCATTGATTTAAATTGAATTCTTCATTAATTCAGTAAAAAGTTCACTGAGAAAACTTAACTACATATAAATCTAGGACTGTTGAAAACTCCATCCTTCAACTGCTTGAAATTTTCCTGTGTAAGTAGCTATATTTGGGAAGATTACTTTTCACATTTGAATTTGAGTGAATGAAAAATATTTAGGAAATGTGATAGCTAACTTCATTTTATTCACTTCTTAAATATTGGTTTTGACTAAGTAATGGACACTGGTAAGAGTTTTTCATTTCTTACCTTTGAAAGCTACCTAAAAATGTGGGTGAGGGTAGAGTACATGCACATTTGCAGAAGGAATAGCTGTCATTATCATCTGTGGAAAATCAATATATATTTTAAATACAGATTTATGACATTGTATCACCAGTATTGGAACCTGGGAATTCTGGAGGGGTCAAGAACAGGACAGCTGAGCACTTGCATCATCAAAGATGATGAGATGCATTTGCTTGGGCCAATTTTCCTCTGGGCCTGCCTTTAGCCCCTGAATTGGAAAGACTGAAATATTTACCCGTCTCAGCTCTTGACAGTAAGTAGTATTAATTAAATACAGGGCTAGAAAATGACACTGGATTTTGGATAAAAGCCTTTGGACTTTGCCTTGGCTTTCTGGAAATTGAATTCTGCTAGTCTGTTTATTTGACAGCATTATAGTACAATAATTTGAGGTTCATGGATATTTCTGTACATTAATGTGGGTGAATTTTTATAATACCACAATCTGGGGATGTTAAGCTCAGAAGACTTATGTGATGAGAATAGTAAGTGAATCTACAGCTGGTTAGTATGAAGTGTGGCTCAATGAGCTTCTATTTGATTAGTTTACCTTTACATTAACTGGATTTGCGAAAAAATATAGGTTCTTTCAAAACAAACTTGGGTTATATAAAAATTCAGATGAATGGTCTTAACGAAGTTACAGATGACTTAAAGGAGTTAAATGTTATCAAATGATTTGGAAATATCTCCAGAACAGTACATATCTTGAGATTTTTTTTTAAGAATTTTGGAGGGGAGAAAAACATTAAGTATTTGACTATTTTTCTTCCCCAGAAAAGATAGCCATTTGTGACAGCCTTTCTATACATATACCAGATTTTTAGCATGCATGTTTAGAAAGTTGGCTTTCACAGATTTTCAGATTTTTAGCAATTTTTTTTTCTATTCCTGAAGCTCCTTATGAAAATATAATTTCATTAAGCATATTTGGAGGACGGGACCCACGCTGTCTCTGTTATGTGAATAAAGTTTCCTGTTTGTATTTCTATTAAAAAAATTGGTTTGCTGTAAAGAAACACTCTTAACGGTTCCATGTGAAATTTGTAGTGGGTGTCATGGACTTTCCTGCAAAGTAACTGTTTTTTCTTTCAAATCTTTTAACGGTTATCTACAATATCATGATAGAACAGCATAAGAGCTGAATGTCTGAAAGATTTAATTTTTCTTCTCCACCTAGAAATTTCCTGTGTTTTAAACATATATAGAAACATGTATAGGGTATAAATACATATATAATACACCATATTTATACCTTATACATGTTTTATGCACTCACGCACACACACACATATATATGATTTTTGCTGGATGAGTTTATGATACAATTACAAAATGTTCAAAGTATTAGAACTATTTTACGAAATAGTCATCTCGCCACAAGGGATAGGGAAGGATAGGGAATGCTTACATGTGTAGTACCTTTACAGCGAGTAAATGCATCAGTAAAACTCTGTATGCAACTGTGTCTTGGAATAAGTGAAAAAAATGCTGTAATCACTTCTGGGATCTCTATGGTCCAGATTCCTCCACTTCTTTGAGTACTTTTGTTTCTCCATTAATCAATAAACTACTACATTTCTATATACACAGAATCGCGGAATGGTTGAGGTTGGAAGGGACCTCTAGAGATCATCTAGTCCAACCCCCCTGCTCCAGCAGGGACACCTAGAGCACGTGGCACAGGGTGGCATCCAGGCGGGTTTGGAAGATCTCCAGAGAAGGAGACTCCACAAGGAACCTCTCGGGCCAGCCTGTTCCAGGGCTCTGTCACCCTCCCAGCAAAAAAATCCTTTCTCATGTGGAGGTGGAACTGCCTGTGTTTCAATATATTTCAAAATGGCAGCAGTAGCAATCAAGAAATGTTTAAGGTTAGAAAACAGTTTTGAAGTAGGTGTTGGAAATCCATTCCTCCTTGAGGGGACACTCTAGCGGCATTGTGTGGAGTTAATTGCCCCCGTTCAAGGCCTGGCAGCAGGCTGCCCTTGAGAGGGAATCCTGACGCTCTGGCTTGAGTTTGGAGTCGTCGGCCTCACGAGCAGCGCGCCGAGCGGCGCCCCGGGAGATCCCTTCCCGCGCTGAACTCCTGCTCCCTCTGCCCGAGCGTGAGGGTTCCTGCCGCTCTCCTGCTTGACCTGCTTCAGGGTGTGAGCCTGGAGTGCCATGGCTAGTAGCATTTTAAAGTGGGATTAAAGCGCTTATTTATTCTACTTTATTTTCAAAGTCAGTGGCCAATACATACCAAATTTCACTTGGGTTATTTTTGTGGCCTCTCGGTTTTCAATTGTGGGTTATTTATTTATTTATTTTGCTTGGCTTCTCTTTGCAAAATCCTGGTGAACTCTGTTTTTACTGCCGAGCAGACTCGTGCAAAACCTTTGCTGTCTGGGATTACAGCATTCCTCCCGAATGTGCCCTCCAGCAGAAGAGGGCTTCTGTGCAGCTGATGATGAAACACACGGTTTCATGTGAAGCTACTGATACTGAAAAAAACTCCTTGTCTGTGACTGTAGTTCTGATCTTTCCTTGTGAGCCCCCCTTGTCATCAGTGTCATTCTCAGCTCCCCATGAGCACTGAAAAATTTGGGGAGTCAATGCATGGGAGCCTATGGTACAGCATTAATGGTGGCCTCACTCGCACATACTTGACACCAATTCACAGAAGCTTCTTTTAAGTACTCAGGTGCTCCCACCCCCTAAGGTAACAGGCTGTGGCTGTTAAACCTGATTCCAGTAACTGCAATTCACAGAGGTGCCTCCTACATACTCTTCCTCTTATTTTCTTCATCACTCCACTTCTGAGCTATTTCCTTCCGCCCCCAGCTTCCAGGAGAAGTGGTTTTGTGCATCTCCTGATACGAGCTGATAATGTCTGAGCTGGTCCCTCCTCATCCACCTTTGCCGCTGGTCAGAGCCCTCTAGCAGCAGTTTGAGGGGAATGGTGTTTTATGTTGGGAGAGCTTGGTCGCTGCCTGTGGTGCTCAGTAGTAAGAGTTGGGTAGGTGTGTAGGCAGATGTACATTTTGTATATAAAAAATACGACAACGTCACCTCCCCACGAGGTCCTGGCTGCGAGGAGCTCGTCGCGTGGGAGCTGCCCACCTCGGCCCGAGTCACTCCTGCCTAAGGGCTCCCTGTGGAGGAGCCGACTGTCCTGCATCTGCCATGAGTGCCCCGCTGCCCCACGAGCTTCTCCGCTTACTTGTCACCTCCGCCACGCGCCAGGTCCGGCAGGGCAAGCACAGGTTTGCCTTCCCAGCCCGTTTTAGTGTTTAAATCCCCTCGTGGATGCTCTGCAGGCTTTGAGGGAGCTTGCTTGGTGTCAAAGGCGGGTAAGCTACCTGCAACATGGACATTTTCACTAGTGAATTGAATATTTATGCAGCTTGACACAGTTTAAAATACCACCATTTTTTTTTGTTCAGTGACTGAAATGAAAAATCAATTATGCTCACAGCTCTGCTCCTCATATCAGAGATTGAGATGGTCCATAATTAAATGGAGACATTTGACTACAAAGATGTGATGTGAATTAGTTTTACATGCTTGCCTGCTTACACCATCTCTTTCCCAAATGCTTTGATTAGGTCAGTGTGAAGTGTTTCGCCGTGTAAAACAGGATTGAATCTTGCAAACCTGAAAAGATCTCTAGGAGACATACTTAGGTCTGTCACTGTTAGAGAAAATGAGAAGTAAAAATGTGAACTGTATATAACACTCCTGGCCAAGTAAGAAACAAGCCCTTAAAAACTAAGAAAAAAAGGGAATACATTGCATTATGGTGGGAATGACCAAGTGCCATAACCTTTCGGGATGTTGACGTGAGTTTTGGACTGTTCTTACTATTTTTGTTTTGTGGAAACACGTTTGTGTAAGCGTAGTGGTAACTTCTTTGTAATGAGTTGTATTCCCTTCTGTTACGCTTGTGCAATGACTTCTACTAAAGTTACAGTGAATTTTCGAATTTCCTCGGAGGAGGAGGGACTTTTTTAGAAAGAGGAGATTCTGAGAAGGGGAACCGGGCGGGTTTCTTGGGCAAAGCCTGGGCTAGCTGGGGGGACGGGAAAGGTGAAAACAGTGAAGTCCAGTGCGGGGTGAGATTTCCTTTCCTTGCTTGAAAATATTTCTCACTTTCATTAGCTGAATGTACAGAAGGCACCGTGTAGTGCTGTTTGGAGCTGATTTTGCTTGATAGGGAAGGCGGTTGGTAGTCGACAATATGCATGGAGCAGAAGAGGAACAGGTTGAATTAACACAACGCCATTTTGTGTTGTACTACAGCGGTACACGAGTGTTCTTCGTAGCTGAATAACTGAAAACATTCATTTTTCCCTCTGTATATGGTTTTATGTTATATGTAGTGTGTAAATATATAATATATTGTGTATAAATATATAATTTATATGTTTTTATGTCGTGTATAGTTTTTGCAATCATTTTGTTGTTAGCTTTTAGTTCTGGCGTGCTGCTTTGCTCAGGGTATCAGATCACAGTAGCTGTTTCTGTGCCCCCCTGGCATATTCCTCTGCTGTGCTGAACAACCCCTCAGGGATTTCTGTTCAAGCTGCCTGGCTGTCTGCTATGAAATTTAAAGAAATTTTTGATACTTTGGACAACTACTTTTTCTTTCTTTTCTTTAATCAACAAATAATTTGGATAAGATGAAAGGAAGTATTTGGAGAATTTGAGGGCTTATGGAGTTTTGCCTCTGAATGAGCATCTGGATTCTGGGATGGAAAAATCCCTATAATTTTGCCAATAGGAAATATGGTACATGGATAACAATGTGGATGGAGCTATTCTTGAGGCATGTGCTGGAGAGCCAGGACCGTAGTTTTTCCATACCTGGTTTGCTACATGTTTTAAACAAGTCACTTAAGCAGTATGCTCCTTAGCTGTAGAATGGGCTCAACCTTAGCACCACTCTCTAGTGTCCTGTTCTTTGATGTTTTGGGATAGTTTAGGGAAGAAATGCAAAAAAAAACCCCAAACCAAAATCCCGCCAGAAAAACACTTCAACACTTTTAATTTCCCAAATATTAATAAAATGACAGGTTACTGTCTGTCTGTGTCGGTGATACAGTAGTGAAATTGCAAGAATTGCTGGAGGAAACGCTCATGTTAAAATGTTAGAGCAACTTATTTATTAACCTTATCCCTTATCTTTTTTATATTTATTTATTCATTTTCCATCTGGTGTGCTATGAGAGAAAACATTGGGCGTTCATATAATTTCTTTCTTTTCTTTTCTTTCCCTTTTTTTTTTTTTTTTTTTAAATCTCCCTCTGTGAAAAATGAAGTTATCTTTGTGAAGGGTCATTTTACGGAGTTACTCTTTAAAATTCTCATTTAACTCTTCAGTAATGGATGTCAAGTGTTCTCCGACTCCTCTGCAGGATTACTTGATTTGCTGCCTGGTTAACCTTAAGGAAAATGGGATGTCTTTAAAGCACAAGAGGTGTTCCTTATTACGTTAAAATGGAGCCACAGGGGAGTTGTTGTTGTTCTTCTAAGTTAAGGTTGTCACCTGATGACTAAGGAATGACAGGAACAGGGCTTATTTTTTTAGGATGTACCACGAGGTTGAAAGCTGCACTTGTGTGATGGTGAGTAAAAGAAGAAAAAAAAATATTCCACTGTAAATCAATATAATGGAGAGATAAGTGGAAATACATTATTCTGAGCAGAGAGGGAAGGGGTTAGGGTTTCTGCATTTGTTTTGTGTCTTCACTGCCATTTATACATGGACAATTTTGTCTGTTTAGTTACCAGTTTCTCCCATTTGCATAGATGCTTTGTTCTTCAGTGAGGAATATCATTATTTTTTTCATAATGAGTTTATTGTTCCCTAGTCAAGCCATAGACAAGCTAAAACACTGCACAAGTTTACATGTGTAGTCTGTATCCTGACAAAACCTGGAAAGGTAATTTGCTGAGTATTGAAGTAAAATACCCAATGTTTTATGCTAAGTATCATGCATAAAATACAAGGGATATTTGGGAAAAAAAAAGAAAAGGAGAGGGTAACAGTTAATAATTAATTCGTGCTATAATTTTACTTTCTACTCTGTTTTATGTTGTATATTTGGTGCATGTTGCTGTTAATTTTTTTTCAGCTGAAGATCATCTTGAAAAGCTATATAACATAGCTGTATTTTGGCAAGGTACATATTTCTTTACCTTGCAAATTGAATTGAATTTTTAAACATCATGGTTTGTGATGTCATAAGGTATAAATTAATACAATGAAAGGCTTAATGGCATAAATCATTTTAACTGCACTTAGTGTCTCTTCAGGATTATTGAGTGGAGACAAGCTGTGTAGTGTGCATTGCATATATTAAGAAATATCATAAGGCTTTTTTGACATAAGTTTTGAAATGAGTTATGGGCTCGGCTACAGCCCTGCTCTGAGTGTAGCTGGTCGTGCAGAATTTCCCATCACCATTTGATCACGTACTGCATGGCTTTATTTCAGATAAGATTTCTGATTTGAGTAGCCGTGGCTAATGTAATTGAACAGCACTTGCTTACTGTTACTTTTGAGATTTTTTTTTAAACACGAATTATTGATTCTTATACAGTTCAGCTTCTATTCATTTGTAGCGGTGTGTTGAGGCATGTTGCTGAAGTTGACTGTAGTTTTGACCAGGCTAAGGATGTTTGATTTGGGGGGGGAAATGCTGGGTTGAAGAATATAGTCACCAGTTTTTGACTCTTCAGGGGAAGGAACTTTTTTAGGATATGAAAGTTCTCCTGTGCTTTCTAGGAGCTGGCATGGCGATGTAAATGGCAACATAGCTGTTGAGATGTAGTGCAATAAGGAGTATAAAGATCGAAGGTGTGCAGATTTAGTTTAAAACGTTCCTATCAAAGGCTTGTTTTCAATTTTAATAGTTAAAAAGCAAGAGAAAGGCAAAGAAAAGCCCGTCTTCGCTTTGCTCGAGCTGTGTGTGCTGGAGTGTTTGCTGCTGCGGGAGGCGGCGGGGCCCGGCTCGCCAGCTTCTATTTGAAGAATTGCTAGTATGTAGGAACTGGACTGCTTTAACACTTAGCCTGGATATCTCCCTGTTGATAGGAGAGGTGCTACAGTTACCCATTTGTTAGTCACTAAAAATAGTGGTGCTGGAGTAAGGAGAGTGCAGCAACACAGCACCCAAAAAAAGGGGGAATCTGGCAGAGGGGGCAGGAGGCCTTAGCGTTTTGGCTAGGAAATGCCTCAAGCTACTGCACCGTGTCCTGGGTGCTGGGGGGGCTGCGGGCCCCAGCAGCCCCCCAGTGCAGCCACAGGAACGGAGCGGCGTGTCCTGAAGGTCGATGGCTTGAGCTCGCTGGAGACACGGGGGCTCAGGTTGCAGAGCTCCCCGCACCTGTGCTGGGAGGGCTCGCTTTGCTTCTCCCCTTTTTCCAGGAATGGGAATTTAAACTAAGGATCTCCTCAACCATGGAGGATGGGATTCCGTACAGACCATTTCTAGGCAAAAACATCATATACTTTGCCATCTTGAGCAGTGCTGGGCAGGGATGTCAAGAAATGTAATGCATTGCAGTTGTGAAATACTTAGAAGTGTTCAGATCAAGGCGGCTAGCAAGTGTGAAGAAGAGTGATTTGATTACTGGTAGATGAAGTTCATCTTGATTCGTCTTTCGCTTAACCCTGTTGTGACCCTTTAAAAGGTGCAAGGTGGTTCAGTCTCCTCTCTGAGCTGAGCTCTGGAGATTTTCTGAGTATAGGCTTGGTAGTCGTGCCAAATTAGATGATTCCATCTCTAGACTTCTGCTAGAATTTTTGAATTAAAAAAAAGGCACATAATTTATACAGACTGTTTCCTGGGACAACACTCCCTTTATTAGCTGCTGCTGTATGTGTGTGTGTGTGTATATATATATATATATATATATATATTTAATAGTGGGTTGGTAGTTCGGGCTGTTTTTCAGGTATGCCTTCTCTCTTGTATTTGCATGCACAGCACCCCTAAGAGCAGAGGAAGCACCACTAAGAGCAGAGGAAGCAAGGTAGTGGGGTGGTTGTTGTTTTCCCCAAGCTTGCTTCTAGCATGTATGGAAGAATCAAGAATATCTTAAGCGCTGCATGGATTTTTTTTTTTTTTTTTGAGTTTTCATGTTAGCCTCTTGGTGAATTTGAGGAGTTTGGATTCTGTTTTGATAGATAATCCATGAGGTTGTTTCTCTTCACAATAACATGATTTCCATCTGATGGCTACAACAAATGTTTTTCTGGGAAACTACTGATAAGACACGATTGATGTATTTTTAGTTTTCTTTTAATGCAATTAAACATCTGAAGGGAACAGAGCCATCGTCATGTGACAGACCAGGTTTTCCACAGAATACGAGGAAATACTCTATGGAGCGCTTTTCTAAAACGCTTGCAATGCTTGTCTGGGGTCTCTTTTTTTGTTCAAGACAGTTATGTTGGTGGCCTGTGGACCTGGTCAGGATTGGTTTGACATCTGGACAGTATTTCTTCCTGAGGTATTAAGTACTTTTCATTGTGCCTATTTCTGTGTGGGAAATGAATATGCATCAGTACATCTTGCAAGGTGGGGAAGTATGTTTGCTTTTGAAAGGCTGAAGAAAGTCAGTGGCAGAAATTAGGGGTAAGAACCTGAGCTGTGTGTCTTTCTGATTTTAATGAGAAAATTAGTAGGGCAACAGCTAGTTGCAAATGAGGTAGTCTAATTTGCAATAACTGGTGATAGTTCAATCAGCTCGTGATGTGTAGAAGCACGCCGCATTGCAGAGTGCCAGCGGCATTGGTGTGAATAAGTTCTGTTCTAGTGAACTTTTTGCCTTCAGACCTGTGCTGGGTTTGTGTTAGCTTTACAGGCAGAATAAATGAACAAGAAAAATAACACTCTGGCAACAACTAAGGTGAGCACTTCATAAGGTGTGCAAGAAAAGCAATCTTTATTTCCCTCTCTTTCCCCCTCCCTTGCTGCTTTGCCTTCACAGTCTCTGCTTTCTGGTCATGTCCTGCTACGATAATACAGTAAATGTCTAAACCCTAGCAAGTAAGGCTGTCACATTGATGTTTAACTGACTTTGAAACAGTGCAGCTGTAAAGGGGAAATGAATTCTGCTCTCTGTCAAAGCCTGTAAAAGAGTGTTTGTTTTAGCAGCTACTGAAGATGGAAGTGTTTATTCCATGACTACACTGGTTGTCAAAGCTGGACATATTTTCCTGTGTTAATAATATTTGGAATTTTTCATTAGTTATTGTTTCCTGTTGGTTTTTTAAAGGGTCTTGGAGATTCAGATCACTGTATCAGTCTTTTCAGGTCGTCTTTTAGCATTTGATTGGAAGTTGTGGAGTTCCACCTACATGGATGTATGCATGTGCATAAAATTTTAAAAGCAGTTACAAATGTCTGGTACCTTTTCAAGCCAAAAAGTCAGTGACTTTCCATACAAGAGGCAAAGGGTCAACTCTTTCAGATTGCCAGGCGATAGGAGAATGTGCCTGATATGTGATTGCAATAATGTTGTTTTATATGACTTCCGTCACAGACTTTGGCCCCCAATATATAGAATTCCCCCTCGATGTTAAGACTGCCCAGTGTCTGAATGCTACTTCTTACTGAAATTTGTGGTATTCTATACAGTTTATTTTGAAGGTAGCTTATCAGATGCACTTAACAAATCTTTTCATTTGAACATGAAGAAAATCTTCCTGAACTCCCCATAGAGTCATAGAAAATCTTCCTGAAAACCTGCTTGGACGCAGTCCTGTGCCACGTGCTCTAGGTGACCCTGCGTGTGCAGGGGGGTTGGACTAGATGACCTCTAGAGGTCCCTTCCAACCTTAAGCGTTCTGTGATTCTGTGAAGTCTCTGGCACGTGGTTGCTATAGCAAGGAAAGGTACCCAAGTAATGGGGCTGGAGGGATTTTTGTTTGTTTGTTTTGCTTTTTAAGGTAGATCATCTGGAGCTGAAACTTCATAAATTGCAAGGGCCCGGCATTGGAAGCAGTAACTAAAAAAGCCTGAGTCATGGGGCAGGCATAGCCCGTTAGGTGGGTGGGCAAGCAAGGAGGGCGGCTGGCATTTGTGCTGGCGTCATTTATAATTGCTCTGTGTATCTCGTGGGGAAAAAAGCCAAAATACTGCTGCTCTGCTTGCTGAGGATGCTTGTTTCAAGGAGCTGATGCTTTCAAGGGTTTTCTCAAGAGGTATAGGAGGCCAAAGCCTTCCCCAGCTGCTCTTTGATCAGCGCGGTGTAACAGGGAAGGATGAGCCCAAAGCACGGAGGAAGTGAGTGGGAGAGGGAGGTAAAAGGTGCGAGGGTAAACGGCTGCGCTAGGTGCGTGTTTGTGCGTCTTCCCTCGCTGTCCGCAGCCGGCTTTCCAGAGGAAATGAAACTCATGTGACCGCTCTTGGCGAGCGGCGCTGAGGTGCGTGCGCCGGCTCGTGCGCGCTGCCCGTTTCCTTCCTCTGCCCCCGGGGACGGCCCCGCCGCGGGTTTCGAGCAGGAGAGCGGAGGGCAGAGGACGGCGGAGCTCCTCGGTAGATCGGAACCAGGTAACTGCACGGTGTTATGTGTAACTGCGTGATGTTCTGCGTGTAGCTGCAGTCTGTGCAGCTGGGTAACACAAGTGTAGGCTTCCTGGGCAGGGGTATGAAAGCTCTGCACGCATTAGGAGAAAGGCAGTTTGGACGTTTAGGTTACAGAGGGTCCGTTAATCCCACTAACGCTAATGCTGGTAGCCGTAGCTTCGCTTTTCATCGGTGGGCCAGCCCTAATGCCACCTTTCAATGTCCATGCACACGTGTTAGGAGTCTCCCTTGTTTTCCAAGGTAAGGCGGGAAGGACACAGGCAGCGTTGGGGCAGCGCAGCCGCCGCTCGTCCTTCCCCGGCTCCTGTGCGGCGGTTTTGGCAGTCGCTGCTGTTTGTTTCCGCCTCGGATAATCAATCTGATTAAGTATCCTGACAGTCCTTGATGTTACACAGAAGACGTCTGAAATGGCAGAGAAACCTCATTGAGCTGCTGCTCACGTGAAAAGCTGCCTTTTAGCAGTTCTTGGTGATTAGAAAAAAAGGTTGCTGAAAAAAGCCAAGAGGATATAGATATATATTGTTGTGAGTGGTCATAGCTCAACAGCAAAAAGTTCTCATAGTATTTACACTTAGTTCAAATGAGTGAAAGCAGAGAGGTTTATGTAGTTAGACTATCTTATCACTTTAAAAAGTTGAGGCAAAAGTAATGGGATTAAGCAAGGCTTGCTGGCAGGGAGAAGATGCTCTTTGCTCGGGGCTCTAGCCCTGGATGAAATTGGCCAGCTATCCTGGAGGAAACACCTGAGAAAAAGGGTGCACACTCCCTGCACTGCGATTCCTCGGCGCGATTACAGACCAACTTGAACTTGAATTTTAGTTCTTGATTTCGGTGGTCGGGTAGCTTTGCTTCAGTGCGTCTTGCAAAGTGGTGCTTTATTTATTTTTAAATCAGTTTTTGCTCCTAATAACCCAATTGCTTAAGCACTCGGATGGGTGCTGTGATAGTTGTCGCGTCCGTGCGCACCACAGGGCCTCTGCTAGCCAATATTCTTACCAGCTTGTCCCTATTTTCTCTTTCTATCTTCTCTTGCTACCTCATTACAGAACCAGTGTAAGCAATTTCAGCTAAACATTTTTTTATGTCATAACACCAAAGCGGAGTTATCCTGACAGTGGAAGCAGACAACACCGACGGAAACAAACTTGCTTTGTAGTAAAGACTTTGTTCGTTCACCTTGCTCAGCGTTGAGGTAGAACAGCAGCATGTGCCAGCTCCATGGGAAGCCCAGTGGGGCTTGCACTAGCCCAACTGCAGCAGCAGCAAACTCAGACGTACCTTTTAGAGAATGGTTATTTAAAAGTAGTGTGTTTTTGTCGCAGGATGATTATATCTTTGACAGGAAACAAGGCTGCAGTCTTTATGACTAACTTATTGCTAGTGCTCCCTTGGTTTCCAGGAGGTGATGACTCTAATGCAGTTTACAGTCTGAGCTGTGTAGCATCGTCACAGTCAGGTTTCTGTCCAGCAGAATTACTGCTCAATAATTATTTAACATGAAAATGTATTAAATTCAAAACCTGTATTGGTATAATGTTTTTGTTTTCTTTCCAACTCCTTGCTATGGCCAAGGCCCATAACAGTACCTGAGGGCTTTTTTTTAGGTTTCCTGCTTCATATGCACAAACATAAAGTATATTTGGAATTCATGTTTTTCAAAGTTAAAGAAGGAAAAAAAAAAGGGCTTTTTCAGTGAGGTTTGGCTAAAGTTTGATTCTAGTAAAACATACCGAAATAATCCACCTTTTGGGTGAAAACCAAGAAAATAATTGTTAGGAAAAATGTTATTTTTTCCTCTCAAAGCCTTTTTTAAGAGGTATATTGACAAGGGTAAGTACGTAATGGATGGCAGTTTTTAGCCCCATGTTATTTGCGCAGATGCGATCGCTCAGAACTGTCTCACTAATGAAACTCTTCACAGGACCAGGTCCCCTCTGTGAATCAGAAGTGTCAAGCACTAATGTTTTGGTAAAGCCCTGCTCAGTATGTTTGGTTGCAATGAGATATTTTTCTTAGAGTTGCAGGCATTCTATGATTCTCCTTTAAAATACCAGGAATGTTGGCTGTCAGCATGTCTTTTACCATCATGTGCTGCTGTGATTTGACAGTTGCAAAACAAGCATGCAAGGTCTAACACTTGTGCCAGATGTCTTTCAGTATGTATTTTGATAGCCATAATTTTTTATGTATGTGCTTTATATTGGCAACTTTAATATTTTTGCCGATGCTTAATTATCTTTTTTAATGCAGACTTATGTGTTAGTAGATTAAAACTTTGTCACAAAATGTATTTGTAATTTTCTTCTGTGGAGAAAAAAAGAAAAACTTGCTTAAAAGATGACCTAAAAGAGTTTGACCATCCTTTAGCCTTCAGGAAGAGGAGTTGAAAGCATTTAATTCTGATAGAGGAGCTTTTGACCGCTTCAGGAAGTGATGCTGTATTTTTCCCTTTGCCGGCTCACCATATGGTGCCCCTTCAAGAATGTCTTTTTGATGCTCCTTCAGTAAGGAATGAATAGAAGCCTGACATCCATAATTAAGTAATTACAATTTTTGTGGAGACTTGTGTAGATCCTGAGGATATGTGTTATTCTGCAGCGGTCACTAGGTGCTTGACAGACAAATAAAGTGATAGCAGAGCCCGACTTCCCTCCCCTCTTTGGTCCTTTCACCACTTGGTTTCCTCCCGCGTGCGGGAGGCGTCTCCTGAGGAGCAGCTGAACGGGGGGAGCTCGCGCGTCGCCGCGGCCGTGCGTGCACGTCTGCACCCCCTCCGTGAGGGCATTTTCGGAAATAGGAGAGAAGGGTGAGATCAGTGATTGAAGCACCTGTGTTGGGAGTTAAATGGCATAAGGCTAAGTCAGGGTTTTATTCTTCGTATTTTTCAAAATCAGTGAGATATCCGATATGAGCTTGTTTATAGAGGAGGATGAGATTAAGCTTTCAGAAAATTTTCACAGACCGTATGGATGAAAGAGAGATTCTGGAATAAGGAATAGCCAGTGTGATGGTTTTCACTGGTGTTGACAGGGACTTGGGCTGTAAAGTTGCCAACTTGCCTGATTCGAGTCAGGAACTGAAAGGCCTGTAGCGAGCAGTGGGGCTGGTGAGTGGGTTATCTTGGAGTGATATCCTCTTTGACGCTCCAAAGTTCATTTTGAATCTTCACTTACGTTTTCTTTCAAAACTGGAATGTTCTTGCAAAGGAACTGGCTTTGATAGTGCTTTCAACGAACGCCAGATATTAGAGAATTTGTATACTGCAACCCCCAAATGGAAAGTTCTGGAGGTGCAAAGGTGACTTTTACTTTGCCTTCTCCCCCTTTCACTGTGGGGTGAGAAGCAGCGCAGCAGAGCAGGAACCGGCGGCTGCTCTTTCTGCCCTACCAAGCTTGCAGATTTCTCCCAAATGTGATTTTGATTCTGGAGAAAACAAAATGGCAGGAAAAAAGAACAGTGCTTACAGCAATAAGTTGGTGTGGGAATCCAGTAAAGTCTTCTCAGCATGATGGAACAAAATTTCATGGGTATTTTTAAGACAATAAATATAATTGTTGACTCATTTATGTATTTCCTTTTACATAATGTCCCACCCACACACACACACTTGTTTTGCTCTACTGTACTTCACAAGACTCTCTGCATTTGGGTGAAATACAGTTGCTGTAATCCTGGCCTTCCTTGTCTCAGCTTCTCCCTTAAGAGCTTTTAAATAATGGTTGGAAATGTTAACGCTTTTCTTCTTTGAGAATATTTTCCCCCATCTTCCGGATCAGGACCACATAGACTTCTCCTTGTGAAGCTTTTCATGCCTGTGCATTTAGAAAGCCAACGTGAGTGTGCTCATTCTTTGCTCTTCTTTGCGTAATAAAACGCATATAAATACATAGGACCTAGTTTCTGTCAGCATTTCATAATGTAGTATATGGTAGCCATATACACGTATATTTTCATGTGCAGGGTTTAAGTTGTGTGAAAAGTCTTCCCTTGCCTTCCTTTACCAACTGCACATTTGGGGTTCATTTTCATATAGCATGGAGATAATTTAAAAGATATTTACTGATGTGAAAGGGCAAAAATATGCGAAACTTGAACTGCCAAAGGGCTTTGAAAGCTTACCACTTCAGATACTTGTTTATTCTCCTACTCAGATGACAAATGTGTTTGGCAAAGAAACCACAATGGCTTGTTAGTAAATATCCTCATTTGTGCATTTGCCTTCAAATATAATTATGGGTATTTTATACCATCCCCGAAGAACATACTGTATTTTAACACTAACATGCCAAAGAAGTTTTGATTTTTATTATATAATTTATATCCGTAGTGGCCAGGAAATTCTAAATAAGATGTACTCTTACTTTTCATGTACAAGTATGTTCTAAGGTTTCTGGAGCCGAAACTAAATCCTCTAAATCAAAAGGTAAAATGGTGACCTCAAGAGTTGAAAATTTATTGTTGTTTTTTGTTTTGCTTTAATACCGACATATGGGGCATTTGTTGAAACAGAATTACGCGGGTTAAGTGTTATATACTTCCTGTGTATCTCCACACTTGGTTAATTGTATCAGCAGAGGGCTGGACTTCTAACTTGTTGGAGGAGGCAAATAAAGAAAGAAAGAGTTGTAAACTTTGGCAGAAGCAAAAAGCTGGGGCTTTGCACTCAGTCCTGTTGTACAAAGCAAGCATGGGTTTTGCTGTCTCCTGAGGGCCATGCCCAAATGGATGCCACTAAGATATGCACTGCTAATCCTGGGCAAAAGAGTTTATCAGAAGAACATCTTCGGAGTGACAACTTTGCGTTTCACATAAGTGCTTTATTGCTGCCCTGTGCGCCGCAGTTTGCAAGCCCGTTTTCTGTCTCCCGCTATTACATCACTTGCACACTTGCTTTTTAAATGCTCTCGTGAAAGCGTCGCTCTATTACTTCCAGCCCAGCAAGTGCTCAGTTGCACCTCATCAGCTTTCCAAGTCACGTCCTGCAACAGCGACAGCCCCGCCAGGAAAACAACCGGGTTTCTAAAGCCCGGCTCTCGCTCTCGCACGCTGCACCAGCGATGCCCCGCGTTGCCCGTGGGCCTGTCGATGGGTGATGCTGCAGCAGGCGGGATTCCTCCTTGCCATGGCCATTCGGGTTGGTTTTCAGACCCTCTTCCCAGTCCTTAAAATAGCAGTTGGCCACACGTGCTTGCTTGTGCTGTTAGGAGCACTGTGGGGTCTTAGCAGGCATTTTCTTCCTTGGTTCATATGTTTATATACTGGAAAGTAAAGAAGAAATAGGTAAAAGCAGTGATGAATTATCACCAGTCTCCACCACTGAAAAGCAAAAAAACATCTACCTTGGATAGGGTAAAGTAGAAGACACGTTTCCTGGTGCTGCCATACGAATTGTTAAACAAGGTTGAAATCAAGGTTGAAACCAGGTCGTACTGATAAAAATGAGACCGAAGAGTTCGTGCCTGTGGTTGGCCACTGATGACAGTGAAAGGCCAATATCATGGACTAGACTCCATTTCTTAACCGTGGTGCCCCAGTAATTTCCAAAGTGCTAAAATACATCAAAGAGGGTCAAAAAGGAACTTCTGTTGTTACATTTTATTGATTATATTGGCTTTAACCAATTTCACAGGGAGAAAGGGGAGGAAAGTAGAAATAGGATAGCTGTGTTCCTTGAAGCCGAGTTATAAATACCAATGTTTGTTGAACACGCAGGGGAACTGAAGTCCCAGTGTTTCTGGTGGGATTTTTTTGTTTTGTTTTTCGCCTAGAATTCCTAAGCAGCGTGAGGAGGCCAAACCATGGCAAATTGAGAAGCTGCAAGCACAGGGTTTCCTTTTGCTGCAGGAATATGCTCTAGGTGTCCCTGCTGGAGCAGGGAGGTTGAACTAGCTGATCCCTAGAGGTCCCTTCCAGCCTCAACCAGTCTATGATCCTGTGATCTGTGAAATGTGCCTATCCTGTATTTTAAATGAAGGTCTTTGCCCTTCAAATGCTCTAAGTAGGGAGGACATTTGGGGACTACATGCCCAGCTCTTTATTCTAGTGCTGGTTTTGCTACTCGGTGTTAACATTAACAGTTCTTTCCACCGAGAATATAACACAAGCAGCAGAAGATTCAAATCTCTGTCCCACTGTCCTGAGATGGGGCTGGTCTGAATTAGTGGGAATTCTTGTGAAGGAAGCTTTCCACATCGCGAGTGCAGTGCTGAATATCAGCGCCGCCTTCAGCTGGCTTTAATTTGCCTTGCTCAACTCTATATTGTGTCCATATTTGCTCCTAAGTTATGCCTAAATAATTGTATTTGTCATCCAGCAAGCAGACAGCAGAACTTTGATTGCAAAGCCAACTTTGAGTGGGCTGTCCAAATAAAGGAAAAGCACTATGCAAGCACTTCGCTGTGCATTTAGCTTTATTTGAAATTAGGCTTTGGTTGGATTTTTGTCCTTGTGCTATTGTTCTTTGCCTCTGTAATTTCTGAAGACTCCCATACATATAGTGCAGACCCTCATAGTCAACTCGGTACTCTTGAGTCCATTTAGTAAAAAACAAACAAAAACACCCCAAAACCCCCACAAAAATCCAGCATTTTCTGCTGAATTGTGGATGTCTGGATTAGTTATTTTGCTTTAGCCAACCATTTGTTCATGATACTGCCAATTTCATATGATCTGTAGTGAAGGCATGTTTAAGATCCAAGGACACTTGTAAAGGGCTTGAGTATGTGTATGTTCAAAGACACAAACTCCTCAAGCTCCTCTGAGGTTTTTTTGACCTTTTTAAGCTGCAGAAGTGTGTTTTAATTGATCTCCTCAATACTGCGGTACGTGGAAGCTTTGTACAGGTTTTGTTCTACCTCGTTCTTAAACTGCTTTTCTGTTTTAGTTTCACTCATAGGAAATATGAGAGTCAGATTTCAAATGTACAGCGTGTTGGAACTGGTTTTACTGCATCTCCTTTCTTTCCAACTTGCTGTGTTTGGGTACATGCAGATTTTAGAAATACCCAACTTCTTTTGATGAGTAGAGCACTTAATTTCGTTGCAGGGCATGAAAGAAGACCTACCTGCATAAATCAAATTTCTGTCGTCAGCTTAAGCTGTTGTTGTTCCATATTCTTGTATTTCTAATATAGAGAAGACCTGCTCGTTTCAATTAAGTCTTGGCCAGAAGTCAGCAATGCTGAGAGGGAAAGGCCTCAGCCACACCAGGTGCATATTCAAACTGATGGGGCGGCTAGCGTTTTCTGCTCGCTGTCAGAAGTGCTTGAAAACTACACCACACTGCTTTAACATTGAAATTAGGTTCAAGGCTACAGCACCATCTTTCTTTTCTTTTTTTTTTCTTTCTTTTTTTTCTTCTTTTTATTTTTTTTCTCCCTTCTTGTTTCTTTTTTGAAAGCTCTTCTCATTTGGATTAGTGGTGGGTCTGGGGGGCAGTACAAGCACCTTTCATCTGTCTGGCCAAGCTGCAGGTTGGTTGATCTGTCTCTCTTATTTTTGTTTATTCACTTTTTTCTTAGTGTTCTTGCAGAAAACTTCAGTGAAATAGGGATTCTGCAGTTGACATTATGGGGTACTCCCTTTTTAAGCAGATTTGTGCTTTTTTAGCAGTTTTAATGGGAATTAGGTATGATTATGAACTGTGCATGTGACTTTTTCTGATGTGATGCTGTTTGTTTCTGAGTATTGGCATTTTGAGTGGATATAACTGGCATAAAGATGCATGTTTTTTAAATCAGTTGAAATTGTTGAAATTTTGTGATCCTGAAATATTATACCGTGTCTAGAGTTATGCTATGTCTCTATATATTATATACTATGTCTCTATGTACTATACTATATGATACTATGTCTAGAAAACAAAAAGAATAAAACTCAGACAATAAAGAGTTTTTATTACGGTTGAGATTAACATTCTTCCAGAACCAGAAGAAATAATGAATTCTATGGACTCCTTTAGCATATATTCAAGTCCTTTTTAGCCCTCGTTTTCGTAATGTAATAGATGATTGTTGTTCTGAATGACTGCAAGGAGAAATGTTTGTTAGTTGTGTTTACATGTTTTTTGTTTCAAAACTCTGGTTAACTCTTCTAAGCTAAACCAAAGAAGAAATCTGAGACTATTCTGCAACTTCTAAATCAGCTGTTTGTAGGACTCAAATGTGTTTAGTGTTGTGGTTTCATAGGGGCAAGGAAAAATCAACAAAACCATGCCGTCGTTTTAATAGGAACATAAATTGGAGCCGTTGCTCCAATTGTCCAGCTTTTTAATGTTCCCATCGTGATTCCTGCTTTTGTGTGGGCTTGTTATTTATTTTGGCTTAGTGATTTATGCATTTTTTTCTTGGAAGAAAGGAGATGTAGTCTCTTTGACCTGTTAGAAACAGGCTAAAGAAATGCTTGCTTTCTTTAAAATAAAATTAAAAAAAATAGTGTCACATTGCAATTTTGTCACCGTTTACTGCTGGCTGGAGGCTCCTAAGAATGGATGCAGCAGTGGCTTGTCACCTGAGGAGCTTTTCTGCTGGGCTTGGGACATACATATCTCATCAGAGCAGTTTGCAATGCTTCTTTAACAAAAATTGTGCATTGTTGAGTGCTATTAATTCTTCGTCCAAGCAAGTGGAACGTTTATGTCTGCACCAGTATTAAACTTAAGAGTAGCTGGACACTAACTGCATGCTTGGTTCCCTAGATCATGTTACTTGTGCAAAGATATTGATCTTTAGCATGTTTAGCAATCTTTGCCAGTCCCCTGTGTACATTCCAGAAATTGTCACACACTTGATATGTTTCCTTGGAAAAGTGCTCGTTTTCCAAGAGGCTCTGTGTTCTCTGATTTGGGACTTTTCCGAATGTTACAAAGCATGATTTAAAGTTTTGCAGCAATGCTCAGCCTGTAATCTGTGTTGTCTAACTTTTAAAATATGTGGTATTAGCATTTTAACGCATAAGGCAAACCTAAATATTTCCAGCTGTTATTGGAAGTCCTGGTTTGCAAGGACACTTGTTTCAGGAACCGAAATTTGCTGTATTTGTCAAATACCTGAAAAAGTAAGTATGCTACCCTATACACTTGCTTACTAATGGTATGGTTTAATGAAAGCGTGACTCGTTTTTGGGAACAGCACTACTTGGAAGAATATTTGAAATAATTTCCCTTTTCATCATTTTTACCAAAATGATAATGCCAAGAGGGAGAGATTGCTGACAGGCCTTTTCACCATACCATGGAGCAGGGAAGTCTTGTTCTGCTGTTTTTTTTTGCTTTCCACACGACTCCTGTGATTTCTGGACTTCGTGGATGATCCTTTAGACCAGAGGGGCAGGATGCACTTGCCTGTGCGCTCGCGGGGCTCATGGGGGACGCGGGAAGAGGGGCCGGCGCTGCTGGAGCGCTTCCCGGACGGATACGGCGCCCCTGCTGCTGCCCGGGAGGCCACGGGACTTTGTACCCCGAGAGGGTTTAGCAACCGGCAGAGATTGTGCAGGCAAATGTTTTGACCAGTTTGGAAGAGGTTGACGCTGCAGGCAGAAAATAATCATTTAATCTTAAATCAACAAGTTCTGAAACTCGTTTGGGCAAATACAGCTTTGGTTTTGTTTCAGACTAGGCTCTGCACTGCAAGGATTTGCCTCCTTTTTTGATAAAATAATTGATCCCATTGGCCCCAGAGGGTGGTCTGGAGCAGCAGTGTTTTGCATGTGACACAGCTTTATAAATGATAATGTAATTATGAAGAGCAAAAAAGTTTGCTTAAAATAAAACTGAAATTTTCATGCATTTTCATGGTATACTGTGAATCTGCCTGAATTTTGGACAAAATACAACCTGGAACACGCATACCTGGTGATTGCCAATTGCATGTGTGTGTTGGCAGAGGGCACACTGGCTTTTTTATGAGGTGGACAGAGTGGAAAGTAAACTCAGCAGGTAGCGGGAAGACGAGAAGCTCCATTCTGGAATAGTAAATTCTTGTCGCGGAGAGTTCCTGGAGGCCGTGGCAGGTTTAAAAGCAACAGTAGCAGCGATTTGCTACCGTGCTGAACTCCCTCGTGCCCGCCTGCCGCTCGCTCAGTGACGGGAAGGCCGTTCTTACCTCTCCTTGTAGCCCTCAAGGTGTCTTTGCAGCAAGATGCCCCTTGTGCCTGGTGCCAGATGTCCTGGTGGGACCCTCAGGTGGGACACAGGGTGTCTGGTCCCTCGGCATCCAAGGGACACTGCAGTTTCGCTGGCCCTGTTATGGTCTAGGTTTGGGCAGCTCCAGAATTTCCCCAATGGCAAAAATTGCCTGTGTGCTTGGAACGGGTTCACGCTAAGGGATGACCTCCCACCGGGCTCACGCGTCCCTATGTCGTGTTTGAATTCCTAGCAAGTGAATAAAAGCTACAGCTGGCCCATTTCTGACAGATCTGTGACTCTCACTTCAGTGTGGTGTTAGGGGCTCTTGGAAGAATAAAAAGATGCCTCTGATTCATTTACCAATGATAGGAAGTCTGAGTGTAGAGCTGCAGCAAGCAGTTCAACGTCCAGATTTAAACATTGTCTTGGAATATTGTTTCCTAAACAGTTATTTCAACAGAACATTTTCTGAGTGATGTTCAAAATACATCACTTGTTTGGCTTAGAAAAATAATTAATGAGAGGGACTTAAAACTCTGAGAATTTACAGTTGCTTTTCAGATGTGAGAAAGGGTTTCAGAAATGGGCAAAGGCTGCAGAATATGAGCAGTCCAAGCAATTCAGACTGAAAGTGTTACAAGGAAAATAGTTCTAGAGTCACCAATTTGCCAAAATACTTTGGATGTGTTTGAAAACACTGTTAAATAAGTCCTAGTTTTGAGTTTGATGTTGTTGCTATGGGACTCTTTGTGGGCACTGAAAAGGTATGAAAGAAGTAGGTAACTGCTTTTATCTAGATAGCCAAACAAAATGATTTCAGTTTTGTTCTTGCAAATAGGAAAGTGAAGTTTTTAAAATCAAATGGAAATGTAAAGTTTGACTTGACCGTGTCTGTATTTTGTTTTTGCCTTTTCTCTTTAACTTAAACTGACCAGTGGTTCCCATATTTTTAGTGTTTGAACAGCTCTCAGTGGTCGGTATTTTCAAGACCACCATGTACTTCTAACACAGACTTACAAGGAAAGTATTTCTTTTTTTGACCACCATTTGGAAATTGCTGTTTTTTAATATTTATTTATTAGTCTGTAACAACTCTTTTGGCCACAGCATGAACATTCATTTTAACAGTGTTAGCACTCCAAAAATTATAACACTGGCTGTCTTGATTTTTTTCTTAGATAAATCCCTTATTCTTTTTGCTCCACTTTTTTTTTTTTTTGTATTTGATTTGCTGTGTTGGAAATTGTTAGTTATCACACTTGAATAACAGTGCATGTGGAATCATTTAAGAAATAATAAATATATTTCCACATATGGACTTTTTGTGTGGCTCGATTTTTTTTTTTTGAATAATGTTTAAATACATGCCCTCTTTAAAGAACATGTTTAAATAATATTTAACACAGTAGTAACATATACTTTTTTTTTATTATTTCTTTGAGATCTCTCCTGAGCTGAAAATGAAACTTTTTCAAGAAGACATTTACCCTTGCCTTCAATGTTCATGAAATGTGAGCAAGCCCAAGCTCTGTATGGACATACCAACTTCGATATTATAAAGCACAGTTATGAGATTGCCAATAGCAACTGAAAAAGTACTAATGCTGCAGAATTTGTTCCCATGCTCAGACTCAAAAATTGTTGACTGAAATCTGTTGCTCTTAGACCTGAAGCTTTTAGTTTTGGGTGGTGCCTGCTTATATGTGCACTGGTTTGAGAAGGCTGTAGATACCTGAAAATAGCAGTATAGATGAATAAAGGAGGTTTTTCAGTTGCCAAACTGTAGTGCTGTTACTGTGATATTAGCAGACCTCTTGAATCTGGTATTTTCTTGGCTTGATTTAAAAATCAATTTGTTATTAATTAAGCCCTCGCTTGTGCTCGCAGTGGATTGAACCCTGGCACCCAAGGCGCGTGTCCCCGTTGCCCACTGCGCACGCTGGGTGCCAGAATTGCACAGATATGCAGGGCTAATTCGGGGGCTTGGCCAACGGAGACATAGAGGTGGCATCAATTAATTGTGTCCCTGTCGCAGCTAGCTCCATTTTCCTGCTTACCTTCAAGATAGGTAGGAGTTACTTTTTCCGGGGAAGTTCTGGTTGAGCTTTCTGGTTGTTAGCGTGGTGCAGAACGCGCCACGGGCCGTTGTTTTAGTGCAGGCCCTTGGCACCCTCATCGCTGTGCGGCAGCGGCCGGGAGCGAGGCGGCCCGGGAGGGCCCTGCAGACCCTCCCTCTCTAGCGAGCCCTACTCCGGTGGCCCCAAGCGGCTCCTGTCCCTC
>NW_010589231.1:35396-45663 GCF_000705375.1 Tinamus guttatus | reverse complement strand
TTGTCTGTTCATCTTAGAGTAAGCCTACTGTTTTACGCTAGTAGGTGGATCGTTCCTATCAAGCTGCAGCCTCTTACCTCATTAATCAATACAACTCATGCTGACTCTTCTTGAGGGTCAACTGTTACCAGAAAGTGGATTATTATGGTTGGACTTGATGATCTTGAAGGTATTTTCCAGCCATGATTCTATAGCCCATCTGCAAAGTTTCTTGATTACTGACCTAATGCTTCTAGTCAGCACATGTAACTCAAAAAGACAAAAGACAGAACCTTTTTAGAAAACTATTGAATAAACAAAAATGAGATTTTTTTTTGTTATTATGTCCCAGGCACACTGGACCTTGCTATCTGTGAAGACTCTATTCTATTGCAGGTACCTTTGTGCAGTTTTAACCTGTTGGCTATAGCTGAGGATCTGCTTATAACTGGAAGCCCAAGTTCTTTACAGCATACTTAGATAACCCTTTTTCCAAATTCACCTAGGAAGAGTGACTAACATTCCTCCACAATTGTTTTTCATTGGCACAATTATTTTATAGTTGTGTTGGTAAAGCCAAGGCAGTTATATTTTAGCCAATATGCACTAATTAAAAAAAAAATGAACAGAACTGAAAAATTACTTTTATTTAAGCATTCTCAAAGTAAAATACAAATATAAGTAATTTACATATTCACTCACAATCCTTTGCAATTATATTCTAGTGTTTATACAAAACCCAAACTTCATAATTTATCAAAAAATTGACATGTTCTTGAATTTGCCTCAAGCAATGATAGATTTTAATAACTGATTTTAAGGTGATGATGTAAGACTGGTGTAAACAAACCAAATGTTTATTCTTTCTTATATGTTTCCAGAAGATACCCTCCACAATTACAGAGCAGCTTATCCCTGAGGTATCCATTTCATTAAAAGATAAAATATGTAACCACTCTATTTTTGCGCATATTCTTTCTCATACGAATTGCTCAAATCCAAGCACAAACCACACTTCAGAAAAGCATCTGTACAGAGTAATGCTAAACATCTCTTCTATATCATATACTCCAGAGATTAAAAAACAGCTTCTGCTAGATATGTATCAGAAGCTGCTTTTAATAGTAAGGTGACACTTTAGCAGCAATATTATCAGCTTACTCCCTGGGTTGCAGTAGACAGCGAGAGTGAAAACTCGCATCAGTTAATGCTTGCCTAGTGCTTCAAAGATTTAAGGTGATATTTGTAGTTTTCCTTATTGTTAAGGGATCCATCATTTCAAAGAAAAAGTATCCACAAACAACTAGATTGATCTGTTGTACTTGCAGCCATTGGCATAAAACAACTTCACATCTCAGCTGCAGAGAATCCCTGCTCAATTAAACACCACAGCTGTAATTGTTATCATTTATAATTTTTACTATGACTATGTCTATAAGGTTTCACCAAGCTCATGATTTCATTGACATTGTACAGGAAAAGAATGAGAAACTGCCCCTTCTCCCAGAACAGTTTTCTTATGCATAGTTGTATGTGGACTAGTATCGATATGCATTTTATAATCTACAATTATGTGAAGCCTTGAGGCAATAAATACCCTACAGCAGACCAGTCCAGTAACCTACATTTTTAATTCCTCTGCCAATTTGAGGGAACAGGGATAGACAGGTTAACAATGATGTCTTGTTTCACTCCTAAAATCACATTATAAATTGAGGCAACAGCATTTCCAAGGCTGGTGACCACTACGTCAGGTTTAGGACCCCTCCCTTGAGTATATGAGTGTTTTATTCAGAGTCCTCAGCATTAAGCGCCCCACGCAGTGTCTGTCACTAGGACTCACAGAGTGCCCTAGAACGAAACTACCATGACAGGACAGCAACTGTTCTCTGGGCCACTGTGGGTAGTTCAGAAGTGGGATTCGGGCTCAACAATTCTTGCTTTGCAACCTTATCCCAAGACCAGCCCTGCCATTGCTGCACATCTTGTGGCACATGTTCACAGCACCTGCGGAAGGTTTCCTGTGCCAGTCTGAATCACAGAAGAAAAGTGCTGTCAATTTTTATTGCAACATCACAGTGATTCCCTTCATTTCACTTATTACCTACAGATCTATTTTTCAATTTCCTCCTGTTGTCCTCTACTCCTATAAAGAGGATGTTATCTACAATATTACACAGAACCACCGCTATCAGCATGATCAACATATTTGACTTCCCTAAAACCCACCACAACAACCAGTGAAAACTGGGCTGTGGTTGTGCTGAAGCAGTAGCAAATCACTGTCGTCCTGCTAGGACAGTGGCACTCCTTGCAGACTTCCCTATTGTCATCAGAGGGGTAGGAGGATGGGAAAGAGAGGGACAGCAAAGGGACCTCTAGTGAGGATAGCTCTGGCCCAAAAATGGAGCAGGGAGTGCCTGCCCTCCAGCACACGTCGCACTGTAACACATTGCAGAAGCCCTGCTGTATGTTGGGAAAGATAGTGACCCTGCTTGTAAAGAACCTAAAATGGGAACTCCTGGCCTACTCCCCAACATCTCTGGGCAGACCACAAGCTTTGAGGGCAAAAGCTGCCTGTTCTCCGTGTCTATAGAGCGTCTCAGATGGCAGGGCTCTATCCTTGCTTTCATGGTAACAAATGCAACTTTATTACTTGCTAATAAATTAGACTGATAATAATACTTTTCTTTTTCCCCCGAGACACAATATGTGTTAAATCTACTAGGCAAAAATGAACAACACTATTTGCATACCTCCTTGTATAAAGAAAGACCTCCTTACTCAGCATGAAGCTTAAATGAGGTACTTACTTAGCAGGAACACCTAGCCAGGAACTGATTATCAGCAAATTGTTCGAGATGGCCCTCTACTTTGGATAATTTTCAAAGTGATTACTCCATCAGGCCTGAGGCTGAGGAGTTGGGCATTACAGGTACTAACAGGTACCTGTGTCCTCTGTGTTACGAGCTGTGACATTCAGAACAATTTTCACACAGTGTCACATTACACTTAAAGCTGCGTTTGGGCTTCAAAGTCAACCCGTGTCAGGATTCATCTACTAACTAGGATGGCTAAAAAAGAGAAAAAATACATGAAGTGAATTCTCTTCTAGTGCATGGACTCTAATCTTCAATAAAATAATTTTTATTCTGAAACAATATTCTAAGATGAAGACTTATGTAACAATAGAAATATAATTAAACTGTTGCATTTATATTATTTTTAATTTTCAGAAAATGAAAGTCCTTGTAGCACCTGATCCTTCCTTTGCATTGTCACAACAACCAGCTGCCAGTGACTGGCTGGTAGGCATCTTGCTCAAGTCTCTTCTTTGGTACCTTAGTTTCCCTGCTTGAATTACTGGGATGAAGTTTTTTTCTCCTTTGAAAAGCAGTTTTATCTCTATGGACAAGAAATATCATAGCAGTTAAATGCTGTTAGGAAATTATCTTTTCTGTTTCACTAAATAGGCTAAAATTAATTGTATCCACTTGAAAGAAGTTCACTTCTTGAAATCTAAACTGAATTCCTCACAGGAAGGGATTTAAATGGTTTTCGTAAATTGTTAGCCTGGCGACCTTTTGCCCACAGCACATTTCAGAGTTGTTTCTAACTTGTAATCAGCACACTGTAAGAACGGAATAACTCATATTAAACAGAAATGAGGTTCAGAAAGACATCTGAATTGCTGAAATCACAAGGGAAGTCTGATGACCTTTTAGTCACTTCTGATGTGCTAAGAAAACTGAGGTTTAGGTTTCTCCCCTAAACTCTGCAGCTTTTAATGAGTGAGGGTACAAGGTTTGGGAGTCTAGTCCAATAAAAATGTGGAAATGAGTTGCCACTCATCTTGCTGGAGACAGGCTTTTATAGGCCAACAAGTGTCGTGGCCTCAGGAGACATGTGCCAGAGAACCTCAGGAATCGTTCTCGAATTTATATTTGAGATGGCAGGTTGGGATTTCGGCACCGTGCTGAGCGCAACCACCAGCTTCAGCCCCATTTAGACCAGACGTTGGCTCTCTACACTCCTCCATCTTCCAGCTCTCTTGACACAACAAGAATAACTGTATTTGACATCTCAAAGCTCTTTCACTCCAGGGATATGTGAGCAGCGAGTTGATTAAAATGACTCTAGGACAGCATCTTCAGCACAAAGCATTATTTAATCAGACCCTCAAAAGGAACAAACCACAAAAGAGGAAAGCAATATAAAAATCCCAAGTCTTACTCACATTTTTTTTCTTCCTTTTATTGTTTTTAAGCTCCTCTCTGTTTAGCTAACTAATTCTGGCTTAAAGAAGCAGGCTCTCCTGCTTTTTAGCTGCTCTCCGTAATTCATTTTTAATTTTTATGTATTTGCAAGCCCTTATTCACCAGCTTCGCTTACCGCATTTGGAAAGCCTGCCATTACTAGGTCAAGAGGACCATGGCACTAATTTCTAAACCAGATGAACTTTAAAACACACAGATGCCTTCTGATTATAGAATAGGATTTACTACACAGAGCATTAGTGCAGTATAGCAAATAAGCTTTAGATTTACCCCGTAGCAACTTTGCAATTACTTCAGTGTGTAAACAAGCTTCACGTTGTCTCATTCACTGCCAGTTCTCAACATTGCCAAAAGAGCTATGACATAGGTCTGAGAAATTGGTCCTGCAGGGTCCTAAGAACTGATTATTTTGTTATAGGTTTTTTGTTTTCTGTTTTTTTTTTTTTTTTGAAATTCTTCATATGGAGGTATCCCTAATAGTCTTTACATCCGACTCCTTCACAAGCTATCCCCATGTAAATTTGTCATCACAGTAAGCCATGAAACAATAATACCAGCAATTCCCAGTTGATCAGAAACATCTTCAAAGAGAGCGCTGGTTTGCCAATATTTATTTTGCTAGAACAACCAGGTCCTCCTCCTTCCCCTCTTTGGGTTGCATGAGGCTGCAGGGATCTTCAGATGACCACGGTTACAGCATTAAATAAAGCTACTGCCTAAATTATAAGCAAAGCCCATAAACCCAAATAAAGAAAGCAAAAGCCTTGATAGACATGAAATAAAAACAGTGAGAGAACAACATTTAACCTTTAGCTTTGCTACACCTGAGAAATTCCCTCACCTCTGGGCCGTTACCGCTGAGCCGATTAGACCGCTCTCCGCAGGGTTACTCAACATTGCGGATTAAAACACTAGTGCCAGCTGATAGTTCATCATTTGTAGACAACTGAGTAGGACACTTTTAGATTTCCCAGTGGAGACCAGGTCCTTAGGGTTGCATTATCCTTTACCAGGAAGGATGGGGAGCAGGAACACTTCGTTTTGACATCCACCATCAGTGACACAGCATTCTGCTCCCCAGAAGATTATACCAAAATAATTCGACTCTCACTTGAAATTACTGAAAATTAGACAATATAGCGTTGTCTTAGACAAATTATGTATCTCTTAACTTTGAATACACAACAGACTTAAGCTAATCTAATCAATCATTGGGCTGAAAAAAATGAGAACCTGATGTTCAAATCATAGAATCATTAAGGCTGGAAGGAATGTCTAGAGATCATCTAGTCCAACTCTACTGAAATAGCTTCATTTTGAAATTTTTGTAATAGGCTATCTTTGAAAAATACATATACACATGTATTTTACATCAATATTTAAACTTGTCAAGAAAGGAGAACGGCATTCTTAACATTTTCCATTTATCAAAGTAGATCTAGGCACTAAAATGCTAGATAAAAAAATAAAATTGTTAAGACATAACTTTGGAAAATATCTTTTTAAAGGAAAAAAAAGACTTTTCAATAAATTTGGACCCATCAAACAGACTATTTAACTAACCATTTGTTAACCAGAGTCACTTTTTTAGACATAATTTACCAGACTTGAATTGGCTCATCTCTCATCTTTCTTCACACTGGTGATTTTCCATCTAACTGTGAATTCTCTTCTTCCAGACATATTTTGGAGAACAAATTTTGCTGCCAGTTAGGCTGTATATCTTAAATTATGAGTCCTTTGGGGCAGTGATCATGTTTTTGCTCTGCACTGAAGACCACGGGAATCCCAGTCTGTAACCTAGACCTTATATGCACAAAAGTCATACACATTCATTAGTAATTAAATGCAGTGGTTTAACACTATCAACAACCCATAAAACATCTTTGCTTTAATGTCTCAGCCTGGCTCACCGATTAAGAGAATTTTACTGAGTAGAAACAAAAGCTCTCCCAGCAGTATCCAACACACAAGGCAGCTCCTCAGGACTCCCCAGCAGAACAAGTCTCAAAGTTAAAACATGCTGAGGCCAAGTGAAGGACTAGGTGGACCCCAAAATTTGGTCCATGACTTCTAGTGGACAGGCATCAAGAGTAGTTAAGATTCACAGGGGATTGGGTTCGAGGAGATGGGATATTCATTTGTAATGTTAAGTTCTATATCTTCTCCTGGACAATAACGAGCTCTAGGTCTCCTTTTGCTTTAGCAGCAGAAGCATACAGTTGCCAGACAGAAGAGATTAACTCTTCATCCACAAGGAGTCTTTTCCCAAAGTTCTTCCTAAATGTCTTTGAGTGTATCTCCCTATTTCTGCAGCTCTTTCCTGAAAAACAAACACACACACTTCATTTGGAAGGAAACTGCCAACAGATAAATTTACACTGGCTTCACTTCCTTTCTCCCAAAGCTAGTTCTGAATTTTAAAAGCGTAGTGAAAATTCATAACATTCAATAACACTGAAGTACCTGGTTTATCCTCCACTCCCAATGTTTTCTTTTCTTAACTCCTTACTCTTTGAAAAAATTGATTCTAATGACATGTATTTCGCTCTGGCCTCTTCTTTCTCCAAACTGCATCCGATATGGAGTCAAATCGGTGCATCAGAGTGGTAAGACCTGAGAGCAACAAATAAGCTTCTAAGATGACCTTATAAATCTAACCTATGGGCAAGCACTGCTCTACTTTCAAA
The DNA here is from genome assembly GCF_000705375.1 of Tinamus guttatus. The sequence goes on along the minus strand of NW_010589231.1, from coordinate 38,717 downwards.
AGGCTGTTGTAGCGGGACTGCCTGAGAATCTGGAAACAAACCACCAGGCTTGTGTCCGTATTTGCATGTTAATCCATCAAAGTGCTTTCACCTGCCCCAGCTATTCCACAGCTTGCAAATATTTAGTGTCAGAATTCTGACTTTACAGACAAAATTAAGGGTTTTACCTATGCGTGCACTGGAATCTTTCTAACACGAAAAAAAAATTAAAAAGTACTGTCCCTTTCCCCCACACTTAGCTTTTTTGGCAATTCACTTTAAAATACAATGCCAAAAATGGCAGTGGCTGTTGACCTTGAAAAATCACAGCAAATTCTCGGAGGAATAAAATAAATCAAAAGCATCTTTCTTGGAGCAGTGCACAAGCAATGTTCAAAGCTTGACAACGTGAATGAAATCACAGGAACAGCAACAATTCCCAACAACTACCAGCTCCTGAATGCAGATCAAACTCAGAGCACATGGCTTAGCAATTCAGTCAGGGCTCAACAGACACTGTGCATAAACATGAAACTCCCTGGTTGCCTTACCCAGATAGAAAGCCAACCTCTCAGTAAGCCCATGGGCACATTTTATCAGAAGTACAGCCAGACCTCAGCACCACATACCCAGTAGCAATCATAGATAGGACAGTTTTGTTATTAGCCCTCTGACTACAGACAAAACCCCAGAATCTTTTGTTGAATAAAATATTGGAAGAGGCCCAAGTTCCCCTCTTCTGTCTTCTCCAGAGAGGTTTCCTTCTCTCAGAACAAGTTGGACAAGCAATAACTAGAGGAGCAATACCAGGACACTGTGTTTTTCCTCTATTCTTTGTTTCAGCTCTTCATTTTTCCAGAAAACCGGAGTTGGCCAACCTTGACCAGCCTGGCCTCCCATCCACCGGAGCAGCTCCATAAGCTTAGGTGAGGATGATGCTGTCCCTGCTGTCCCCTACCAACCTCGACGGGCAGCATGATTCTGTGCTCTGGGTCCCATGGGTCTCATTAGAGGATGTGCTAAATCAGACTTGCATAGTCTGTCATTAACTTCAGAATTTAATTAGTCTAAGTTTGCACTGATTTGCATTCAGGAAAGACTGAAGCTTGCTGAGTTGTTGCTGTTATCATGCTGGGCTTATCTTTTTTTTTCTGTTTTATCTGTCTGTACAGTAAAAGTCAGGGGGGACAAACATCCCTGGTGCAAAGCAACTCCAGTCATACTGGGCTCTTATATAAATGCATACTAGCAATAGCACAGATTTAGTAGCCACAGTAGAGTGCACCTATCCCACGTATCATAACAGCCAACATAGAATAACCAAGGGCAATTAAAAGCAGGGCAAGGTGATAGAGCTCTTGTGTTCAGGCGCTCTGAAATGCTCCCACGGGACTGGCATGTGGCAAGTGCTTGTTAAAAACACACACAAGTTCTCCATACTCATAACATCATCGATAAAATCCCCACTGATTTCCATGAAAGCAGCTCTCAGCCTGACGCTTTCAGAATCACATCTGTAATGCTGTACTGCTGATGAAGCCGTTTGGCTTCTTTTAACTCCATCACCTTGGGTAGAGGCTTGATAAAACATTTCGAAGATAGTGCTCTCCTCATTAGGATGCAGGGATGCTGCCTGCAGCCCTGGCACAGTTTAGATTTTGGATGTTCACAAAAAGCCACTACTTTTTGGAGAACAGGGACTCTGTAGCTGAATGGGTCCTTTCCCATCTCACAGGGTCTCTGCTGTGACTGGTCCCTACTTCAGCACTGTGCCCAACTCCACGGAGCTGGGAAGCCCTGTGAAAAGCTCCTGCTATTCTCATTCTACACACAGGCAAACATAATCACTCTGTGCCAAAAGGAAAAGACTGCAGCTGGTAAGGAAATTAAATTTACTCAAGATCTTCCAGTAATGCGTTATAGCATAAATGATGGAGGGATAACAATCAAGGCTCACATAAAAATGTCTCAGAGAGTCCTTTTAAAGTTTAGGGCTTTATTTAAAAAGGCAAAAATCCATCTAGTAACCAGATCTTTTTTTTTTTCCCTTCCCCCTTGGGGATGAGTTAATATGACAAACAACATATTAACAGCATGAAGACGAAGTTTATCCTCCAGTGTTCATTTATTGCTCCATTCTTTTCAGCGCCATTGGATTCTTTTATTTTTTATTTCTTTTTTTTTTCTTTTTGTGGTGAGATTTTACTACTAAAGACCAAGTTTTCTCAAGTTAACTCATAAAACATAGTCCAGTGCAGCCCACTCTGTACTGGGCCTTCCTTCCCAGAAGGGCAGGGGGCATCCAGCAAGAGTATTTAAAATGCCTCCTTGAAAACTGGAAAAATGAAAGCGTCCTCGATTACAATTAAAAAGCTGTATATCAGAACATTTAAAAAAAAAAAAGTTTCTCATTTTTTTTTACCTTTGGACACACTTTTCGTCAGAATTTCTCCAGTGAACCTGTATTAAAACGCTCAATTAAAACTCCATAAAATTCAAATCACTTTACTCCCACTGTAATCAAATAGTCAAATTCACACTCAAAGGCATTTTAATGCTTTTTCCTCACTGGGTATTAGAACTACGGAGAAGCTGACAGCAATTCTAAAATCCGGAACAATTTGTGGAGAATTTTTCAGCCTCTTTGTAAGATTGCTTTAAAGCACCTGGAATGCTTTGCTAAGCACTACAAAGAAATGATCCTGTTTAACATATTAGAATTCAATTTACAACAGAGAAAAATGCATTTGTGAAGTATTTATATACACAAAGAAGCATAACATTAACTGCACTGTGGAGATGTTATCACTTACAGCCACCGAGTGCCTCAACTACAAATTAGTGGATAATTAATTTAAAATAGTCTCATACTAAAACACAGAAGAAAGTAGTTAAAGGGGAAAAAATAGCTGTAATTGTTCCCGTGGTAGAATTTTCTTTATAGAAAAGATACGAACATTGCATCAACTTACTTAACAAGGAAGCATGGTAACAAGTTGCAGGGTTGGCCTTACACTATACAAGGTCTTAAATAAGATTTAGAGGTACAGCTCTCTGCACTCAAATCTGGCTATGCACTTGTTTTTGTGATTTGCTTCTTCTTCCTGTTTACTGGGAGATACTAAAATAAGTTTGGTTTAGGTTATTAACTTTAGGTTATTTACAGTTTCTTGGCATATTTAGAAGTATCTGTAACTGGAATCCACTTGAAAAAAAGAACAAATATATCTCAGTAGCAAATAATATGCATGCATTAAGCAACACTGTGCCTTTTTGAAAACACACATTGCACTTCCTAAAGCCCCACTGACAGATCATTCAGGCATCAGCAGACGCTACACA
>NW_010589231.1:16680-35349 GCF_000705375.1 Tinamus guttatus | reverse complement strand
CACGTGTTTTCCCCATCACTCCCATGGCTCCGAAGAGGAGTCTCAATGATTCTCATAAGAAATTTTCAAGCACTTAGGTAAATTTTTACAGTCATTAATTCAGTCATTTTTCATCTTTAAAAATGCTTTTTAATTAGAAGAAAAACAAGCCTTTATGCCCCCTCGTCCTATTTATCATGTGAGAGGGAAGATGTCTGTCCATTGGCAGGAGTGTGTGGCTTTCAAACCCCTTTCTAAGGTGCAGCATGATTTCCCACAGGTTTCCCCAGCAATCCCTTTCCTTTCCTGTCATTATTTCCACAGGAAATATTCATCTGCAACTGCAATAAAGCGCATTAACAGTTTCGCATTGCTTCAGGATCGAGGTGCTATTAATGGCTTTCCCCCTCCCAGCGATAAAGAAAGATTCCCTGTGGCAAAAGAAGCACATATATAAATGTAGCTAAATTGAAGTTGCTGGAAGGATTTCCACTGTTTCTCCCGGAAACTAAAAAGCATTTTAAAAATAGCTTTAGTAAGTGACAAACAACTTTAATTAAAAAAAAAAAAAAGTGGGGGGGGAGAGAAGGTTACAGCCCACTGCTCCTGCTGCCTGTAATAAAGCTGTAATCAGTAAGCTACTTTCTGCAAACAGGTCCTCGTACAGCGGGGACTCAAACAAGCAGAATGACTATGTCATCCAGACTGATATTAATTCTAAAGAAAAATTGAGACCTCTGAATTATTAAGGAGGACTGTCACTGGAGTTTTCACTGAACAGCCATATCCTGAGGCCACGCAAATGTCACACAAAGCCAAGGCGCTTTGGCTCTGATTCAGCACAATTCCTAACCAGTCAATCAAGCCACCTGCATATTCAAAGCTAAACCCGTAGCAAGGGCTCTCTGCTAAATCAGGCCCAAGATTTTGACTCCGCTTTACTGCTCGGCGATTACCATGTTTGCAAACAGAATCCAGGATCATAAATTCCCCAGAAAAAATCTCATGGACCTCGACAGAAGCCATTTGCTCTACAGGGGGGAAAACACTACAAATTAATGTAGGATGTGAATTTATTCTCTGTTTGCTGTTCCATGCCAATCCCCCAGGTGAACACCTGGTGCCTGTGTTCATTATGCCTTAACACACTTCCAAAGCGATTTATCTAATAGCAAACAAAGGTTTCCTTGGTAAGGACTAAGGACCTGTTTATCCTGCGATACCTAGGAAGATACACGTGAATTTACTTTTTAAATAGATGAGTTATGCTACGTTAAGCTCCTGAGAGGATAGTCTGGTATGGAATTAAAACAGCTTTAATTTAATTTAGCTTAATCCATTTCAGGAGTAAAATAAACTAAACGAAATGAAGGCTACTTTAACTCTGAACAAGTTCAGAGCAGTTTAAATAGCCAATTTACAGCTGTTTGGCTAATTCAGATGAACCTTACTGAGGACCCCTGAGCATATAAGCTCTAACGGTGCCGCAACAGATGTAAGTGGGGGCAACTACCCTAAGACGAATGTTTGCCCTGGAATACCACATTGCCTCCAACATAGGGGTGGGAGAAAGCGGGGATTAAAATATTCACATTATGTTTTCTGGCTCCAGCACAGCTAATTGTGGCCATATTTTTAAAAGATACCATTCCTGGGGCACATCTGGAGCAAGCCTCTGCACAGCCCTTCGCGCACGAGCTTCTATTCACAATTAAGTGGCAGTTTGAAGTAAATCCCTATGCATCAACTGGGTGTGAAGAGGCTGTGTACAACCCCGGCAGAGGGAAGATGCTCATCCATCCCTGTGCTGAGTAGGAACAGCCCTCAACCCCATGGAATTGCTTGGAGGACTATTCCATTTCCTCTCAACTGGCATCCTTATCCATCAAGGCTTTTGGAAACCCTCCAGCTAACCAGGAACCCTTCACAAAGGATGCCCAGACCATTATCACTCGGAGCTCGCTCAAGTGACCAGCTGATTCTGTGATGCCAAATGACCAGATCTGAATGGAAAAGCAATGAAATTACAGACTTGGTTTTCTTCCTTCCTTCTGTAACTAATGACCACAGAGAAATTCTGGTCGGCAGCCAGCCACACGCTGCCTGGATGGGGATGCACCTTCCCAGCGCGCCCTGCTGTGAGCTCAATCGACTTGGAATTAGGTGGCTTTACTCTAATTTCTGAAGGTATTGTGTGTGCATGCATGCAGAATACAAATACTGCTTCTCAATAAAAACAGAGAGCAAACCTGCTTTTGTGTAAGAGCAGAGGGCTGCCATTTAGGCATAACCGCTGAGCGGGACTTAACATGGAAAAATAAAGCAGTGGAAAAGGGTGCAGAATCAGTGCTGTTCCACAATGTCTTTCACTCTAAGACAGATTTGCCCAGTACAAGATTGCTGAAAGAAATTTTTGCATCCAAGCAGCTACATCAGTGCAAATACTTGGAACAAATGTGTTACATGGGGACCAGGTGCCTTACTCTTCAGAACAGGACCATACTCAATGGTCAAGGACCATACTTTGTAGGGGGGAAAAAGGAGGAGGAAGGAGAAGGAGGAAACACGCAGTCAAGTCAGCTCAGAGATGGAAAATGCAGAGAAAGAAAGACTTCTTAAGAAGAAGCATGCAACAGAAGAGAAAACGTTAACTTATCTTCTGCTCTGTTTGCTCTTTCACAAAATGGAGCCCCAATATTAAATTTATTCAGGTTTGTAAGTCTATATCAAAAACACCTGCCACTGCTCTTTTGGCCAGTATTAATATCTTTAGACAGAGATGAAAGATTAATATACTGTGAGTTTCCACTAGAGATAATAATTAGGGGAAAAAAAAAAAAGCACCCCAGACTCTCAAATGAAGTAATATTCTCTGGTATAAACTGCCGAATGATTGCTTGAAGTTTAATTGCTTTAACTTTTAGCAGTGAATAATAACCACCTATACAACAATCTGATTAGAGAGCACGGATTCCATTTGTTATAATTAAAAATCTTGTTCAATGTCTCTCGCTTCATTGGTCATTTGGTTGAAAAATGCAGAGTCATTTATGAAAGTGATAATCAGGGTCACTTATGGGATCACTCCGGCTACCAGCAGCTCCACAAGTCTCTGCTATGCAGCACTGGACCAGCCTGGGTGGAAAAGGGATGTTCCTTTGCACCCTTCTGTCTGCCTGGGTCAGTTCATAAACAGCAGTGAAAATTTGTCATTACAGCACAGTTAGCATAGCTAGCAAGCCAGGACCTTATACAAACTGCCGCTTTGTGATGAGTATTGGGTTTGCTTTAATAAAGCTACATCCACCTCACTGTGAAAAGCTCAGTCCAAGTTCCATGGCAGGTTTAGTCTACAAAAATATGAGACTACCTGTCTAGCTGCAAAAATCAGCACTTTGGACTCAGTATTTACCAATAATTTTTTTGCAACAAGATGTAAGAAGTGGTCAGGTGCCACAGCTGAGTGAAAAACAGGAGGAAAGTGTAATATTCAAACTTTCTCCTGGGGTATTTCAAAGATTGTCTGTCTTTCCTCCCTATTACAGAAAGCAGATTAACATTATGCCCTATATATGTATCATAACCCTGTAATGCTGCAAAGCATGAGGAGGGGACAACTTTCATCCCACCATGAAATCGTAGGAAAGCCTTGAAAGAAGGAGCGTGTGGAAAGTACATTTTCTCTTCTGGAAAGAAAATCAGCCAGGTTAGTATCGCTGTTGGGAGCTTTGTTCCTGATGCTTTAATACAGTATTTCAGATAAGGATCCATAAGTGAGCAGTCCATGCAAGGAGTAAGAACACTGTGCAAACTAAACAGCTCTTTAAATGAATAATCTTTTGCCAATTAGCTACAAAGAACTCACTGAGTGCTACTAACCACGATCGTTTTTCATACCAAGCTAAAAAAGCTCCCAAAACTTACAGTCTAAGCTTTGAGGTCTCTGCCTTTTGAAGAAATAGAACCACCTTTGGGGGGAAGGTCTTTCCTGACCTTTCCTGCAAGCTGCCCTGGGACCTCTCAGCACGCAGTCACACGCTTGAGAACATGTCCCACACTACCAGCCAAGCAAACCTCCTTGGTACTCTGGATTACTTTAAGTGATATTTCTCTACTAGTTGTTTGTTTAAGGTCAACACACAGATCTCATAGCAAATTCAGCAAGGTGAGAAAGGGGAGAATAAACCATATTCAGAACAAATGTAGAGAACGGAAACTGTGATCAAGTCGGGGAGAGATGGCAGATTGGAAATCTCTACCAGGCAGGTCTGGGATGACACTAGATTGGCCATGGGACTGCAGGGCTCTGAGCAGCTGGCCAAGCCACACTCCCTGTCTGGGCCTGGCTGCTCGAAAGTAGGATGAAGAGCATCTGTCTGGACTGAGGTTGCACTTTGTTCATCATGTCATTCTCTGTGGTCCTCCTGGAAAGCACAACCACCCATAATGTGCAGAGAGAACCAAGATCTAAACTGCCAGCACTGAAAACAGAACGACTTTCAAAACCCATCATGGGATTTGGATGCCACATTTGGGTAGCCAGGATTCAAAGCTTGATCTCCACATGGAGACGTTAGAAGAGCCTGTGTGAAATCAACTCATGGCAAACGTGAAGGACTTTTAGGACACCTTCATCACATGTGCTCTGGGTACTGAATGACTTTGACAGCACATTTTATAGGGAAAACAACAGATGCAAAGAATATTGCACTCTTGGTGGGAAATCTAAAACGACTCCTCTGGAATCATCTCAGATCCAAAGGGGTATCAATACATGCATTATAGAACTCAAGAAGCAGATCTTTTCCTTTTCTAGTGAAGCCAGAGGAAGAAAATACTCCACAGTGTAACAGCATCACTTCAACAGTTCTGGATCCAGTCCTGCTCACTTTATTTATGCTAACAACCTGACAGAAGTCAATTCATGCCTGAAATATTGTGTTTGATATTAAAGGGGTCACGAATAGAGAACATAGTCTTGCACAACACAAAGATTACAACAGCAAAGAATAAATTAAGCACTGACTATCAGTGTATGTAGAAATAAGCTTTCTTCAGTCAGTTCAATTTACAACATTTTTTAATGGTGTTGATAGGTTGTAGACTGATGGAAAAATTGTGTGATAAAAAACATAGCTAAGGTGGGGAAAGGAAATTAAATCCCCATTTAACTGAAAATTTATTATTTCAATAATTGTTTTCCTTCCCAAGCAAGAGGCAAACAAGCACTGTTGAAACTGTTTTGTTTCCAGTAAACAAAATTTCAGTTCACATCAATCAAAATCTCTTATTTTATTAAACTCCAAATAATTGGTTTTCTACAAATTATTTATATAATATTAAAGCAAATAACAATCAAAGACTACATTCCAAAATCTTTTATGTGAATGCACTGGCTTTGGCAGAGTACTTTAATTCTTCTTTATCTAATCAAAGTATTACCAAAATCATGCTATTCCCACAGGAGACCAACGGTCCAAAGACAGAAAGCTTTGAATTCATGAAATAATGATCTGGAAAATCTAGACCAGATTCAACTGTCACCCAGAATTTTTCCATCAACTGAAATACTACCAGTTTATCAATGTATAAATACAGCCTGATCCATTAAAAAGGTTAATTTGTGTGCACCGGATCTTAGGAAAATGCATAAAATCCTGGTTTAGACATGACAGAAATTACGGATGAAATTATCCTAAGTTTTCTTTATAATTCAAATCTGGACTGTAAATGTAGTTCAACTACCACTGTACAGATTTACATGTTTTTATAATCTTCTAGGGCACATCCTTTCTGTGATGTCAACCACATTTGTACTATTTAATATAATATTTAGTGTACACATATACTTCAGCTTCTCAGAGTAAGATCCTAGTTCATGTACTGTACAAATACTCATTGATATACAGCAGCTTAGGATATCACTGACAGAATATGTAAAGAAATAGAATGGAAGATGTTATTATTTTTTTTTTAATGGGGACCTGAAGGAAAGCCCATATAGCAGCTCCATGCAGGACTTGGGTATCTCGGAGTGAGAAGCTGCCTCCACTTGCCTGCGCAAGGTAGTTTGCCCAAGGTCACATAGGAAATCAGTGCCACATTCCCTCTCAATTCAAATTTGCCAATCGCCAATCTCAGTCTTTTCACTGCAGGACAGTGTTTCTTCTCAGAAACTACATGGCATGTCAAAGCCTGCATGAAGGAGATAAGCTGAGGAAACCATAACGGCCACTGCTCAGCATCATTTCCTGGGAGTGTTACTCTCATTGGCATTTCAATATGGTTTTTGTTTTAAATTTCTGTCTCTCTCTTTTTTTTTTTAATGACTAGATTAGAAGAAATGCCCACTGGTTAAATGTCACACTCTCTCAATCACGAGCAAAGGCTCCCCATTCCACCTCTGAACAAATCACAGCTGTCTTACACATACTGTAGCCTGCAGTAGTCAGGAAACCTTTAAAGCAATTGGATTTTGTGCAGCTCCAGCGGGCAACTGAAGTGGCACAGTGAAATGCTACCACACTCCGCAATCAAAATGGACATCAAGGGCAACATGCACTGTGAGACGAAAACCTCATTCACTATGGGGCTCAAGCGACACATTCATATAAAAGATTTACTATTCAGATTAGCATGCTGAATTTTGATCAGACACTTTGCATTTCATTACCATAGGTTAGTCCTTCCTCTCGTTTATAGTCAAATCTCCAGACTTGCTTTTCTCCCCATGGCAGGACACATTTGCATTAACAACTTCTTAAGTTGCTCCGTACCACAGATACGTAGCATCAGATTTTCAGTCAGACCGCGTGACACAAATCCTGCCACACTAGCATAGTATACATGGACCTGCATCTGTATTCCTTTGCTTCCCACCTCAGTCTGTCCTCATTACAGCTGAGAATTGTCAGCACGTTTCTCCCCATCATAAAGTTGCTCCTCTCCTGAATCATCAATATCATTTTTGCCTCTCCTCGCATCTCTGGCACACGTCCCTACTGCTTGCAAACCAAATGTATAACAAACGATACCAGTGCCTCAGGACTTTTTTCTAACATCAATTTGCTCTTCCTCGCACTCTTCCGTCCTCTTGCAGACACATGCACTGTATCATTTTACTAATGCGGTAGGATTATGAATAGACCTCACAGATGATACTTGGTCTTACCTTTTAACACAAAGTGGCTCCCTAACCTTGCATTTGTGTTTCCTCCTCACCCTTGCTAACTTTACACTCATGACTTAGAACACTTACATCAGTCTTTTCAAAACTAATGCCCTTTTTTACCCATGTAAATGATGCAGCTTGGAGTGTCCCTTTAGAGAGACTCCTAAAAGTGTAAAAGTAGTAAAGCTGATATGGGAGCCAACTAATTAAAAAAATAAAGAATAGGAGTATAATTAATACTAGGGTGGGTTTCCAGAAATAGGTCCTGTCAAACAAACCTGAATTCTTTCTTTGATGAGATTGCAGATTTGATCCCAAAAATAATGATGCAAGTGTAACAGAGGTAGACACTTGCAAATACATTGCAGCCTTTGCAAACAGGACATTGTTTCAGGACTTTCCATAACCGGATTCTGAGAGCCCCCAGCCTTCTCCGTGTTATCATCTTTTCCAACCATATTTTTCACTGGTTCCCACCACATGGTCAGGAGGGCCAGGAAATGTGACTGTCTCCATTCCCATAACATACCAGACCTACCCCAACATAGAGATCCTTGCTCTTAGCATACAGTGAATGAAAGATATCAATTACAGAATCTGTGTGAAATTAGTCTAACAAAACCCAATGAAAGACCTTATGGAAGAAGTTGGTATGTATTAACAGAATCTCTTAGTCCATTGATTTCATCCACTCAAGAGTTCATCCATCCAGCTGGAGGAAATTTGACACATTCTCAAGGCACAAGAGAAATGAGAGCATTCTCCTTTTAGACAGTAAGCGTGTTTAATACAGGGCTTGGACTGTGTGATCCAGAGGACTGTCCTAGCCTTAAGCCTTCTGTGTACACCAAAGGAAAAGATACTATGCTGTGACTGCTTCGGATAGTGGGAACCAAGCTCTATATCCTCCCATTCGACACTTCCTACGCTCTGCAAGTTCTTGATGCGTCTGCATGAATTCTCCAACTGCACCACTCTGACATATGGACTCTTCCCATAAGTGGAGACTGCATGTGCCTTGACTACAAATTTAGGTTGCTCTTTATTTCACTCTAGGATCTTGGACTTGAGTGTCCGTGCTTCAGAGATGACATTTCACCTCCGGGCTGCTTTCCAAGTAATGCTGCTAGTTCCCTGAAAAAGGCACAGTGCACAAAGAGAGACCATTCCCGCGAGCCCTGAAGAGACAACACATACCCCACACGTCCTCCTCCAGTGACTCTCCCCAACACTGTCTCAAGAAGCCTCATGCTTTCAATCCATGCATGCAACACATATGTATGTGCCATTCAATAATAAATATATATATTCCAAAGGACTGAATACTCTGTGGTATTTTTGAACCGAGCATTTTTGAGCTGAAAAAAACACCCACAAATTAGTTTGATTTTGGTAGCAGGGAGGCCGCTTGATGAACAACGGGGTCCTGCCAAGTGGGCACCATCAACTCCATCACTCGCCACCAGCCTGAGCTGCGCGGTCACAAGCCAGTTCACAGCAATTACTCACTCAGGGAGGGCCCTCTTCCCTATACAGCACACAAGGATTAGCAAGCAGGCAATGGATGCTAGCAACCATCAATAACTATCCATTTAGGATAGATTCAAATGGTGACTGAAGATTGAAAGCTTCCCCATACCCTACTGCAAATTGCCCAAAGCCTTCCGGTCTTTCCGTTGCTCTGCCTTTCTTTAGTCCCATCTATTCATAATGTGCCTTCTTTAATACCGCAGGAAGCACAGTGCTCAGGATGGCACTACATCCATTTGTCTCCGTTCTGCACATTAGCCCACTTTGTCTCGATGTTTTCTGCAATGTCAGTGTTAATATGCAATGTTTCACAAGGATACAAACTCCTTAGAAACCTAAGAGGGTTAGGTTAAAAAAAAAGAGAGCAGCCTCAACAGGAAAATAAAATATTAGGGAAGTGTCTAGAAAACAGAGCTTCAAATATGATGGAGCTACACAGACAGGGAATCTTCACCAGAAATCCAGGCAGCCTCTTCCTGCTAAAATTGTGTCACTCAGCTAATACAATCTCACTCCTTCTCACCTATTTAATCTTCCCCTAAAAACATGTGCTTTTTCCTCCTCATTTAAACCCATCAAAAGGCCTGAATAACTAATATGATTCTGTTACATTTTTACACTGTGGCAAGATGCTTACAGCCATACTCTGGGGTCATTTTCCTTTCTTCATTTGGTAAATAATAACCCTCTTAAATCTTCAATGGGATTTCACCTCATTTCACTTGCTTTATGGAAAGATCACCCTTGACTTCATGTAATTTTGCCCTGCTTTGCAAGACTTTGGAGTGTTAAGCTCATTTTTTTCTATACTGAAGTAGGATTTCTTTGATTTCAACTTTTTTCCTTGCTGATGATGTGATGGACTCTGGCTAATACTGCAGAGAAAACTGTAAGGACATTGCATTTTATGAAAAAAAAAATCTGTAACTTGTGCTGAGAGCCAGTTTCACATCCTAAACGCCCCAAATCATGCACAGGTGAGGGTTATGGACAAATACATGCATAATTCATGCAAGCTCAGCCATTACTGCCGGCTCCATAGACCAAACACTCCTCAGTGGACACTGCATATTTGAAGGATGTGCCACATTTACATCGGCAATATAGAGCCAAATTGGTATTTATGGGGTCCTCCCCAATCTGGTCTCCTCCGTTTCTGTTTGAGTGCGCGGGTGAGGCACAGTGCAACATTCACCTTCGGTTACTAACAAAAGATGCACTATTTCAGGCCGAGCTCCTGATAACCAGGGAGCACAGAAGAGCTGATGGCTGCACCGAGCCCGCGAGGGATCTTGTTATGCCAATCTAATTAACCTGGAAAGTGCTCAGCTTGCACCACGCTCGCACGCAGATGGAAAAAGGGCTGTTCAACCATTGTGTGTGCGAGGCAGGCTGCTCCTAACTCCCCTGTCAGCAGAAACATTTAAGCATATGCTTACCATTAATGTTAAACAGGTGCTTAAGTACACTGCTGAACAGGAAACATAACAAGGACCATGCCTCTGGAGTATGTGATATTTTTTTTGCTTTAATTGTTACTACATACATCCAGTTTTTATTTATTTGGCTGCCTTTAGATATTATCAACGGCCTCCCTTCCCCACCAAGACCCCAGCTCTCTTAAAAATTGTATAAGCTGAAGGTAAGAGAAGGTCCCTTTGTAAAAAACAAGGTGTATCTATTAAAAAAAAGAGGATTCTAGAACCCTCAAAAATGTTAAGCATTTCTTTAAATAAATTCTTAAAATTGCTGTAATCTTTTATAGATTCGATTCCTACAAGAATGTCCAAATCCAACTGAAAAGCACCTTTCTTAAAGTTTTTTAGACGATTATACACAGTTAATGTAAAATAAATAAAATGCAGAGTGAATGACAATAGCAATAGGGACCTTGGCATTAACTTTCTTGACAAAATCTCTCACATAGTCAGACTGGGAGAGGTTCAGGCATTCTGAAATGAAGTACAAGTAATTTCTAAATGATTGTTCTACCCATGGCATTTCACAGATCCTTCAGGTGGGCCACAGATCCAGTTCTTAACTGACTTGCAGCTCATGGATAGTAATATTCCTGCATCCTGCATCTCCACTTTACAAACTAGATCGTCATGAGAGGTACTTTCAGCTCCTTCTCAGCCTGATGAGAGGCATTAATATTGGGTGTATTTTTCACATCCATATAATTAGACATAAGAAAAGAGAAATACTAGCTCATTTCTAGGCTGCTTTGGTTACACCAGATACTATAGAACTATTCGGTCTTTTCAGAAAACATGACACATTAACATTTCAATTTTTATCTATGTTTTCACTAGCCAAAATCCCAAGTAGTTCCTTTTTTATTATTTTCTGCCTCAGCCTTTTTTTGTTTCTTCTTCTTTTTTTTTTTCTCTCTCAAACTCCAGCACATTTTGCTGCTTGCTATCTTTGGAAAGATTACTGAAAATCCTCACCAACACAGAACATAGTGGGTTTCTGTTTTGAGACTCTGGCCTGCAGGTACCTGAGCCTTCAAATAAATTTCTTACTCATTTTGCCAGGAGTAGTAAACCCATTAAGTTCAGCAAAAGTTTTGCTTGAGTAAGTGCTGAATAATGACTACAGAATGAGGCCATGTAATGTGTGACTGGAATTCATGCCAAGTCTACTATCTCTACACACGCCTGCATTGACAAAATCTTCTGACCAGACTGCCCTGTAACTTGAGGGTTTTTTTTCACAGCATTGACCACTCTGCTCTCTCTCTAGGGCTTCACCTGGACATATGTCTGACACCACTGCAGTTAATCCTGCTGTCTCAAACGTTTTTCTCATACCTGCTTTGATCAGATATTTGAGTTCATCTCAGAGCCAACTGTCATAATTGGGAAGGGGGATGTGGAAATTGTTCATCTTTGGCAATAAAGTTAATAACAGTGAGTCATCTCATTAAAGAGGCCCTACCTCAAATAAAATCCTTATATTGGTTGCTGGACAGGCACTGAGTTTGCCCCTGCTGTGCCTTGTCATCACATAGATGACTGACGCCCTGGACCTGCAACTCAGATTCAGCTACTCTCATGCAGATCGCAGTAATTTTCCCTGTGTAAACAGGCAATTTTACTGTTCCCACCCTTTATGTCACAAAGAGGATATCAGTGGGCACACAGATCCCGCAGGGAACGTCTTCTGCTTGGAAAACACCTGCACAACACTCTCCTTCCCAGCGCACAGCAGCAACGTTACAATATAGTCACCTAAGGAATTCCCGGGACTGTACTGATAGCACCGCAAACACATCAAAACAGTTTTTGCACGTTTTTCCTTGATAATCCATATAAAGGGCAATCAGGACACTCATTTTCTCGCTACAATGCTGGTATTTCCTTAAGAGAGTAGTAGACCCACAGCACCTACAGATGTATCCACACTCCACCCGAGACCCAGTTATCAGTGTATCATCAGCATTGAGGCACTAATGGCTTAGATTTATTCTGTAGATTTATTTTTACAACTTCACTCCCAACCTCAGCCTTTTCAAAATGAACACTGTGGGAGCCTGCTAAATGTGATGCTTCATTGGGAAGGAATAGAAAGCTTCGTAAGTGGCAGCATTGTATGATAGCAGATTACACAAGATTTGGAGTATATAAAACAATTTAACAAATAGACTCTGCTTGTTAATCACCCATGGTATAGTACAGTGATGTACAGACAACACGTATGTATACACACAGATCTAGAAGAGTAAATGCAGGCATACATTTATGACATGATGACATTAAACTATCTGGGTTAACTCATTTTAAAGAAAGTGGTGTGTTTGTTATCATGTTCCAGGAAAATTCCCTGTATGTGCAAACCATGGAGCAAGTGATTTCTGCAGCAAGATCACATCTGGCAGAGTCAGAGCTCCTTTCTTGTCCTGACTGGACTGTGGTGCTGGGACACTCAACCTGCTTCTGCAAAGAGAATCTAGGACCTGTAAGCAGAGTCCCAAGCATGCAATTTGTGTCCACACTAGCAAGCTCTGCAAGCACAGCATTGCCTGTGCTCCCTATGGAGCAAAACTGCTGTGTCTGCACAGCACAGCATCGTGCTCTGCAAGTTTCTTGGAGCAGTTCAGGCACAGGACACGTATCCCCACATCCCACTGAAGAAGACTGACAAGCCCCAGAGAGATGTACTGAGAAGTTTATGTTCCATATAATGCCATGGGCCTAAAAGTATCTAGTGTCATTTAAGATGCTCTGAGATCTCCCCGCAAACCTGCCAGTCCAAAACTGCATGGGTCACATCTTTCAAATCACACTGGGAGACTGTATTTAGGCAATGGACTCAAGTATTCAATGTCTGCAGGACATGCACATCTGGTTTAGTTGGTACCCTACTAGGGTTTAGTTGGTACTCTTTTTTTTTTTAAGTCAATGGAGAGAAACGGGCACTTTGGAATGCAGCTTGTCTAGCCCATTTTACACATCTCCATGAGGATAGGATGAATCATGTCCCAGACTCTGCTGACAAAAAAAGAGTATAAAGGTTGCCTAGACTGACTATATTAGTTGTAGATGTCTACATTGAAGAAGCCAATGTTTAATCAGAGGAATCACTTCTCCATCTTCTCCTAACAAAGAACTGCAAGAGACAGAGAAACTACTGCACTCCCACTGAGACTGTTCCAATAGTTAATCACCTTCCTTGCAAAAACTGAGCACTTCATTTTCTAGTCCAAAGTGCTCTGATTTAAACTTCCAGCTTTTGAATTTTGTTCTGCCATTGTCACTACATTAAAGAGCCTGTTGCTATCAGGAGTTTCATACCAAGGCCTGATTCTTTACTGCCTTCCCCTTTATAAATTCGGTTAGGCCAACACTAAAAACTGCAAAATTCTGCCACGAAATGCAACCTCTGAGATATATAGGAATGACACATGATGCAAGGGAACAACAAATGCTATGAGGTATCTCAATAGTCAAAAAACTCACTCCACAGTACAGAGAGGAGCTCTTCTCCTCAAAGTAGGTCTCAGGATATCAACTTCTAACTTCTTCATAATTTACATTTTAGGTGTTATAAAAAAAAAAATCCAAACTTTGCTAATGAACAAAAGTCACCTCTCAAACATGGACAACTGCAACAATGTTGTCTTCCTGACTCTACAAAGACAGCTCTCCGCTGCACGAAAAAGCATAAGTATAACCTGCAGCTTTTAAAGATTCAAAAAAAAAAAAAGAGAGAGCAGGGGCTAGATCACGCTGAGAACAATCAGAAGTCTCTGAAGAGGGAGGAAGAAACGAACACAAAAGTGCTGCTTTTCTTACAACCAAGCTGAAGAGTTGCTCCACTGAGGAGCACTGTGTAATTCAGATCTTGAACCCTCTTATTTATGAGGATTAAAGTTAGACAATGCATCTTTCACGGGCCCTTCCCTTTACTCTTTCATGCTGTCAGATACTGGAAGTTCTGACAATGCAGATGCCTCCACATGACTCCCAATTTTTTTCCCATTTTGAGAAACAGTCTGTCCCCACATAGTCACCATGGAATCTGCAACTTGGGAACTGGTATCTTCATCCTAGACACTATGGGCAGAATCTGCACCTTCATCCCTCAAATAAGGACATGTCTAAAGGGGTGTTCCACATTAAACAAGCAACCTTCAGATACAACTGGATATTTCCTTTTGGACCTCTCTCCCATCTCACCTTAAATGTGTAAGTGTTCATAATTTCCACCTACTGGTGAGATGACATTGGGACACATCCAGCACATCTTGCAGCTATTGTGCTGTCCCACAATGCAGCAATCTCAGTACCTCTACAGCATGAATTATTTTAACAACATAGCTGGAACAACAGTTACACTTTTTTCGCCTTTATGTCTGACCCAGAAACAATACTAGATTGTTACAGTCCTAAAAACACAATCTTCCTCTCACTAAGCAGCAGCAGACCCAGATATTCTCTACTGTAATTCTTGCTGCACTTCTGCAATTTAATTTCTGCCAGACTTTCACCTTCAGTTAAGAGTCATAATATCTGAAACACCATGGGTACCATAGCTCCCATGCTTGCAGCCCTGTGTTTCAGCCAAAGTAGTAGACAGCAAATGGATAGCTCATAAAATCTGGAGAGTGTTTGGCCTTCTAAATCAAGTGGGACCTAGGGTGGAAAGAAGGACAAAGTAGCAGGGACGGAGACTCTCCAGCTACTTTACTGTGGGAGGCTCAAGAAAAAAAAATTATTCTCTATGCAGCCTGTTTACCCCACAGTAGAAGAACTGCATTCTGCCTGAGAAGCACCACACCACTTTGCAGTGTGTGTGTGATTTATCACTGCAAGCAATAAACCTGTAGATAAAATATGGCAAATAAGGGAAATTACAGCAGAACTTCAATGCCTTTTATTTATGTTTTTAATATGAATTTACTGCTCATGAGAGGCACCAGAAATACAAAATGGGCAGGAGCAAAGCCGGATTTTCTTTTTTGCTGCACCAGTGCGTCTTCAGAAACACACAGAAGCAGCACTCCAAGTATGACAGAGTGGTTTAGTCTTTGTGCCATTTGTATCCTTGAGCTCTCGGAGGCCTCAAACACACCAGCAGAGTTCCTAACGGGATAACACTTGCCACGAGGCTTATTTTTATTTATTTTTATACACCCAAACAAACTGCAGTTATCACAGTTGGGATTTAAACGGTCAAACTAAACATCAAAACCTCCACAGGCTCTGATCCAAATCCTCTCAATGAACCACAACTGCCTCTTTGGCCCCCTTCATGATTTTCCCCCGGGGGAAAGCAGTAAAGTGGCACGCTCATCACACTTTCTCTTGGTAGGTTCCAAACACAAGAACAGCTGCTGGGCAGGCAATGGAGATGCGAACAAGAATTTCACGGCAACATCCCTCTCACAGAGATAGCTGACTACAGCAGTGTGTTCACTTCTTTCAATTAAATGCATCTAAAAATGGTATTCTCATACACAGTGGATTAATTTTTGCCTCAGATACCCCCGTGCATGTACACTGAACCCATCCTCTCACTCATTTAGGCAACTGAATTAAAAGTAGCAGCTGAAATTTGGCTTTGTTGCAATTATCCCACTACCAGATTTGGCTCTTAGGATTTAAATGGGACTACATAGTGTAGGCACTCTTGCAAAGGTCATGTTTAAAACAGCTTTTTGATGTATTGACTTGCAAAACTACATAGAAAATAAATAAATAAATAAATACATAACACTGTGTGCATGATAGGTTGGCCGCTGGAAAGACAAAGGTGAGAGCAGAACAAAACAAGTGAATGTAGTTGGCATAATCCTCTTTGACTCAACAACTGAGCTTGAAAAGGGAAATGATAGGAATATTTTAATGAAATAAATTATAAAGATGCACCTAAGGTTAGGACCAAATGCAAGTACACTAAATTTATCCCTAAAAGTGATACAAATTTATCTCCAATCCCTACCATCACATATTATCTTGAAAAAGACTGTGAAAAACTCATGAGATATGGCAGCTGTTAAAAAAGAAATCACTGTGTTATTAATCACTCCCTGCAGTATTTATGTAGGATTAAGAGAAATCCCATTGTAAGAGCACGAACTATTTCTGAAAGCGATATTCCCTTGGCTCAAATGATGAACGGGAAACAGAGCAGTAAAACAAAAGTAGGCACCTTTCCAGGTAAATGTTGTTGTTTAAAAAAGCGCAAACAAAGCCCTGGTGAAATACTGTCACAGGGATAAAAACATTTATCTCCGTGTCATAAGAATGGCTTCGTTTCTGCTGGTCTAATTAGGTAATAAAGAAATCACAGGTGTAGTGGTTCCATGAGCTATCACCACGCTTAAAAAGGGCCCATTACGAGGCCAGGGATCAGTGTGCCAGCATTATCACTTGCTGTCACGTCGTTTTAAGAATGAAAGAGCTCATTTTAAGAATGATTTTTAAAGAGAAGAAAATCAATATATACTTAGAAGCTTGTCAAGATTCTAGGCAACAGCAAAACTGCCAGAAAACACACAAATAAATTGGAGTCTTGGTGACTCCCGATGACTTTCAAGTGCTGCTGGGCAGTGAATGACTGCAGCTGGAATGCACCCCCTTGCCACCCTCCATGCACTCCATCCCACAGGCTTGTGACACCTGTGTTAGGTTTTGACACAAATAATTCAGAGCCCTAATTTCAGTTGTAACAAAAGGTGAAAATAGGTGAAAAGAAAAACACGAAACCTGATCCTTTTAAATATATATATATATATATATACACACAAAAAAAGGTTAAAGAAAGCACTAGTTTCAACTTCCTAGAACTTCCCAGGAAAGCTTTCTGGATTAGGCCCAGTTACTACTTTGAGGAAATACAAAAGCTGTACAAAGCTTTGAAGTCTAATGCTGAAATTAAATTCTCACTTAAATAAACTGCATATCCAGTTGCATATCCTGCAACAGGCCAGCTAGGCAGAGCCACCAGCTGGGTGGTGGCCCATAAAACACAGACATTCATTAGAGGAATCATTGGTGGCAGTACAGCAGTTTCCTAGCCTTGAAATTTCACTGACAGCATGTCAAAAAATAAAAATAAATAAAACAGTTCTTCAAAGGAAAATCTGGTGTTCGAGTCAGGGGAGAGAGCCCTGAGTGACAGTAAGAAGGAAATAATTGTGACCTGGAGGCCAGATCCTGCTCCCAGCTAAATCAAAGGCAAAAAAGCACTGTTGTCTCTGGCAGAGGGCTGTGAATCGTGGACAGCCCCTGATACTCGGCTTTGTGCTGGCATCGATCGGTTTCTGCGCATCTCGCCCGGACGTGGACCCTTTTTGCCACACGCAGCAACGCGAGGCAAAAACCCAGGCACAAAGATACTGCCTTTGGAGGAGCGGTACTTAGAGAATCCCTGCCCTCCCATCATCTCCTGGCTTTGGAGATCAGCAAAGGAAACGTGCGAGAGGGTTTTATTAATCCTGAGATACTGTGTATGTAAATTAGGCTAATCCCGTACTTTAACCGAACAGTGTCATCTCAGGTGGTTAATTATTTTTCTTCTTCAGCAGTAAGGAACAGTCCAACCAAAGTCTCTACCCTTTAAGCTACAGTAGCTTAAAAAATAGAATAAACTAAATTACTCCATGCTTAAATGTCCCACCATCAAATATTTCCTGGGCATTTAAAAGGCATAATAAAAGGAGTACACTGCAATCACACAGACTGCACAGACTGTGCAATTCTACTGCAAAAATGTTTGCAGAAGTTCCTGCTCAGTTCCCTTAGTTGAATTCACAGGTCACATAGCATTGCACCTTCCTCGTAAAAACTCGCTAGGAAAAAAAAAAAAAAAAAAAAAAAAAGCAACATTCGCCGGCTAGAAAGGGAGGCATTTCCTTTAAAAGGCAGAGAGGCATTTTACTACGCGGCTGAATTAAAGGGTGGAGAACGCTCTGGCCGGTTCTTAACCGCGTCGACACCACGTATGGACATGCCACCTTGCCATGAAACCTTAGCGAGTCCCCTCCGAGGGGAGGCAAGACACACTGCGAGTGCCCCGCTTGGGTGGAGGGAGGGCACTGGCGACAAGGCAGCATCAACAAGTCCCTTGAAGAGCTCCGGGTTATTCGCCCTAAGTTGCTTTTAAAGCCAAGTGCCCTGGAAAGCATCGCGGTTGCCACGACCCCCGTGTAAAGTCAGCCCTCCCCGGCGCGCAGCAGCAACGCGCGGAGCGGTGCGGAGCCGTGCGCGCCCCCGGGCCAAGCGGCAGCCCCCGGCGGGGCAAGGCAGCAGGCAAAACACACAAATAATATTTCCACCAGCACAAGATGGCAACCACCACTTCTTCCGGGAGAGCAGCTGGGTGCGTGTTTTTATTTTCCTCCCCCCACCTTAATGTGGGGATAGATCTAGAAAGCATTGATTGGGTTTTAATAAAAATGGCAATAATAGCAATACGTCGCATCCAGGCAGCCGCTTCCACGAGGATGCAGGCGGCCCGGAGAGGCAGGCCCGCCCTGG
>NW_010589231.1:0-15672 GCF_000705375.1 Tinamus guttatus | reverse complement strand
ATTGGAGACGCTCTGGAGAGCCAAGATTTGGGATGTAGGGTTAACCCTTGGCGCGCAGGGAGAGTCACGTGGAAGACCGAGCTCTGCCCTGCCACGATGGGAAATGCAAAGCCAGGGGCTCAGCCCGCATGCGATGCCTGCAGCAAAACCCTGGCCACCTCTCCCTGACTCCTTCCTAGCAGTCTCCCTTCCTGACTCCTTCCTAGCAGTCTCCCTTCCTGACTCCTTCCTAGCAGTCTCCCTACTTGCTCCTGTGTTGTTTTCTTCCCCATGGCATCCAGGGGGTCTCCCAGCCTCTGGTTGAGTCACCCACCCCTGGAAGGATGTTCCCCTCAGCCGCCCTCGCTGCAGCAGGACCGCTGCTTCCCCCCTGGGGTGCAATATTCCCCAAGCAGAGCCCTACCTCCCCATCCCCAAGGTTTACATGTGAAAACATTACTTCCAGGAAAGTTGCCTTGTATTCCTCTCGCTTTATTGTACATGTATGATTTGTCCAGTGCTGCAGCAGAAGCAATATAGCTGACTCCAAAAGGAGAATTATGTGACCCTCGAATTCACATGGTATGAACAGGGCTGCTTCAGCTGTTGCCCATTGCTTGAAGGAAAAAACTGTGTGTGTGCTTCAAGGCCAGGAGAAACCCTGAGAAGACAGAAAGGAGGCGAGCTGCTTAATTAATAGCTGAGAAGTCAAACCAGGAAGAAAAAGCAGAAGAATTTGTAGCCAAAAGCTTCTTGGACCCTGTGGTTTTTGCAGTTGAATGGCTAGAGCAGAAGCTCCCTCTTTTCTTAACAGGGGAATTGCAGACCCTTCCATGCTTTGATTTTTGCCTGGAGCATCATGAACTCAGGTTCATCACAGCTTGTAGCATCTTCACCTTATAGCAGATGGCCACTCAATAGAACCAGAAATCTATGTGCAACCTCAGAGTGTTGCTCACACTGCATATTTCTTTCATCTCCCCAGCCACTGAAGGATTTTCAGACATAAAATTTCTCTGCTAGGATGTGTTGAGCTTGTATTTCGAAAACAGTGTTGATGGGGATTTGACCACGTGCAAGGAGCTTCAGCAAAGATCAGCAGCCTCACCTGGGTGAGCCTCCACGAGGCAAATGCCAAAGGCAGATTTGCGTGTGCCCCACAGCCTCACCTGCAGAGCTCTCCTGTTCCGCAAAAGTGTCACTCCTTGTTCGTAGCTCCAGATTATGATCTCCCCCGTCTTTGCCTGGAAACCGCTTACCCCGATGCACAGTTCCTCTCAAGTAGGAAGTTCTTCAGTGTGTTCCTCAGACTCTTGTCTCTTACTTGCTTTACTTCAATTTTGATATATTTTTTTTTCCAGGAAGTTCCTGTGGCATCTTGGTATTTTACCCTCAGGTGTTTTAATTATGTATGAACACAGAATACGTGATGTACTTCACAGTTTAGTAGTCCCATTTGCCTCCTGAATTACTCTATACACCAGCAGAATTACCTACTGTATATTGAGCACTGGCAATAGCAGGTTTTGGATTTTTTTTTTTCCGGCAAGTTCCATCATAATGCAGATACAGGGTTTCTCTGCTTCTTTTTATTTAAATTTTAATCTGTGTGCTTTTGGCATAACTGTTGCAATTGCCTTGATTAAAACAGCTTTGTTTAAAGTTGAGACTGCCGGCAAAAGGCTTAGTTTCACCTTTGATGCCATCCAATTTTTTTATTGTTATTATTAAATACCAACCAGGGTCGATTTGGCCAGCATAATCACATTACTGTGTTTCCACTTCTGCCACAAGCTATGCTCCCATCATCACAACCCAGAGGTTTCACAAGAAGTAGGAAACAACAGTCTGTGTTTTGCAGCACTGTGCAAAATGAGATTGGCAGTGCTGGGGAAAAAAATCGCCTTACAAAAAACAGATTACTGATTTGAAGCTTTTGTTCTTCCCTTTTCTTCTGTTTTATTTTATTAGTGCCATTCCTATACATTTTGAGAAAAGAGGAGGTCAATGGCTTGTATCTAATGGTTTTATGACCAGTCTCCATCCTTGCAGGTTTTCACGTTTCCTTGAAGTTTTTCAAGGTTTTCAACTGGATAAAACCCTGAACGACCCAGTCTCAGCTCACTGCTGACCCTACTTTGAGTACGAAGTTGAGCTACAGGCCTCCTGAGATCTCTTTAAACCTAAATCGTCCTATGACCAATATAATCCCCAAACTCTAAACTGAGTGCCCTCTTTTTGTTATGGGCCATAGTTTCTTGCCATACAGTCAGCATGCTACTAACTGTATTTAAGAAAACAAAATAATGGTTTAAGAAGGGATTATTGTGTTGTTCTCTAAGATGATGCCAAAACTCTTGTTCCCAAAGATTTAGCATTTTGCCAGTCATGACTCTGGCCACTATTCTTATGTCTGGACTATATTTATTTGGCTAATGGAACAGGAAAGACTTGCTCTTGAATGCTGACTTGTGACACTCAGTTGTAGTACAGATTTATACCACAATCTTTGATCAATTTATTCCTCTGGGTTTGTGAAATTTAAGGCAACTACAAATGATGTTACCACATTACCCTTTCTGGACTCTGCTTCATCTCACATTCAATTTATTGACTTTCTTTTCTTGATGGATTTTTCCCAAGTCCTTTCAATGGAAATGTGCTAGAGCTCACTCTCAGTGAACAAGGAATCAACTTGGTTATTTGGACATGAAATGGTCAATGCAGAAAGATGAGCTGAAATTTCTTCCAGGTTTTTGTTATTACTTGCTTTTAGTAACTTGGCAGGATTACCAGTCATCCTGAACCCAAGAAATTTGGCTATCCTACATTTAGGGCCAAAGACTTGGCCCAGAAAAACCCAAGAGAAAAAAAAAAAGATTTTTTTTTATCATGTCAGGTGTTACAATAGAGGTAAATTCAGAAGTCAGGACATTCCTCTTGCGAGTCCCCCTGCACCTTGAGCCTCCTTTGTCAGTAGAGTTACTTCTGATGGAAACCAGGGGAAATTCAGTTAGTCTCAGTGAGGTCTTAAGAGCAAGATCATAATAATATAAAAAAAAGTGCAATGAATTTTTCTTTGTCAATCTGTCCATTTGTATCCAAGGTACATTCTGTGATGAAAAACCTGGCAATTTGGACAAGGCTTCTTTTTATATCTGATCCACAGATTTTCTCCATATCTCAGGCACTCTGACAAAAACAAAATGGCACCTTCATCTTCCAACATATACTCCATTTGGAGGAACTATGCTTTTCTCTTTTCCATCACTGTATGATATATATATATATACATATAAAATTGCGGTATAGAAATTCTGTTCTTTGTGGGTTTCACTACTCTGATGCTGACTTTCTTTATCTGAAAAGGAACACAGGGTACAATACTTACATCCTATTCACAATATTTTATTTAAAGCTCTGATGATATGAGAATAGGAGAATTTATTTTATCAAATAAAACTCATTCAATGCATTTGATGCCAGCTTTCCTTCTTTTCACTAGCCAAAACAAGCCTGGGAACAGTCCTTTTGAATAGAAATAAAGACTTAATTTCACACAGTATTTGCTGGTTGCATAGCACAGACTTATTTATTCTGTATTTGTAAAGAAAAAATATATTAAGTATTTAAGACCACAGACAAATACAACAACCATTATACTAAAAGTCCCTTTTGAGAGTATCCTCTCCATATTCTTTTTTCTTAGAAAAAAAAGAAAGAAGTTTGTGTAAATTCAAAATATAAAAAATGTCTTTTTCTTCTCAATCAGACCCTCTTGCATCTCCTGTTGGCCTCCTGCCACAAGCAAGTCCTCTCTCCAGCCCATTTTCAAACCTGTCTCTCTCAGATCAGGCCAAGTCACACTACCCCTTTGCCCAAACTCTCCCAGTCCCTTATATCCCATCAGACCAGGCCCACAGGACAATGTTTCATTGCAAGACCCAAAGTTTTCTTTCCTTCACGGGGCCAATAGGTTGAGTACAGCACTACATTAATCTCCTTTTTTTTAAGGGGCAAATAATTTGCCTGCTTGAGATCTCAGGATCCCAAGATTGTTCAGGCTTGAAGGGACCTCACATGGTCTCTAATATAACTTCTTGCTTTTCGCACTCCAGCAAGCCTCAAGTAAAGGGAGCCATCACCTACAGTACTTGCTCTGTCATAGAATGACAACATTCAGGAGGAATGGGATTATTGATACCCCAAATAAAATGGTTGCATTATATTGCATGAACCTAAAGGGGTCAAGAATAGAGTGTTGGTAGTAAATATATTCCATAATAGTTGTTACAAGTACAACCCAGAAAGGAATAGTTACAACAAGTAACTCCTTTTTCTCCTTCTTCCCTGAGTGGAACAATGATGAGAATTTTGTTAGCTAAGCAGTGCTATATATCTATTCTGACATACCTCTTAAATGAAAATCTTTACTCATACTATACTGGAACCTGATATTTAAACAAAAGCTGTGGTGATTACTTCTTTCTAGTAAAGAGGAGATGATATTGGAGAGAGGGAAGTTGAAAGAATTAAAAGTTGTCTTCTGACCATCTTTAATTCTTAAAAAAAAAAAAAAACAGAAAGATGTTAAATAACTGTTAAAAAGTTAACATTTGCTAGCTGTCACTGCATGAATGTACTGAAGCCGTTCCTGTTAACCCAAATTAAAAAAGATAAGAAGCTGCAAGAAGGGAAACCATTTCATTTCAAACACTAAAAGGAAAAAAGAATGTAATTGGAACCACTGAATTTTGGAAGGATTATTCTTTGGAGCATTATTATTATTTTTAATCCCTGTCTAGATTTTGGTGTGATAGTCACCCCATGTTGTTGGGCTCCTCTTTCTTTGTTTTCCAGGACATTTCTTTGCTAGCATGGCCATCACTGCCCACTCCTCTATAGAGGCACTATGTCACTCAATGAGAACAAGACTAAAACACAGCACATGCTCAGGGAATTTACAACAGCACAGCTGAAAACTGTTGCTTTTGAGAAAGGACTACTGGTGTGTTGCTACTACAGCAGTAGGAATGTATTTCCCAAGGGCATAACTGCTTATTTTTCATACACCAACTCCATCCTGGAAGAAATGGTGGGGACCCTAACAAATGTAATTCCTGTTGCTATTAAACCACGATACATTCCATGCGGATGCTTCTGCATCCAGCTTTTAGAAAACACAGTCATTTCTTAGATGCTGTGAGGATTTGGTTTGAGACACATCACCTTTGAGCAGCTCTCTGGAATGCAGCCAGCTCCCCATTACCTGCAAGTGAATCATTCAGCTGCAAATAAACCATAACATCGGTGCAGAGATCCCTAGCTTGACATGACATAATCCATCATGGACCAAAAAGCTTGTATTCTCTCAAGAACCACTGTCTTCATGTTATGCTGCTACTGAAGTTAGCCTAGGTTTTTGAACACCTAGGCTAATGACTAGGTTTGCATAGGATCACACTCAAAAGGGATCATAGGGACAGCTTCAATATCTGTCTCCAGTTTAGTCCTGGAAACAGAAGTGTCAGAGAATGGGGAAATCTAAACATATTTCTAGAAATAAGTGAAGAACTAGAAGCAACAGTGGTGTCCTCATGTGAGCTGAGAGTGGAGAAGCTGGGACTCTCCTCCGCTTTTGTCAGCAGGGGTCGGTACCTGGAAGGACAGAAAGAGATCCCCGGCAAAGATTTTGAAGTGGGTGTCTCATGAAGGCAGCTCATACCTGGTTGAAGAGAGAAATTCTAGACCAAATACTATGACCTGGTTCTGTCTACACTGGAAAGGCCTTGGACCTCCATGAAATATACAGGTGGCATTCGCAGAGCAGAGAGATAAAATGTGGGACTAAAGTGAGTCACTGCCCCTGGTGCCCAGCTGGGGTCTCTTCCTAAGAAGACCCCAAGAAGTGGATACACTCCAGAGTGCAACCAAGATGCAGGGCAATGAAAAGGCAATATTGACAACAGCAGGATAGGATACAAGGGCAAAATCTGGGGGATTTCTACAGAAGAGTGTAGATTCTCCTTCAAAGCCTCTGCTTCTTCACATTCACAGCTTCTAAACTCCATGAAGAAAAGTTAAAATTAAAAATATATGCAACTCAAACAATGAATGAAGTCGTTGAAGTTGCCAAGTGATTCAGAGCAGGAAGAGAGGCATTCAGAATATAATTTCCACAAAATGGTATGGGAATTTAAATATGTGGGAAATGCTAGGAAACACTGCACAGGCTCACTGGTGTAACAGAGGAAAACTCTAATATGAACTCACCACTCGTCTAACTTTTGACTGAAAACATTTGTGGCCTTTATCTAACTTTTTCCCCTGCTCAACAGTGCAATCCAAATCACTAAGTTTTCCAAAGGTACAAAAGCTCAGTGTGCAATTTTGATTGAAATTCATAAATTTTCAAGAAAAAAAGCAATGCTCATTCACCTGAAGTAATATGAGTCCTTGCTTTTCAGGCTGTGTACCATTTCTGGTTAAACAGAACTATTACGTTTAAAACTTCTATAACTGCAAGTTCTGTAGTAGAAGTGACATGCATGCTTCACTCCTCCATTTTAGCAATTATGTTCACTTTTAAAAGTACCTCTAGTATTTCTAGTCAGACTTCACTAATTTCAGTGTCTAAACACTGGATCACACTGCCTTTATTTGTTAAATTAAGAATATCCTGTACTTTCCAAAATCTTCTCCCAGCAGAAGCAAATACTTGAAATTTTTAAAAAGCAAATATACATGAAACAAGTGAAAATATAACTGCAAAACATAACATGTTAAAAGCAGCATATGCACAAAGTTTTTTCATTAACACTGAATTCAAAATATTGACAGACTTGTTTTAAACATCTGAAAGCTTCTTTTGCAGCACATTTCATCCTCTAAAATGATTTTAATTTCAGTACCATTCTGACAGTTACATTTTTTAAATGACAATTATGTTGAAAAGGATAAAAGCTTCGAAGTCCCTTTCACTCAACTGTTCACTCCTGACAGTGATTCCTGCCAAGCTGGAAAGTTGTCAAGACCGTAATTTCTAGCCTGACAGAACCAAGGAGAATCTCACGTATTGCCAAGAAAATGCCAAGCATTAAGAGCCAAGCAGGCTCAAACCATTGAAGAACCATTGAGTCCCATAGCTACAGAGAGGGCCTAGCCATAAACTTTTCCTTCGATGTGCAGCACTACCTTGAGTTAAATTCCTGACTGATAGGTGTAAAATAGTACAGGTCCCGACTTTACTCAAATAGAGAATTTAGACCTAAGAATGAAAGTGCTTTTAAACACACACCCTAGTGATGATGTACTGCACTGACATTCTGCTTTTGTTTTTGGTTAGGAAAGACAATATTTCAATACCTTAGTCTTACAGATAAGCTTTGTTTTGTGAATTTCAGTATAATTCTCTTTCATTCATGAAATTATGTAGGATCTCTTAGCAGATAATTTAATGCTTGCCAAATCCCATTAATTTTTTGCTAGACTTTCTAGCCTGCAAGACATACCGAAACATTCTAATTTCAGATCAGGTATGGCCTATGTTGTGATTAAAGAGCCACTTTTTTCTCCTTTCATTGTGATACGGATGATTAAATTTCTCTGCTAATTATCTGCATCACCTCAGAACACCCTGTGCCTGACAAAAATATTTCAGCTGAATAAGACTGCATTTAATTGCATTACTCCTTTTAGGAGAGGCTGCTATAAGCTAGTCAATGTGTTCTGAGTTCTTCTCCATCCTGAAGATAATGCAAATTCTCCTTTGCTATTGGATGATGTCCCTATTGCACCATTGCACCTGCAGATTTTTTTTTTCTCTACTTTTCAGTGGACTTTCATTCCACTGGATGACCAAATCTTGCAGGATATAACTCCTCTTCAGTCTATGTGGTAAAATGAGCTCAAATTCATATGTTTGAAATTAGGCACCTAAATCTTTTGAAGAAATAGGTATCACACTTACCAAGTAACTGTAGAGTCTCTTGGTGTCAGTCATTAGGTTGATGTTACCGAGTTCCCCAAAGTCAAGGTCTTAGTTAACCTCTTGTGTCAATCAATTAAATGTCACTATTTGAATTTATAAAGGTTTATATCAACTTTCAAGGACATTCGCTACTTCTTAGTCACATGTTTATTAAATGCTGGAGTAAACATAACTCTTTATAGCTGTTAAATATAGCCCTGATTCTATCTGATTATATAAAACACTACATTAGAGTTTTTTTTTCCAGTGTTAGCATGTTGCGTCCAATCAAGAGTCTGAGAATGTCCCCAATTTTTAAGGAAGAATAGTAAAGGACCTGATTGCTTTGGTCAGCTTTCAGCTCCAAATCAAGATATTTAAAAGGCATATGATAGCTTACATCATTTAGTCATAAATTAAAGATTCAGTGCTGCGTAGTATGGGAACAACACTGTTGCTAGTGGAAGCAATAGGAACTTTAGGAATATTATTTTTTTCTGGATATCAGATTAGGTTACCAGGTTTGGAGTAAGAGAACCATAGTTTAAACCTGTCTCAACTTTATTTTCATTGGAATATATGGTAGTAAGCCCTATTTTACTGGACCTCCTACATGAATATATCTTTTAAATTTGCTTTCTGATGCATGGAAAGACTTTTATAGACAAAATCATTTAAATGTGGGGAAACAGCTAAGCTAGAAGAAGAGAGATCATTGAAACAGATGTCTGGAAAAATGCACAGAATGAGCTCTGGAGGGCCAATGAAAAGAAAAGGATTATGTCATCCCTCTCTTATAAAGAAGCACAGATATGAACCAATAAACCAAATGCAATGCCTGTAATGGCTCTCAGGAAATTCAGCAATCAACACTCATCTGGGGGAGGTGAGTGGGAGCTCTGTAGGGCTCTCAGTTGACTTTGCCAGATATAATGTGTTTAAATAAATGTCCAGCTTTAGAAAGAGACGGTTTTATTCTGACACAGTGATGTGGGCAGCAGCTTGCTTAAGTATTCTGGAACAAAAACACTTCTTTCTCAAAGCTTTGTCCTCCCTGCTCCATAACTACCCAGAAAAACTGGCCAGGCAGCTCCCGTCTCCCTAGAAGCTGCCCTGCACAGGGAGCACCTGGGTCACGGAGACATAAAGTCTTGAATTATTGCTCCACAGCAAAAGGATTTGTGACACAATCCATAGGGAAAAGGTGGTAAATGCTGTGATCCAACCATTTGCCGTTGCCTTTATGGTCCCTTTGCACCAGGCTCAGGGGAGCATAATTTCAGGCAGTCTTTTGGGTTCTACCACGTCAACCAAGCACTGTTCCCAGTCTGGTCCTCTAACCAACGGAGCTACAAAGATGGGCTTCCCAAATCACCATGAGCCACTTGGTCACTTGGTCATGGCCAAGGCCCAACAGGGACTTCAAGCTGAGCACCCAACGGGCCACAGTTGGCCATGGCAGGGCTGTGATGAGAGGCAGGATGCTCGCCTTGCTTGCAGTGTGGATGTTCTTGATGATTTTCGTGGGGTTTCATTATCTATTTTATTTTCTATTTCAGTCTTACTTGGTTTTGTTTTGTTTTGTTTTTTTTTTCCCTCCTGACAGAGGGACAGAGCTCAGTGGTTGGTTTGGAAGAAGTTGTTTACGTACAATATTTTTGCGTAACGAAATATAATTAGAAAATGTAAATATAACTTAACTGCATTACTGCAATGAACAATAAAAAGGCCACAGCACAGGCTACTCTGGTTCTCCAGTTATTCATCATCCAAATTACACAGCACATCTCCGTTAGACAGTCCTTTTGCCACAAAGTTCATTTTGCTTTGTCATCACTGGAAAACAATACCACTTTTATTAAATAGCAACACACAAAATTAGTAACACCGTGAAGTTCAATGTCTGTAATGCAGCAAGAGAGAGAGATTTGGAATAGAACTGATTAAAAATGACTCTTACAGAGTATGCTGGAACTACATAAGAAAAAAATGTATACGAGTAACTTGGTTTTGAAATGCAACTGTTTTGCATCATAGGAATTCATTTGCTGTTATCTTGGATCCTTTCCTATAGGCTTGTTTGCTTGCTTGAGTGACAGTTGCTTACAGGATGGTCAACAGCTTGGTTTGTTTTCTTTTTTGTTTCTTTTTATTTGGAGACAAAAAATAAAAATTAAATTAAATTAAATAAAATAAAGGTGCATTATGCATATCCTGGATATGGCCCAAGGAGAGCAATATAGCTCGTGCAAAGAATCTTTACCAGAAGCAGCACTGAGGGCACAAGAAGCCAAAGCATGCTTATGAAAAGGCAAAAGCTTCTCCATTCCCTGTCCTCCCACCTTCAAATGAAACCGCATACACAAGCAACAGAACAAAACAAATGCTCAAAGGAAAATGAATGCTTCTGCGGAAAAGAAATTCTGTGCATGAAAATTTCTATTTATCAAAGAGCTCATAGATTGCATCTGAAAATTATTTACTTGGAAAATATTTGAGTGAGTCTTTACTAAAACCACTGATTTCCAGAGCAGGCAAGTCCTGTCAGCTCCCAGAACTGTTGCTTCCAGTGCAATTGTACAGACTGCTGAGAAAAAGCAGTAAACAAAAAAATCTGACTACTATT
The DNA here is from genome assembly GCF_000705375.1 of Tinamus guttatus. The sequence continues at coordinate 5,098 of NW_010589231.1, read as the reverse complement.
CCTCACAAATTCAGTTAAAATATATATTTAAAAAGAAGTTTCTAAAGAGCACTTGCATATTTTACATAAGAAAAGCTATTGACTCCAGTGATAGCTATCTGCAATATTCTGTAAAAGTGAACCCATCTCAATTATCATTTAAAAAAAAAAAGTCAAACAAAATGCATTATAGAAGTCAATTTGCTAGTTCCCAAGATGAATTAATGGCAAATTCAAAATGTAAACAGCACATTTTCATAGACTCATGCTGTAAAAGGACACAGGGATCAAACACAGAGAAGAATAGAGTCAGGAAAACATTTCCACAACAGCTCAGTGCAAACACAGCAAGCACAAGGACCCCAGCACCAGCAGAGGACTTGAAAGCCTCAAGTGGGCCATAAGTGGAATCCGCAAGTTCAAGTCGAAAGCTGAAATCAGGAAGATTGTTGCCCAGCTCTCACACTGTTCCGTGCTCTCCTTGGCACCACACTTTTGATGCCAAGCTGCCCATTTGGCCTTGGCTCACCCTGAGCGTTGAGCATCCAGTGCCCCAACGCACACCCTGCACCATGGGGCTGCCCATGAGCCAACATCTGGCAGCCACCTTACAGCTGGGCACTGAGGCTCCCTCTCTCTCAGTCCTTCCCACCTACAAGAGTTGGTGCCAAAGTTCTCTACGGCCAAGTGCTATATGAAGCAGACACCCTGAAGAGTTAAGGAGACAGAGAGCTTGAAAGCATCTTACAGGGAGAAAAATGACATTAAAATGACATTATTTTCCCGTCACTTTGCTGAGGGACAAAATACATCCTACTATTGCCACTGCTGTAGCCAGAAGTTGTTTGAGTCTCTAACCTGAGGCTGCCCCTTGGTCTCTCTTCTGTCTCCTTTTCACATCCACACAAATGCTGACTACCTCCTTGTAATTCAAGTGTTTAGCGTTTTTCAGAAAGTCAAGAAAATAATTTCTGAAATGAAAAAAAGTCATTCGAATCTGGGCCAGAGTGAAGTAATTTGATGCAACTCCAAAAGCTGGATGAGATTGGCCATTGCTGTTGTTCCTCACTCTCAAAATCATTCCATTTTTTAAATTAAGTGAATAAAAGATAGGCACTTTTTGGTATAACACATGAAACTATTCTCCAGTCAGCTGCAACATAAAGCTTGCTACAGCAGTTGTCTCAATGCTATTTTCCCCTCTATAAGAAAAAGTGAAATCAGAGCTGCTTTGGAGGGAAGAGTTCAGAATATGCATTTTGGTGTTCTTTTTTTCTCATCTTCCTCAGGCTGCTCTTGTGAATATCGTGTCTATGCAATAAATATTCCAACCACTCTGTTTTCAGCTGAGTCTGACTTCTGTGTGGATTTATGCATCTATGAAGTGAATAAATTAGATGTGAGCGGATACGATGGAACATAAGAGAAATTATTTTCTTTTCTTTCTAACTCCCACAGCTTCATTTTTATGCCATAGCTATTGTTTTTAAAAATAAAAACGAGGGACTGTCAGTTCAGTTAGTGCTCTCTGACACCTATATCGCTGAATCAGAGCCAGACTCCCATGCAAGTATAGTGAACTTAAGATGTTTCTCCTTCATCCCTCATGGGCATAATTGAAAAAAGGAGTTGCAATAAGTCGTATAAGAGGCACTATTGACATTTGCATAGCATCGATGTTATGCCTCCTACTTGCACTCTTAGCACATGTCATTCAACTTTTACCCTTATCTGGAGAAGACAGAACATGACCTTAATGTCCCTAGTGAAAAGAAATTCCTAAGGGCTCCCTGCTAGGAGATGTCTCGAGAAGGGGTGCTTCTTCCCAAGGAAGAAGTTGATGAGTTATCCACAAGTGGGGAAAAGAGAATGCCAGGATTAGGTGAAGAAGATTATTTTAAATACATCTTTAAGTGACCATATTACTATACTTATTTACAGTATTGTGTATTTCCCAGATGGTGTTAGTGTCACACAGAACAAACCACTTAAAGATAGTATATACAGCCTCAACCACTTAGAAGTCTCATATTTGTTTCTCTGGTTCTGTGAACAGCAATATGCTGTTATCAAGGTAAAAACCAAAGACTCCGATTAGCAGCACATGGCCCCATGTAAGTCACAACATAAAACCCTGCCTTCCACGACACATGCTCACAGTCCAGGTCATCTCTTTTTTTCCCCTCTCTAGTCTTTCAAAATCTTCTGAATGTTCTGTATTTTAAAACAATCAACCTATCCTTTAGATTTGCTTTCCTTTTTGCAAATTCTATTCCCTTACTTTTCTTCTTTTTCTCTGCCAAATGTATATTTTAATCAAAACAGTCTATTTTCTACCCTGGACAATTCTCAGACCTGAGCTGACAACAGACAAGACCTTAATTCTCTAATCTCTTAGGTTTATGCTATGAAAGAGTGGAAATCTGAATATTGCCCCACAGAGTACCTGCTTCTAGCCTAAAAAATGTAAAAGGAATTTAAATGCTGTGACATTTTTATGAATACAGAAGCAACTAAGTAATGGACATAAGTTTGTAAATCTCATTAATTACCTTGGATTGACGCAGCACAAAAGAAAGATAGCCCAACGGAGACTCTCATGTCTGCTGCTATTGCTCTGCGGCCTCAGGCAAGACACTTAGACTAGTTCTTGAAAGGTCTATAAATGGCCTCCTGATTTCAACAGAGTTGAGTGTCAAGGAGCAACAAGAGTTGGGCTCATCTAGGGAAGGAGAATAAGCCAGGAGTTGACAGAATAAGTGCTAGCCAACACACCACCATCCCACAGCAGCTGAGCAGGACCAGAGTGGTGACAGGGACAAATCCCACTGACTGTCTGGACAAGGCAAAATGATAAGTCCAGATTCATCCAGGGAGCCCAGACAGGAAAGGCAGAAATAAGATGCCAATAACTCAAGTCTGGGATCTATCCAAGAGTCAGAGTCTGACTCAATAACTCAAGTCAGATCTATCCAAGACTGGCAACAAGGCTACATACACTGTAGGTCTGGGGTCCATCCAGGGAGGCAATCAATGAGCCGTGATGGGGAGATAGGGCCAAGCTCAGGCAGACCTACAACACAGTTCTGGCCTGAGCTTGATCTTAAATAGGACTCCTGGGCTATGGGCAGAGGGTGGGTAGAGCAAACCAGGAAAGGCTAGTCAGGGCAATTAAGGCCTACTAATGTTGGAGTTGGAGCATACTGAGTGCCAAAAGCCTTTGAGGACCCTGATCTTAGCTTCTCTGTACCTCAGTCCATGAAAAATTAGGACACTACGAGCTCCATTTCAGGCTTAGCTTTTAAGAAAAATACCATAAAAATTTATAAGAGACTGTGACAACAGGAGACCTTCTGAGTACCTTAGAAAGACATCTGGTCTGACACCGCAGGAACAGCTTGGACTCACAGGTGGAAAGATACAAATCAGACGTGTTAACATAAAAGCTTGAAAGCTCCCCCTATAATCTCCTCTCCTCTCTGCTGCAAAGCAAGACTAGAGCTCATGGTTCATTGTCTGCTGGCCTGAGGGCAGACACCCACGTGGCTGCTGCCCTGCGAGTTCAGAGGATGGCTTTACATGTCCTGCCTACTCAGCAGTGAAGCCATCCTGATGCTCTCGCCTTTCAGGCAGTGCACGGTCAGAGGCACGGTGCTGTGTTCACGAATTTATCCCTTGTAGAGGCCAAAAGTAAAGCCATTACTCTATTGTTGGGAAAAGAGCTCGCCCTGTGATATTGTAACTGTGTAGGTCTCACCTACATATTCTGTTCTTGAATGTCCACTAACAAAGAGGAAAGAAAAAGTTGTATGGAATGAAAGAATTTGCTGGAACGAGAGAACTCTTGCACCCACCAGATCTCCATCCAGCTCCTCGCAGCACGGAGCTAGGCCATGCTGGCAGTGAACAGCCTTCCATATCCAGTCCTATTGGATATGGACTTTCACTGTCTTCCCTGCTGAGGGGCTGTGTGTGACCCAAAGGGTCGTGAAATCTCAAATTATAGGAAATAGAGGTTTCAAAATATGCAGGACATGGACTAAATCACAGAAAATCCACAGAGCTGTCACCTGTGTACAGCTATACCCGCCAAATTTAGGAGTTGGAATGATTTTTTCTTTTGCACCTCTGCCTAGTCCCCTGTAGAATTTATCCAGCCTAAGAAACCACGTTTCCCTAACTCCTAGGGAGACAGAGAGGAGTTGGAATCATCAAGCCAGGAATTAGTAGGACAAAAGCAAAGTTTTGACCGCTACTAAAGAGACTCAGACACTCGATGAGGTTGAACTCCATATGCTTTAAGAGTTTCAATGTTCAGAGAAAACAGTGAGGTCTCACATTGAGCAGATGCTCTCCTTTTCCATCTGCACAGAATCTAATCTTTTTTTTTTCTTTTTCCTGTTTTGTTTTTGTGATTTTTTGTTTGTACTTTCAGTGTGTCTCACATTTAGGTGAGCTACAGATGCTCTAGTGGATTTGTACAGTTCCCTTGAGATTTTCACTGCTGGACTCAGAGACCCAGAAGACTATTGCTCATCAGTATACATCGAGAAAATTATCAGAAAAGCAAGTATCTGTGCCTCATCCTCTTGCCAGTTCTGGTCTTCCTACTTTATGGAAAAGGCTGTTCCCATTTCTCTGGGGCTGTGGGGAAGCCAAGCCCCTTGATTTGTCTTGGTTTAAGGGCTTTCCACTATAACGCTCCAGCATACCAGCTTACAACTTCATAGCAAAAGTACCTGAGCTTGATCAATGCAAGATCTCTCAGCCTGGCTTTCTGGTGCACGCTGGTGTTAGGTGCTCCATGGAAGACCACAAGATAGTTGTCAAACAAACCTAACTAATTGTCATCAGCTGCTTGGAACACATGATTGACATTGCCACAGATAACAATGCTAGTGCCCCCTGCTCATTGTTGCTTTTTTGGTGCAGAACAAATCTAGACACAGGGTCAGACCAAAGAGCTACCAACCACTGCCCAGTCAGAGGCTATTTTTTTTCTAATATGCGTTTGACATAACATTTCTAGTAATAAATCATAACCTGGCAGATCAAATGATGAACATGATGAACAGAATTTTGAAGAGGCAAGATGAAACCAACAAACCTTCATTACAAG
>NW_010589230.1:84472-99878 GCF_000705375.1 Tinamus guttatus | reverse complement strand
CTGTGAAATGCCCAAATCCTTCCAACAGGGCCCAAAAAATCCTTCTGTTAAGTACGAGACATTCTTCCTAGAGAACTCTTCATCAGCTGGATCAAGACCACCTCTTGATCATGAGGACCCTGCGTTGGTCAGAAACGTCGAAGATGGCTACGATTCTCACTCCTCAAAGCAGTTGTTAGTAAACTAACACTTGTGAGAGAATTAGCTGCCTCACACTTGCTCACTCTGTACTGTCCCAGCAGGTTGGGCCCTATGTGCGAACACCAATGAAATTCACAGTTAGTTTGGAGAAGAGCTGAAGTGCCCAGTGCTCGTGCTGGTTTCCATCTGCTGAGCTATCAGCTATTAAACCAGAAGACAACTACTGTACACGAGCTTTCACAAGTATCTGCAACAACACTGCAGGTAACCACAAGCGATTCCTCCCCTCCCCACTTATGCTGCAGCATTTATGTCCCTCATGGAACCAAACAAATATAGGCAGGATAAATTACTATTTTATAGTCACACATTTTCTATACCCTGGCCCACCTTGGGATCTCTCCTTGGTTGTTTCACAAATCCCCAGCGTTCAAAGAGCCAACCAGACCCAAAGAGCCTCGCAGAGGACATTCACTTCAGCTCACTCACCTGGGAACACCTGATCAAAGGCAGCTATGGGGGCCTTCATCACCAGGAGAGCCCAGTGGGAGCTGTGAGAACTTGCCAACCTTCCCAGGCCAACGCAGGCCTTAAGCCTGCAGAATCTACATGCGTTTGGTGGAAAGAGCAGCTAAACAAAGGCAACTTCTCACCTTGCTTGCTCCATGAGCAGGAAGGAGTCACATAGCAGATCCTGAAGTGAGAGTCTGCAGAGAGCTGGCGAGACCTCGGGCAGATCCCCTGAACTCAGAGGATGCGTCTACTCCTAATTCCTTCACAGAGCAGTGCAAAGCTAAATCCACTCTTGTTTTTCAGGTGCTCACGGAGTTCAGCACCGACACTTGCATGTGAAGCACCCGGGCAGGAGGAAGCTCTGGAAAGTTAATTCATTCAGCTTTCATAGCTGGTTAGTACTGCCCAGAACACAGGACGATCGCGCTTTTCAAAACAGATCAATTACCCCTCACTGCTTCCCATATTTATGCAGCAGAAAGTTTCTTTATCTGAGACCCCGTTAAAAGACAGTAGCTCAAGTCACCACATGATTTAAAAACCAAACACCTACATAAGGTGCTTCTTTCCTTTTTGCTTTTAGGTTACACCGAGGTACACACTGTTTTTTTGATGGGGATAGAAAAAACTTGATTCCAGGTGCCTGAATTTGCAAGTCACAGAGTATCACCAGAACTGAGGTAGAGATTAAAAGAGCTGCCAAGACTAATCATATTTTCACTTTAGATAACAAAGCCCTTTTAACAACTGCTCCTTTACAAAGGACGTCTTTAGAAACCCCTTCTGGCTGCTCTTCCTGCCTGGCCCGGGAGCTGCAGGGACCTCAGAGCCAACTGGAGGGTCTAATGGGAACCCACCACATCTTCACAGGAGCTGAGCTCCTGCTAGCCACCTATGAGTGCTCAGCCACGGCATCTATCTCCTCCCTCCCATGCTCTTTTCCAATTGCATATTTTTTTTTTCTCAGAGATCACTAAGGAAAAGAAAAAAACAACCCAGGAAACTCCACGTCACATTCACGACTCCAGAAGGCTTTGCACGTTTTGCAGATATAAGATTTCCCTTCAACTCCCCCTCAGCAATCCCAGCACTGAAACACACCCTCACATGTGCTTTTATGCAGGGAACACCGAGGCTGTAAGCTGCTTTTCCAAGCCAAGAAAAGTTTAAAAGTGGTCACGCCGCCGAGAACAGTCTCGACGCATTTCCTAAGAGGGTTACGTAGAGCATCCAGCAGAGACAAAGGGCTCTCATCCGGCTTCCCACTCGGTTTGGCACCAAAAGCTGCTATCCTGGACAGGTGAAGTGATGAACCTATTGGAAAGAGGAATGCTTTTTCCTACCCTGTTATCTCCAACAGAATTCCCAGAAATACTTCCAGGGTCTAACAGATGTACTGCTGTTCCAAAAGCTGGTTACTACACTCAGTGTTCAGGACTCCCCTTAGGCACTCAAGCCCGGCTGGCCTTGCTGTTCTCCTAAAGCATCGCTGAAATCGTCTTCTTCAGAGTCAGACGTTAGGAAAAACTTCCTAGCGATAAAGACAGTTAATCAGCGTGGTGGTTGTGCTGCCTCCCAGGGCAGGCGGCTGTCGGAGGCTCTCAGGAGCAGGGCAGAGGAACATCTGCGAGGAGCAGCCCTGGGCGAGGGCTCGGAGCAGAGGAGCTTGGCAGGCCCCCTCAGCCCCATCCTCGCCTAGGCGCAGATCTGAAGGCTGCAGTTTCTTGCTCTCTTTTAGCTACCGGGCCCAGGAGCTGCAGAGGCAGTGCTGAGGCTCTGGAAAGCCAAGAGGAATTTTGCTGCTCTCACCCGTGGCCCTGCCCACACTCTGCGAGGGAAGCGGGAGCTGCTCTGCACCTCTGGGAGACGGTGGCGATGCCACACGCGCCACAGCAGCGGCGCAAGGGAAGGGGACAACCAGGAGGCCTTTGCAACACCATATCCACTAATTCCCTGCCCTGCAGGTTGGTGATGAAAGGACAGGAGCAAAGGGGACAGCAAGAGCATCTGCAAACACCAAAGTGGCACCATGACTTATAATTTCCCGGAGGGGAAACTGGAAAGGAACTGAAAAACTTCCTTGGCTAAGGAAGAACTAGCTAGAAAGGAACACGTGCACTGGAGCTGGTAGCACGAGACCAGAGGTAAGGGACAGGGAAGGAGGAAGGGCAGCAGCAGGCCCCTCAGCAGAAGGGGACAAGCATCACTCAGCGCAATCCTTGTCTCGAAGCGGAGCTCATCCCCACGGGTGGCCGAAAGCAGCTACACCCCGGCCAGCCTCCCGCACGCAGGCTGGCAGCTGCAAACACGGGAAAGAGCTGCCAGCTCCGAGGAGAGCCCGGATCCAGTCTGTGAGAAAAATCAGACACACTAGGAGACAAACGGAGCTCAGAGGGAAAAACAAAGCTGTAGGCACAGCTGGGGCTCTGCCTTCTCCCTGCTAAAAGGAGGGGCACATGGACTTTAACTGTGAGCTCTGTACGCACTTGCACGTAACTGAGTGCATCTGTGCAAGTGTGAGCACTCACCCTGCATTCAGCCTCTTGCCCTTACTGAAGTGTAGCTAATGACTGATACTTTCTGAGCTTTATGGAAGACTGCCAAAAAACCTAAGAAGAAATCTGACAGGGCAACGCAGAGCTCAACCTGCCCCAGGGAACAAGGCCAAACATGTGCGATGAAGGACTTGGAGATACAAAGCAACCTCTTTTTGACCTCTAACTCTTATGAAAACCTGCTACTGTACTCCCCCTCTTCTCAGAATAACTCACTTGATGAGTTTCCAGACGGGACAGAGTTCTCCCCACCTCAGGGCTGGCTGTTGGCCATGTTTACAGTGAGTCACAGCGAGTGTTCAACAGGTTGGGTCTTTAAGTAGCATCTGAAAGTCCCTGCTGGGAGAGGCTGGTGCAGGATACGTGACTCGGGACTTCCTTGAGCTCTGGAGAGCCCGAGCACTTCCTACCACACAGTCGAGCTCTGACGGGAGGCGAGAGAACGCGCGGCAGCTGCACACAGGCGTCCCGGCAGCTGCCCGGGCTCAGCTCCTGACCGGCACTCTTGGCCGAGCAGAGTCCTCTCCTAGGCTGGAGCACTGCGCCCTGCAGGGGACATCTCTGCTGAGCCTCCTGCTCCCTCCCTCTGCTCTTCTGCTCTGCAGAAACTCAATCCACAGGCAAACGAGGGGCATCAGCTCCCTCTTCCTTCCCACACACTCCCTTTGATGGGCATGCGATTCTGCCAGCCTTCACCCCACAGCGAGGTGTCTGCCCTTCCCTTGCCAACACACGTGCCCCCCTTCAGCAAGTGTTTGCTATAAAGATTCTCCCTTGCACTGCATCACTTGGCAGTAAGGAATTTGGGGCAGCAACTACATCACGATGAAGATAACTGGGCGAAGCACCAAGTGCCCAAATGATTTAGGAAGAATTATTAAGATTTAGGTTCATTTGGCACTCATGAAGATCTGCTCTTCTAAGTGAGGAGCCACTGGCCGACGGGGAGGCAGCAGGCGCCACTTGCCGCTCTCGGTGTGACCGAGTTTTGTGCGCCTGTTTACCACCCCCGCCGTCACACGAAGCGTTATCGCCTTGGACCACGCGTGCACCCACGGATACCAGTCACAGAACCTATTCTAGGAAAGCAGCACCGCGCTTCAAGCTCCTGCCCCTTTCTAGGGGTGGTTTCAGTATGTAAGATTTTTGTAATGATTTCTGTTATGTCCCTACCTTTCCCTCAGCTTCTCCTGGGCAGGCTCCCTTGCGTGGGTGCTTATAGGATCACTGTGCAACAGCTGCACCCCTTTTCTCTTCACCCTCTGTGAACCTGGGGGCTGAAAATGCACATCTGCAGGATCTCCCACTCACAACAGTGCAAAGTTAAGTGCAAAAGGCATCCATCCTTTTTAGCAGCTTTTCATTTTTCCCTAAATAAGTCATGCTGTTTCATGAAAGCTCTTTCAGAGGTAAATAATTAACAGGGAAAAGGGATAGAAAAATCTTACCACAGAGCTAAGGGAAAGCGATGTGCAGGCAGCAGCATACACAAAGATTACCCGCAAGAGATACCTATTACTTTTTAAAATGGAATATGAGGCAGGAGACACCTGACTCATCCCATTACATTGGGATCGAGGGATTCTTAAGCTCTCCTTCTGACTCGAACAAATCCAAAACCTTTATACGAGATTCACTCTAACACCTGGCAGACAGAAGCACCTCCTTTAAAAAAAAGGGATACTCCAATTTTGTAGAAAACGGGGATACTCTAATTTTGTGAAGGCACAGTGAGGATTTACCAAAGGTTAAAGTCAAAGAGCACTGGAGAGAGACGAGCTGGATTCCTGCACAAATTCACACTGCCCAGACGCACACAAAGTGTGTCGGGCAGTCAATACCACTGAGTTTTCGTGCTGCTGTGCATCTCCATGTACCCAGCTTTGCCCTGCCTCTGCTGTCAAATGTTCTCAGGGGAGGAGAATTGCTGACCCTGGGTTGTGTGTTGCCCATTTCATTGTTTTGTGGTTGTAGCACACGCTGTTTGGGAGGAAACCCGCCTCGTCGTTTGCCCACAGCAGCCCAGGAGCCCGGGGCAGCGGGAAGGCCAGATGCGTTGCTGGGTGAGTAGCAGCACGTGCAGCTGAGGACAACAGCCCTCGTGAAGCCCTCTGCCTTCGTCCCAGGGTGAAGCTAAGCAAACCTGCTACAGACTGGCACTAAATGCACAGTGCAGCTCAGAGGGCTCCTGAGGCAGGAGACCTGACGCCCCACAGGCCGCCCCAGCAGCAAAGGTACCTTTGCTTCGTGCCTCCTCTTGCGTTTGTGCTCCCACTAGCTGAAGGAGGGTCTGGCAGTTCTTCTCTCCCTCCTCATCATGGTTCTGAAGGTCATGATATTGGTAAGACCAGGCCACATCCACAACAGAGGATGAGAACACTTTGTGCCTGTATTTCCTATTCCACACTAAGTTCTCCTTCGGTTGCCACCAGGCTGCAGGGGCCACGTTGCTATAGTAGCCTCAGCAAGTGCCTCAGATACAGACAGAGATCAGCACACACAAACAGCTGCAAGCAGCTCTGGCTCCTGCTCCAGGAGTACAAAGCCCTGAAACTCACCATTAACAGGTAATCCGTCTCAAAAATTATATTCCCATTATCTCATCTTCTCCGAGGCAGAAGCTCCCCAAGTGGCTTTTGGCTAGCAATGCTTTCAGGCCCATGAGTAACGTTAGTCACTTGAACAAGACAAGTTGTTGCATCAGAATTTCTGGGTCTTGGCATTTCAACGAGCAGCATCCCAGCAGGTAAAAAAGCCTAAAGAGCCTCCAGTGAGGTGTTTGGGAGAGATATGGGACATACAGTGAAAAAGCAGCCAGGAAAGCAGCATGCTTGGCTTCCTACCTGCAGCCAGAGTCTTCCCTTTCCAACGCCATCGATGCCAGGGTGGATTTACCCAGTCTTAACTTCTTAGGACACCCATAAGCACCCAGGAAAGGGTCAGCCTAAAAGAAACCTGTGGCATCCAGAAGAAATTCAAAGATGCGAGTTTGGGAGGAGACCCAAGAATCAAAGCTGGCAGTGGTCATTCCAAGTCGGCTACCACCTAAGCGCAGGTCACTGCCCTCATGGCACATCCATAGTAGTCACTGCACCATCTCCTAGCTCCTTTACAGCAGTAAAGGACCAGTAAAGAATCACTCCATAGGGGTCCACTCACTGCTGTGGAAAATTTAACTACAGCATTCCAAATAGAGGAATTCAGGCAGTAAGCTGGGAGACTTAACTCTAGAATAGGTTTCTTTCCGAGATGGGGTAACCTCTAAAGTCTCCTTTCTGGGAGGCAAAAGGAAGAAGAATAGACTCTCAGCATTAGATGCTCATGACAAGCCCAAGCAGACTGTGTTGACACTTTTTTCCATACTATGGGAGGAAAATATATTAGCAAGTGTCCCTAAAATGTTGTGCAACACTGCTCAAACAAAAACATTTTGCTTTGAGACAAATTATCCAAAATAATAGTATTGTTCCCTCTTTTTCCTTCTCCCATTGCTATTGGGTTCATAGGGAGATGGAGAGAAGATCTGTGAGAAGAAAGGAAAGGAATGAATTTTCCCCTCCAGATCAGTTTGAATTAAAAAAAAAAAAACCAAACACCAAAACTAGAAATTCTAATCTGAGCAATGCTGAAGGACTTCCAATAAAATGAAGATCACTTCAGAATTTGGCATAGAAATTGTCCTTTCTGAGCAGCTTTATTCAGAATTCCAAATGTTCTGTTGTTTAGCCAGTATGAAACAAAGCCCTTGCAGACTTTAGATTGTGCAAAAGTCGAATTTTGATTCACTCACAAGAGGGCCTATCTCATGAACAAGAGAAGCAGTCACCCAAAGAGACCTTATCTGCGTTTCACAACACTGGACCGGTGAGCTCCCGGAGCAGCAGGAAGAAGTAACAGCAACACAGCAACAAGCAGCCTGGCACTTAGCAGCGATGAGAACATCTCTCCAGTAACTTCAATCCACAAACTGCTCTAAATCAGACCCAAGGTAGAGTCCCACAGATTTCACTCTCCACATCAGCAAGAGAAGGGCAGAGTTGGGTAGCAGTTACCTGGATCTCATCCCTGCAGTGAGCATGTTCCAAGCACATGTTTCAACTTTGTTAACAAAGGCAGGTCTCAGCTGTAAACATGGCATTTGCCACCCAAGTTCTGGAGTGCAAGGCAGCAGCTACCCCTGCTCCTGCCCCGTGTCTGCCCCCGAGGCGGGAGGGCTCTGCCACAGCTCCCTCAAGGCTCCCATGCGGGATGAGGGCAGGCTCCCACCTCTGGATGTGCCGCAGGAAGATATGTGCTCTGCTGGACTGGCTGGGGTTTGGCTGCCGCAGGGAACACCACGGCTCCAAGTTTTATTAATGAGTAAAACACGGCACACTGTCAACATCTGCAACACCGAGTTAACACGACAACAAAGCTGACTCCAGAGAACAAACAAAATTTACTGGATTCGGTTCCTGCTCCAGCTCTCCTGATCAGCAGCACCGAACTTGCCACCACAGCCTCAACCGGTTCAAGGCAAACGCTGCCCGGGCTGCCCTGGCAAGCACAGACACCATGACAAAAGCAGAATCACTCATGTCCATCCAGAGCAGGGGGTTCGCTACATGCTCCCCAGCCCAGAGCGCAGCCCGTAACTCTGAAGTGCTGGAGCGCGCTGGGCTCTGCGGCCAAACCCCTTCCCCTCCTCCTCCTGCGCTTGGCTGGCGCAGGCGCCCGCGAGCACAGAGGCACATTACGTAATTGCTGCAGAGCCGCAGAGCGCCACGTGTTTGGGGGAAAGCGCGTGGCTCCGCAGGAAAGCGCGCGGCTCCGAGGTGGCTTCTCCGTCCCTGCCCCGCTGCCTTGCGCTCCCAGCCCGGCTGCCAGCCTGGCGCGGGCAGGAACGCGCTGCCGCGAACTAACTGCAGCCTCCCTGGCACAGCGGGGAGGCAGGGGAGGCATGGGAGCTACGGGAGATCCTGGCAGGAGTTGGGAGGGCTGGGAACCGCAGCACTCGGTCGCTGCTGCAGTTCTGCACCTCAGAAGGCGCTGAGGAGAAGGGATCTGAGGCCCCTTTGCTCTGCACGTCTGCCTTGACCATGGACCTTCCAGCCACTGAGCTCAGAATTCCCCTTCCTTGCTCCTTTCCTCCCTTTTAAACTGGGTGTCTTTTGGAGAGCTACAAGATGTTTGGATAATACTGATTTCAATGCTTCTCCCAAAGCTTCCTCCCCTTCCTCAAACCTGACTGCTTCTTCAGTTATCCATTACCGCTAGCACAAGGAAAGCCTGCCCTGATAACTCATTCGTTACCCCATTAATAGCTTCATATTCCTCCTTTTGGCTGCACTACAATCCCAGGACTAATCCACTCATGCCAAGTTTTGTAAGATAGATCAAAACTAAATTTAAAAAAAATTAGCAAAAGCTTTGGAAAAAAAAAACCAAAAACCACACACATTGCTGTGTGACTTCTATACACAAAACAAGCTAACAAAATATAAAACCCTCCCTAGTGCTAAGTGATTTTTCTACTGGTTATCTCTGACCATCATTATTTTTTATACTGCCTCAGTAGGTGAACAGCGTTTCTCACCCAAGGGCTTTCTAGCGCCGACACACACCAACGCTGCACCCACTGTGGCCCTGCTATCCAACAGTCATCACCAAAAGCAGGCAGATCAGGCTGGGATATAAAGAAAGAGACATTTTATGAAAACCTGACCAATAACTTCACAAACATAACCGTTCTGAGAGACGGCAGCGCCATGCTGCTCAACGACGTTGCCGCCTCACGAGCGCGCGGGGCCGTCGCCTCAGCGCCGGGCGGGCCCTTTCCTACCGCAGCCACCACGTCCCTCCCGAACCAGCCAGCGTCCAAATGCTCACGAACAACCATCAACGCTGCTGCCCTTTAGCTTTAAACGTTCTGCTGTATAAGATTATGCGTCTGTACACATATGCGCACAACTTCACCTAGGTCTGAACTTTTCAACATTTTTGAGAAAATGCTTTTCTATTTTAGTCACTTGCTCTTAAGCATTTTCTCTTACACAAATGATGGGTTCTTGGTTAAGAACTTCAGATTTTGATGGGCATACATACTAAAGGACTGAAAAATATTGCATTCGTTACGTCTTACAGCTTATGAGAAGCAGAAAACTGGTTTCATGTTTAAATGCAGGCTATGACTCATCCTGGACAGAGATAAACTGAAACGCATGCCCATTAAATAGCAAGCACAAACAATTTTCCAACATGAGGATTAATGTCACATAGTAACTATAAATTAACTTTAATCTTTTATAAATCAAACAAAGCCCCTTCTATAAATGTCACAGCAATCTCTTTGGATAAGAAACCAAATCAAAGCAAAAAGAGAAGTCGCTTAAATATTACGGTTATTATTGAGCACCAAATCAAGCATTTCTTTACTGTAATCATAGTAATATATATGAAATATTTCAAGACTAAGAGAAAAGGACTGAAGCTTAAAGAATTGCCTTTATTTATTTTTATGTATTTTTAGCTGCTTTTGGACATCAAAGGGGTACAAGATTCCTAATCCTGATGCCCGCGAACATAATTGAGTCCAAGTTAAATTGCATATTCAAAATGAAAGAGAACATTTTCTACTGTTCCCTTGCTATGGCTTGAAGTACCTTGTGTAATTGTTGAACGGGTTAAAATTTAACTGAACATAAGAAAGCTGCAGCTAGCAGACAGGAGAAAAAAATACCAGAGGGAGAGACCTAATAGTGGACAATTTTGAAAATTATAGTGTGTGTCAATAATGGAGATAACAGTGAGAGTCAAAAGGAATAATCTCAAAGAATAGGGAAAATGAGCACCTGCCAGCAACAGAGCCATTAGTATCAGGCCTTTTATCTTTGCTACAGTTAAGTCTGGAGACACTGACAAACTTAACGACACAGCAAATAAAACACAGTGAAAACCTCACTGGGAAGCAATCCCATTCGCTCAGAAAACGCTACCGCTGAGCCTGAAAATAAACCAAAGTTTGAAACCCTTGTCCCAGGGCTGGCAAGGGCCACAGGGAAGCCAGCGGTGCCGTGCAGGGCCCACGGGTCCGTCGCGGCAACAGGAGCTCCCCAGGGGTCTCCCGCGAGCAGAGTCTGTCCGTGCAGCCTGCCCAGCAGGAGGCCTTCCCAGAAAGGTGAAAACCAAGGGCGCCAGCTCCGCTCCAACCCTGCACTCGGGGCCAGCGGCCTTTGCAGTAACAATTAGATGTGCAAATAAGCACATGGAAAATTAGCGACCGTTTACTGTTGCCATGGAGAAAGAGAGAGTCCCCTCAGCTCTGCGTCAGGCCCAAGCGCTGCATTTTCCTCTCTCCCTGGTAAATAAAAGGGCAGAGAGCACCGGAGAAGCCAGGGGCTGGCGCTTCTCACTGCAGCTCGGCCTGGGATGGGGACAGTTCAAGGCTGAGAGAGGCAGAAGGGAAACATAACCCCAGTGAGGAGCTTCCTCGCATCTCCCTCCAAAGACAGGACCTGAGCACCCTGCAGCTACCAGGAGACACAGGCAGTGCCATGAACCTGCCACCCAGAGCTGCTTCCCCACGTAGCAGGGGGCAACGTGCCCCTCGAGGTGCCCAGCTCTGACCCTTCGAGCGCTGCTGGGGAAGAGCTTGTCTGCAGCGAGGGCCTCGTGTCTGAAGCCTCCGAATCCTTGGCCACCGTCCCCTGTTGAACGGTGGCTATTAGCAGGGAAGAGGAGGCAATCAGGCTATTCAGTTTGCTCATCCAGGGACGCTTCACGGGCACAGCTGGCCAGGGCACTGCTTTTGTTCCAGCAGCCACGAGAGAAAATAAATAAAGTACACAAACCCCAAAACCAAAATCCCATGGGGGGAAAACAAACAAACAAGCAAAAAACCCCAAGATAGGTTTATAATGGAAACCCTGACACAACCTTAACTATAGCATCCTGAATGACAGGCTATAATATGATCTGTATGGGAATAGCTTCCTTTGCCTCAGTGGTATTTATCTTACTTTAACTCCTGTTACAAAAGGGTTGAGTCACAGAGCAGAGCCAGCCAAGTAACAGAAGTGCAAGGCTTGCTAAAACACCATCCAGACCCAAGGAAAACAGGCTGAGCCCCGAAACAGGTTAGAAGAGAAGCTCCTGATGTGCCGCCGCAGGGCAGAGCCCTCCCGGCCCCCTGGCATCTCCTGCCCCACAGAGATGATTGCAGCCCCACAGTGGGGGCAATGCAGGGCTCCTGGCACCCACTGAGGGCCCAGGAGGGCTGACCCCGCAGCAGCCTCCCGCGCGGGAGCGCCCTGCTCACACCGCCTGTGTCAGGAGCAGAGCAGCATTTACTCTGCATACAGATTAGTCACAAAACTGGGTCACTTCTTGCCTTTTCAGAGAGATGCAGAGAGAGAGAGAGAGAGAGAAAAAAAAAAAAAAAAAAAAAAAAAGGCTTCTTTTTCAGATCTTTGCATGTTGCCCCCCTTGTAGAAGTTGTAACTTTTACAACTACCTGACGCAGGGCGGTCAGGGAGGGCTGCCTAAGCCACGGCCGTGGCACCTGCCCGTGTCTGGCTCGAGCTCATTGCCCTCCCAGGCCCCAGTTCTTAGAGTTCAGCTCATTAGCTACTTACCGGTTCTTTTCTAGTTCGTTGTGTGTCGACCTGGAAGATAAACAAAAATTTGGATTAGCCACCTTTGACCTCCCAGTGCAGAATTTCAACACCACAAGCTGTAAACATCCCCCTTCTTCAGCGTAAACCCAACCAACTGCATATGCTAAAACCTATAGCTGTAAGCTCCTTCTCTTCCCAGCGAGAAGAGATTCCTCCCACCCCGAGTCCGCATTTACTAGCTACGTGCAGAGCCCAGGCTCTTCCCGGCGCTACAGCCACCACCCCTAGGGAATGAAAGGCATGTGAAATCCCTAGGAGCAGCAGTGTTTAGGACAGGGAACCACAGTCAAGCATTTTCAGACTGCATTTCTGGCTCTGCCCTCAGTTCAGCCCTGGACTGTGGTCACATTTCTTTGTGCTTCAGTTTTTCCATCCACCCTGTAAAAATATTGGTATCACCTCCCAACACAGGAACTTGCAGAGCCCTATTTAACGTGCACAAAACCCTCAGGGATCTCCCAACCAAAACAGCTCTGGGAGGACAAGCCTGGGAATCATTTGGGGCCACGCACCATACGTATCAGACTAGGCAGAACTTTGGGTTTACCCGGCATTTAGACACGAGATGGGATGAGCACAAGCTGCCATGTCTGCAAACACCAGCGGGGCTGAAGGGCACTTCTAGGATGCCCAGAAACCCCCCAAGAAATGAAATGAGCTGCTGCAAAATGAGCAGGCGACCCATGAAGCGGCACCGTGGCCGAAGCAACTCAGAGCTCCCAGTCTGAAAACGAGACCAACTGGAAGCAAAGAGGAAGAAGGACAAGTTCATTTCCCTGCTCTCTGGTAACAGCAAAGGAGAAATTTAAATGCTTTCAGGACTGCCAATCTAACCATGTTCTTAGTAACCCAGGTAGAGTTGTCACGGATTATTTAAAAAGGACAGCCATTCATCCAACACGTTTCCTTAACAGAAGGTCACCTTAAAATAAGAGTAAAAGGAGCCCAAGAGCTTAATGAAAAGGATCTATTTTCTGTAATTTGGCATCACATTTCTTCCGGAGCTCCGAGCAGATTATCCTCTATCCCCCATCTGGAGAATCCCGCAGAGAGGGCTCCAATTAGGGAACGCGCGGAGGCCGCGTTCCGAGGGAAACGGCGCGATAAGGAAACGCTTGTGCACGAGGGGAGGGACGAGCGAGGCGCGAGCGTGCGCGAGACGCGGCGCAAACGAGACCGAAAGGGCCGCGGCCGGGAGCGCCCGGCGGGGAAAACCCCTCCGAGCTTCAGCGCGCGCCTGGGCCGTGCCCTGCGCACGGGCTCCGAGGGGAGAGCAGCGAGAGCCACGTCCTGCGGCGCAGGCAGTTCCCAAAGCCGAGCCCTGCATCCCCCTGCCAGCAACACGGGAGCCCTCGAGGCCGGTTCCCAAGGATCGGCCACAACCATAACCCACGTCTAGCCCAGCAAAAGCTTCCCAAACCAAAACCACATCCTCCATGGGGGCTAACCCAGCAAAATCCACTGGCCTGGGAAACTCAAACGGAGCTGGGGGCAAATTAACTCTCCAGAGGCCCGGCCAGGACCCCTTTAAACCCACTGCTGCTGTTTTCCTTGGAATACGCTTCCTGATCTCATTCACCTGATGTTCCTGCCAGAGACTTTGCACTCTTCTTGGCTACTCCGTTAGCAGCTATAAAGCCCGAGATAGGCAATGGCTTGAATTCCTATATTATATCGAGCCAATTATCAAGGCCAGCGCTGAAAGAACAAAGTTGGGCCCCATGCTGTGAACAAAATTAAAACAGCAGGTCCTCCCCACTCCTCTCGCCCAGGAGACTCTTTATTACCTATCTCCTTGCTGAGGAACAACACAGCTGAGAGGGGTCACAGGCTTTTCACCAAGTCAGGAGATTTATGCTGTGACTTTTAACCATATCAGTGGCAAATTAAAAACAAAAACCAACCCCCCTCCCCAAACACTTTCTCACTGCGACCACATGCAAACAAAAGCATCTCAGCAATGTTAGATGAATCCCATGGGAATGCTACCTCCATTGTCTCTGCTTTACTTAGTCTGAGGACATTTGGAAAAGTTTTAAATTTTCCTTTCATCTAAATGTAGAAAAAAAAATAGTCTCCCCCTTCCTCCCCCTCAATTCTCTAACTTGCATTTTCTGTGCCTGTTTCTCTTAGCTTGGACAATAGGCACAGAAAAAAAAAATAAACCTCCATCTTCTGTTCATAATTCTTTTCACTTTCTGTAGTTTCTGATCAAGGGATTCATTTCCTCCCCTTGTCATTGGGTTGCACATGTTACTAAGATTTATCTGGAGTTAAATAAGGACAGGGCTGTTTGTGCAGCAGAGGAAAAAAAAAATGTACAGGAACCTCTATTGATGCTGCATTCAGGAAAAACAAAACAAAATCAAGCAAAACAAGAAAAGCTTTAGAATAGCCACAGAACCCAGGGCAGCTGGACCTCTGACTCAAGGGGGTCTCCGCACCGGCTGGGAAGCCCCGCGCGCCGACCGCCTTTCCGAAGCCACAGCGCGACAGCGGCCAGTTCTGCAAGAGGAGGACGGCCGAGCTGGCAGCCGTCCCTAAAAACTTCAGGAATGTTACATAAGGAGGAGAATCCTGCTGAAGCTGGAAGAGGAGAAACTGAAGTTTGTCCCTTTTCTTCCCCAGATCTGTGAAACTGCATGTGAATTAACAGGAGACATGCAGAACAGCGATTCTCAGTTACTAATTTAAGGTCAGATGCACCAACCTCTTTGCATCTCTTACTGCCATTGCTGCGATCCAACCTTGGAACCAGGTGTTCCCAAAACACTAAGCGACAACAAATTGCCTAAGAGAATGAATGAACTGAATGAGACATTGCAAATAATTTACCAGTTTACCTCATTTTCTTTGTTCAAAAAAAATCCCTTGTGCCAGGGTAGTGGCTGCCAAACTTTCCCAGCACATAGGTAAGGGGCAAAACAAACCACGTTAGGGAGGAACAAGCTCTAAAGAGCACCAAATTCCTATTTCACTGGTGTTTTTACTGTAATTACAATCACAAAGCTGCCACATGACATTAAACACAACTGACCTTTCTGTTTGACACATTTAATATTGATAAATAGCCCAACAAATGCATTTGCAGTGTATCTGCATTTTGTTTGGGTTTCTTTAAGAGATCCCTGCCTTCTACTTGCGAAAGGCAGGGATCAAGTGTCCTTGTGCTGCCTCCCGCGCTGGTGGCACTCAGACCCCACGACCTGCATCTCTTCCGACCTCAGGAGCTGCATCCCTGCCACGGGGCCCGGGGGTGCTGCAGGGCACCCAGGCAGGAGAAATCAGCTCTCCAAATACCCATCCTCGACAGCAGCACAGAGCTGGTCCCCCAAACAAACCAGACCCGTGGCTCACCCCGCTGTGCTCGAGCGGGAGAGGAATCATGCAGTAAAGACCCCCCATCCTGTGCAGACTAACGCGAGGCCGCTCGAGCTGGTCAGCAATGCCGCAACCGTCCAGCCGGGCCGGCCGCTTTCTGCCCTACCTCGCGCTGCCCACGTAGCGGCCACCCCTCCGGCTGCGGGGCCCCCACCCCCCCCC
>NW_010589230.1:74110-84458 GCF_000705375.1 Tinamus guttatus | reverse complement strand
CCTGCCGCCTCTGTGATATCGGTTCCCCCGACCACCGGATTCTCCCCTGGGAAAGGCCTCCTTCCAGTCCCCAAGCAAAAAAGAAAATTCAATGCTCTGGGAAAAACAGAATTAAAGCTGCTGCTCTCTCCTTTCTCTTCCTCAAAAATCACTTCTGTTGGAAACTGCCAAATGACAGGACAAAACAAATGAAAGCGAAGTTTGATTTTATTTTAAATCAACTGAGTGACCCATGTGAACACAAGAAGCGTACTGGCTAAAGAACTGCAGCATTTCAAGCAGCGGTACACAGCACCACAGGCAGTGGGGCACAAGGCACAACCCACGAAGTCTACAGAAAAACTGTATCGGTTGCTCTAGACGAGACCTTCAGCCCAATAGCGCCATGAGGGCACTGCGGCACAAGCAACACGTCTTTCTGTCAAGACAGAAACTCTGTCCTCGAGTGTCTCTAAGGAGCTGGTGAATCCACCTGGAGCAGCGCGTGAGTCCCGGGAATGGCAGCTCGTGCTCTTCCTGCTTGGACAGCTAAGAGCAGGATGCAGGGAGCGAGAGGGCACAGCTGGAGCACGTGCCCTTGTGCTAAGCCCATCTTTGCAGGCACCACCTCCCGTCCAACTGCAGCAGGGAATCTAACAAAACACTTCCCTGCAAGTAAGGCTACAGCCAAAGGTTCCTCGGTCACTGTTAACTCAGGCTCCGCTCCCTGTGCGGTCTGGCCCCGAGGTCCTCAGCGAAGGCCTCGCGGCGAGGAGCCGGGCTGAGCAGCACAACAAGCCACGCGTCACCTTCGTGCTGACCTCAGGGAAGATGCAGCAGGTTAACCCGGCCCCAAACCTTGGCTAGTTTTTTCTGTCACTTTTACACTGACACAGTATCAGATTCCTCCCGAGGCTCTGATCAAAGCTACTTCCCCGGGATCGAGCTAGTCCCTCTTCCAAGTTCACATTCTCTGCCTCCAGCAGGGAAGGGGACGTAGCCGCACTGGCTTCCACTCCTGTTTATTCATCTTTGAGAAAGGAGAAATTGCCCCAGAGTCTGTTTCATCTCCCAACCAGGAGGTGTCTGGCAATGACTGCAGCAAGTCACCAGGACACACCGGGACAACCCAGGGTACAAACCCCATTCTGAAGGCCTCCTGCAGCACTCGGCCAAAGCCACCAGCTTTAAAGGGCAGCCTGCACACAACCCTTGAAGAATTCATGTCCCCAAAGCCAGCTGCAGTATTTACACAGGCCTTCTTAGCTTGGTACCTGCATCTCATCATCCGTATTTCTGTTTACAGCATCTCTGAAACGAACTATTCCCTATCACTTTTTATGCAGAGGGGCCACGACACCAGTGCACAAAGAAGCTAGCTGATTTCCCGAGGTCACACAAAAGCCTGTGGCACAGCAGGAAACTGAGCTTGGGTTCTCTAAATCCCTCCCGCCCCGGGGCGCGGGTGGCAGCTGCCCCCACCGCCTCCCCGCACCGAGTCCCCCGCGGCCCTGCGTGACGGGGAGCCGGGTTTGCTGAACAAGCAGCTATTCAATATTTTGTTTTCTCCTCATTGTTCAGTGTGTGGCCTCCAGCCAAGCCCAGCTCTGAGGGCAGAGCCGGCAGTTTCCTTGCGGGTTTTTCTACAGCCCCGCAGGGAGCAGGGTGGCCAGTTCACCAGCACGTTGACTCTCAGACATCCTTGTTTTCCAAGTTTCTCGTCCCTCTGGGTCCCTCAATGAAGACCCCATGGGCCTGGTTTCCCAGGCCACTTTACAGGTTCAAAGTGTTGCTCCCATCCTGTGGATGGGCGTTGCCAGCCCTTCCATGGCTCAGATCCCAGGCTCAACCTTGGAGAAAAGCCACAACACGAGGAATGGGCTATTTGGGGTCTCCTATGACAGGCTGGGCTTCAACTGACTTGCTAAGTGTTCACCCCAGCCTGCTGGGAGGGGGCAGGTGTGAAAGCAGCTGTTCAGAGCGCTGCTTTACCCCCTGCCTCCCGTGAGCAGCAAGGAAGGATCTTGCAGGAACCAGCTCCCACCTTCCCAGCCACGGCCACCCGTATCACACAGAGCAGGTGCACACGCGGATCAGACAGCGAGGGCAGTTTGAGGAGGTATCACAGCCATTTCAGTAGAGAAACTCTAGCTTACCCCCCTGCGTGAGCAGGATGACCTCCTACACACCTCCCTACGCAGTCACCATAAAAAGAGCATTTGAAGTAAAATGAATCATTTGAGGAGAGCGCACAAGCCCCATCCATCCCCCGCGAACACCTGAACCTCTCTGCTCATGCAGCCGCCTCTGCTCAGCCTGGCAGCTGCCCCCTGGGCTCCACGAGAGCCACACTGCAAGGTCAGGGCCTCAGCCCTCCCAAAGGGCCACCAGGACCAGGGTGACAGTCACTGGTGTCCACAAAGCTGCACGACTGATTTACAGAAATAAATAAATAAATAACGATACCAGGGCAATTTTCAAACCCAGCTAAGACACTCTTGGACCCTACAGCCATAAGCTCCTAACACTGGCGCTGCCCCCCGCAAGCAGGATTATCCCGCGTGCAGATGGCGAGGGCCACGTAACGTACAGATGGTGGCACCCATGCAGCTCGTGTGACACGTCCAGGCCCTGCAGCGGCAGGCTCAGGAACGCCGCCAAGGCCCAGCAGTCCTGCCTTGTGTCCTGTTCCCTGCTTCCTCCCACACGGAGCGCTACCCTTTAGAGGAGGACGGTCATTCCCCGAAATAGCCCTGGCAGTGTCCTCTGCAGAGCAACGGCCTGTTTGGGGAACACACACCTCGACACAACACAGCCCTTCTGGCCCGAGGCAACCGCCTGCAGATCCACGGGGGAAAAAGAGGCTTTCTGAGTAAATGCCACCTGGCTGAAACTCACTTTGTTTGAAAAGAAGCTGATGGCATTTGCATGGCTCTGGGCCAGACCAGACTTTCTTCACTGCTGTTTACATGTGTTAGTTCTCTCTCATGCTACAACTCTATTGCTGCAATACTAGGGATGCAGGGAGGGGGGTGTACTTGAAAAGAGGGAAAATAACAAGTCAATTATCTACGTATTGCACTGGGGAAGCTGGGGCAGGGAGACGTGCACAGGCTGTAACAAAATTAGGGAGCGAACTCAGGTCTCCTGAAATCCAGGATTACATCCTGCCAACGAGGACACAACAGACTAGCATATGGGATACAGATCCATGAGAAAAGGGAGGCTGAGGCAAGCAGAGCCCTCCGATTTGTTCTGTTCTCACCATCCTGGCTCACAAGCAGCAGCAAATACCACAAAGGCAGCAAAGCTGCTACCTCCTGCTGCTTCCAGATGGCCAAGCTACCTGCGAGGCAGCTCACAAACAGCTGCAGGTTGTAGCCCCGCTTTTCAAGGCCAACTGGTGCCACTTGACCTTGCCACGTCTATGAAATGGCTGCCCGAGCAATGGCCACTGCAGGAACAGCCCCAACAACCTGTCCAGTTTCATTTCTCCCTGCCCAAGACTTGTGGCACTCAGTTAATGCTCTCTTCTCAACAGCATAACAGGAGAAAGGAGATAAACTAGAAGTGCTCATAGAATAACCAAGTCTCTTATGCTGAAGAACTTATTTAATCAAAGCCAAGGAAGAGAGACGCTCCCTGTCCACACGCCTGCTTGTCACAGAGCACGCACAGTAATAGCAAGCAATTAAGATAATGTTGAAAATCATCCGGGCTACTTCAAACTGGATTCATAAAGCAGCAGAACTGAAGTGAAATCACGTGCAGGACACACACTGCAAGTACGGGAGGCAGCACAGGAACGGGAGACGGGAATCTATTCAGAAGGATGGAAAAAGCAGGCCTGTTCCCTCCGAGCTGATCCGTGAGGCAGCATCTTGTAGTGCAGAGATCGGGCAAAGGCCGCCAGGCGCAGGGCCCCAGAGAGCCACGGCCTCTGAGGAGAGCTCACGACGGGCAGCAAAAACAGACCCTGTCTCTACTGCTGCAAGGAGGAGAGGGAGCGGGATCCAGCTCCAAGAAGGGAGCGGACTGAGGGCAGCCGCTGGACTTGGGCAGAAGTCGGTCAGGAAGAACCAGAAGACACTGAACAGCAGCAGTTCCAACACACGAGACATCTACCCCAGCAGCGTGACAGCCAAGATGATTTGGGCCAGGAAGAGAAGGGTGTCTGCAAGATCAAGCAGGAGCAGGGAAGGAAAAGGTCAGTCTCACCCACAGAAAGGGGAGCCGAGGGGAACAGCGCTGCAGTGAGAACCAAGTCGCTGTTAACTGGAGGGATGGGTTAAACCAAAGCACCAAGGATAAATCTCCATGTTTGCCAGGGGTGACTCAATAGCTACAGAAGAGGACACAGAGAGTGTAGAGTAGGGCAATGTGGAAAAAAAACTAATAATTAAGGAATATTAATTAAACCAACTGTACTAAATACAATGTTCCTTAGCAGAAACATGAGATGGCTCAAATATCCTTCCCACCACCCCTGGACACCAGATCTCTTCAGCAGCTGGGAAAATTGGTGTTTCAAGATACCATGGCACCAAAACGGAAGTTTCTCCTCAGTGCACCAGTACCATCTCCATCACTGCAATCCCCCCAGGCCGAAGCCCCCGCAGCAGCCCCCGCTGCAGGACAGCACATTCCATAGGGACTCCCTGCGCATCCGCGAGGCCGGAGGGATCAGCCACACAGCAGCGCTTCCTGCAAGGCGGCTGCTGCAGCACTGAACTAGAGCTGAGCTGCAGCTCGTATCAGCAACGGGGCCTCATTCTGGTGTGCACCAAGCACACAATGAATGAGTTTGTAAAAGTTATATTTACACCTACTGAAGGTTTCCACAAACAAACTCAGCCCAGGATCATAGGCTTCAGCATAGACTCCCTGCCACACAGATCTCCCTATACTTGTGTGCCTGTATTACCAACACACAAAAACTGGTGGGAATGACACGAGCGGTGTTTTATCCACCACGTTGTGAGGGATAGGAGGGAGAGGCCATGCTCACACCTGGCTACAGGCAACGCTGCTGGCTAAACCCTCCTAGCAACCCTAGCATGAACAAGGGCTCCTTAACAGCTCAGCTTTGTCTGTTCTTTCCTTGCAAAGGTAACTAGCATACGCAGCTAACCCTCGACAAAATCACGGTGCTGTTACCTGACATTACAGATGGCAATCTCACTGTGCGTTATCAAAATGTGGCATAAATCCAAACACGGCACAACAAATCCCATCCATCCTCTGTTATCCCATATGGGGGTTTGTACAAGTGCCGAGCCAGGCCCAGGGCTGCCTGGCACTGCGGGGCCAGCAGGCAGCGTCTCCATCCTCAGCGCACAGAGGCCAGACCCCAGCCCACCCACACGCAGCGAGTCAAACGTCAGCTCCCCCGAGGAGCAAGGTGTGATTCAACATGAGTGCAAGTGCCTACAAAAGGCTCCTAAACAAGAAACACCAACCAGAAACAAACCAACCGAGAGGTTAGGAAGCAGCAAAGATGTCAACAAAAAGCCTAAGGGGCTTTGCTGCCTAAGGAGAGGTGAAGAGAGGGGCTGGGGCCTGAAGCAAAAGAAGCAGAGTGACTGTGGCTGACACAAACCCCTGCCCTTTCACAGACTAAGAAGTCTGTGAAACTCAGGCAAACTCAGCTCATCTCCCTGTACCTCCTCTCCACCAACGAAACAGGAATTACGGCAGAGTCCTCACGCCAGGGGAAGAGCTAAAAGCCTGTGGGGTTCACAGCGTTCTGATAGCGCAGGAGGCCTGACTTTGCAGCCACACGTGCCATGTCTCTGTAGTTTCTCACCTGGGTCTGTGAGTTTCAGAAGCTGCAGCCCCTCTCTGCCCTCTGGAAACAGCTGTAAAGGTCATGAGAGCAGAGAGCCACTGGCTACAAAGAAGATTCAGCACAAAATGGTGGAATTTAGAAGTCTGAAAAGAAGCTTTAAAGGGGGCCTGGCAGTAGAAAAGCCTCTGCCACAGGAAAAAAAATGCAGTTGCATCAGCAGCATAGTTAGAAGAGTAAAGAGGCACAGACACCCGGGTTTTGGAGACACCAGATGTCCAACATGCCTTACCCTGCCCCTCGCAGGAGGAGCTGCCGCCCCCAGCCCTACGGGCTGCTCCCAGACTGCAGGTGTCCGAGAGCCTCGCTGCTCAGGACCTCGGGAAGCAGCCGTGGGCACATGGAGGACAGTGGGAAGGGAGGAAAATGAAAGGAAAAGGGAACTGGACAGAGATCAAACCTTCCCTATGGAACTGCTCTTAGCAGCACAGAGCTCCAGGGAGGCCCAAAGGCTCCTCACATCACTGAGAGGGTGCCTGGCATTTCCCTACGGTCAGGGATCAGACTGAAAAATAACAGGCTTTTCTGTAAGCCTGGAGGCCTGAAAAATTACAAATGACAATCTAATATTGTAATATAATTTCAGATTCTGTTATAAATCTTAACTTCATTAAATTGGTTGTATTTATGGGGGAGTCATTTGGTATCCTGGCTGTTTATTTATTTCAGGCTCTCACAACAATTCAAATTGATTAAAAATCCCTCTCAATTATTTCCAAAAAACATATAAATATCAAACCGGTCTGGCCCTAACTGCAATGAATCTTGCAAACCAGGGGGTCTGTTGAGGAGGGCGCACGTGTAGCTTGCAGAGGAGTTTCCAGGAGCTGGGAGGCAGTTAAGGCACCATGGAGCTGCGCTCCCTGCACGGCTGCCACGCGGCTCCAGCGAGGGGCTGCAGCTCCAGCTTCGGCCTCGCGGGAGTCTTCACGAGGAAGACGACTAAGGGACATTGTATGTTAAAAAAAAAAAAGTTCCTCTGAGTGCCCAAATCAGAAAATACCCTTTTCGAGACTCGTAAACAAATTAAAAAAAAAAAAGGGGGCCTGGAACATCTGCCCTACGAGGATAGGCTGAGGGAGCTGGGCCTGTTC
This sequence comes from Tinamus guttatus, assembly GCF_000705375.1. The sequence goes on along the minus strand of NW_010589230.1, from coordinate 77,540 downwards.
AGCCTGGAGAAGAGAAGGCTGAGAAGGGATCTAATCAGTGTATATAAGTACCTCAAGGGAGGGAGTGAGGAGGATGGTGCTGGTCTCTTTTCAGTGGTGGCCACTGACAGAACTAGAGGTAATGGCCACAAACTGAAGCACCAGAAGTTCCACAGGAACTTAAGGAAAAAAATTTTAACAGTGAGGGTGACAGAGCACTGGAACAGGCTGCCCAGAGAGGTTGTGGAGTCTCCTTCTCTGGAGATCTTCCAAACCCGCTTGGACGCAGTCCTGTGCCACGTGCTCTAGGTGACCCTGCGTGTGCAGGGGGTTGGACTAGATGATCTCTACAGGTCCCTTCCAACCTTAAGCATTCTATGATTCTATGATTCTATGAAAACAAAGCAGCAAACCGATGAGGCAATCCATGTTAAATCAGAGTTTATTCTGCCTTTTACTTTCATCTGTATGTTAAATGTTATCTAGGAAACCCAGGCCATAGTGGCTGCGATTCCCCACACACTCCTGTGGGTGCCCAACCTCCTGTAGTTCGGTAGCCCTGACCAAAGCCAACACGACCCCTCATGTTTAACTGCACCCAGGACACAGGCCAGAGCACGTGAGAGCAGCCTGCAATCCTAAAGGCTGTTTTGGAGTGATGGTGCTATGAGAACAAAGTGCTTGGAGGGAAGAAACAGCCATCACATCTGGGCTGCGCACACCGACATGAAGCACTGGGAAATGAGGAGCACCTAGGCTTTGTAAACCCTTTGCATCTCATAAGCACAGCGGATGACAAAACCTGTAGGGGACTCCAGTTCTAAACGCCTAATTTCTCTACACCAATTAAACAATCTGAAGCAAAGTCACCTAAGAGAACCTCTCATCCCAGCACAAGGGGCAAGTTTTGTCCCTCAAGAACCAAGTCGCTAAGTGTTTAATTCAAACAACTTCCCCAGACAAGGGATTGTCCCTTGGGTTTTAGCAGGGCGGGATGACGCAGACCCCCAAGGAGACACGGCTGCTGCTCCAGCAGAGGCCCCGTCGGGAGCGCGCGGGCTGGCAGCCCGCAGAGCGGCGCACGCGAGGCAGCGCGGGGGCACGACGCGGCCCCCGGCATTCCCTGCAGCCCCCCCCAGCCCTGCTGGGGACGGGGACACATTGCCACGACAGAGGCCTCTGGGAGAAAGAGGGGTGGGATGGGGTAAGAGCCTGTGAGAAACCCAGGACTGGGGAGGAAATCTCAGTTCAAATTTACTGTCATTTCCCAACACAGACTAACTAGGATTTGGGACCTCGGTTCACAAGATGCAGGAGAGGAACAGAACTACCCTGTGCTGAGGAAAGGCTGCATGAAGGAGAGAAGGGAACACAAGCCAGCAGCATGCCAGGAGCCCAGGATGTGGCGGTCCAGAGGAAGGAAACCTGCTCCTGCCTGGGACATCCCAACACCCCTTCAGACAACCTTGGGTGCTGAGCACCAGGGAAGCAGAACCGTGGTAAGAGGAAGGAGCTTTCCCCTAGGCCAGGGGCCCTCCAGCACCTTAAGGAAGCCTTGTCATCCGAGCAACCCGCCACCGCTTCATGGGAGTGGGGCAGGGGGGAATGTCTTTCTTAATGCTTTACATTTCTTAAGTTTCTCTACCACAGAAGGTCTCAACGGGGTATAGACAGTTGTACAGAGAGGGGCAAAAGCTGGAAAGGGGAGGCAGATGCTTCCCCAGCACTGAGCAGCAGGCCTAGCCTGGACACCTTTCCTACACCTGACAAACCAAGCACGTGCAGTGCCACCATCACTGAGCAGGCAGAGCTGGGAAACCCCACTGCCTTGAATGGCAGAGTGAAACACGGCTCTGCCTTCCTGATCCCATTCCTTAACACATTGGGACTTCTGGGCTAAAGAGACAGCACCACCGTAACAGGCGCAGCAGGAACAGCCATTGCATCTTCCCTGCATCCCGTGAACAACTCTTCCCTATCCCCCTTCCCTGTGCAGCGCCCGAGCCTCGGCACAGAGGGAGCTCCCAGCACTGCGGATCCAGCAGGACACTGCGCTGCTGGATCCCAGCTCCGCATCCCGCTGTGCTCAGGCTCCTGCGGGGCACGTGCTCGTCTCCAGCTCTATCCTCCTCCTCCTTCCTTCCCTCCAGCCCGGGGTCCCGCTCCGCCGTACCTGTTGGACAGACTTGCATTGCTGCTGCCGCCGCTGGGTTTCCTGGCCCGGCTCAGCCTCCGCGGGGGCTTTGGCTCTTGCAGTGCAGGACTTGGAACTGAGGGAAAGGTCGAGGCATAGCCATGTTCACACTCTGCGCAAGAACCAACAGGCAGGGCGTGAAAAAGGAGAATTTGCAAAAAATAATAACAAAAAAAGAAAGAATAAAAAGAGTTGCAGGCACCAACAGGCCTCGCGCTGACCCTCAGCCTCAGTGGGGAGGCCCTGGGGCACCAGTGCTCCAAACATCCAGAGCAGACCCAACCACTCCAGCTCTCCTTGCTCCCGCACGCGGTGCGCAAGAACCAACAGGCAGGGCGTGAAAAAGGAGAATTTGCAAAAAATAATAACAAAAAAAGAAAGAATAAAAAGAGTTGCAGGCACCAACAGGCCTCGCGCTGACCCTCAGCCTCAGTGGGGAGGCCCTGGGGCACCAGTGCTCCAAACATCCAGAGCAGACCCAACCACTCCAGCTCTCCTTGCTCCCGCACGCGGCGAGGTGGATGTTCCTGCACGCAGCGAGGCGGCTGCACAGCACACGGCACCCGCCTCCATCCTTCCATCCCGCAGGAAGCTCCCAGGCCACACCATGCTTCTCCTCTGAGATATCCCCTCTGCCTGCCCCGCTCCAGGGAACCTTCCGCCTCGAGCCCCCACGGCAGCCCCCTGCTCCTCCTGGATTTACGGCCACCTGCCAGGATTCCCTTCCCAAGCAAGGGTCCTGTCCTCGGGCAAGCTGGCGGTTCCGGATCCACCGCTCTGCCACGTCACCTTGTTCCCTCGCTCCAGACACTCGGTCCACGTGGATCCCCTGGAGCTGCCGCATGGCCTCCGGCCCCACTATGCCCTACGCTTCCCTGCACCGCCCGGCGGACACCAGCAACCGGGATCCTTCACCTTCCTCCTGCTCCTCCAAGGCACCCGCGGGGCCGCAGGTGTCGCTCACAGGGGCTCCACCTCCTGCTGCCGGGACGGGCCAGCTTGGATTCAACTGCCCCTTCCCAACCCCAGGCGGGATTCAACTGCCACTCCCCAATCCCAGCCTGGATTCAACTCCCCATTCCCAATCCTATCTTGGATTTAACCCTCCTCTACCCAAACCCAGTCTGGGTTCAGCACCCCTCATCCTAATCTTGTCTTGGATTCAACCCCCTCATCCCCATCCCAGCCTGGATTTACGCCCCTCATCCCCATCCCAGCCTGGATTTACGCCCCTCATCCCCATCCCAGCCTGCATTC